>JAGPOW010003395.1:13520512-13533669 GCA_030014935.1 Caiman crocodilus
AAAAAAATCAGCTCTTTTGATCGGACATCTCTCAGTACTAAAGAGAGTGAATTACATTTTAACCCTTTTGCTTGTGCTTTTAAGAAAAACACTAATACTTCCAAAAACAATTCTTTACTATTTTCCAATCTGTTGTAACAAAGTCTTGCCGTGCACCTATTTATAGACTTCACGTAGTCTCCTTAAGTAACAGCACAGCACCATGAGGTTGATGGGAGACGATATTAGTTGTCTCATTCCCATCTGAGACCATTCAACCTCTTCATGCCATTTTTCCAAAGGTACCTGATTTACAACTATATCACACCAAACCCGTCCCTCCCTCGCCTCCAGAAATAAAATTACAACATGCCAACTTTGAGCCTTTTGAGAGAAGGGGAGAAGAATGAAAAGAGGAACTTGTTACGGATTTGTGGTTGCTGGGATTCAGGGAGCGTGTGAGACATCCCTTGCTTGTTAACTAATCTGAGCTAAGAAAAACGTGGAAAACTTCAAGACAACATAAGTAGTGTTTCAATGCAGGGGCTAAATGATACCAGCTTTGGTATCAAAGCCTGAGGTCTTGACTGTCTGAGAGAAACAAATAGCAGGTGCTACACCTTCCAGCAATAAGGCTTATAAAGATGTTATTTCAGTGAGTATAAATATAATGTCACTGATCACATTGCTCTTATAGGCCTGGGACAGACATTGCACAAACGAGTTTAAGCCAAATCAGTTAAGTCTGATACTACATTTAACTAGGCTTATTGCAAACTGGTTTCAGCCATTTTCTAACTGATATATGTGCACTGATTTATGTCTGTTCTGCTACAGGTTTAAACCAGTTTCTGATCACTTAAACTGGTTTATGTGTAATGTCTGTCTCTAGTTATAGTGACTTTTCCTGAATTTCCACTCCTGAGTGTCACCCTGCAGGCCCCTTTTCAGAACCACAAAGGTCATCTCCTTCATCTGTCTCCCCATGAACTTCTAAAATCCAAGAAGTTTCCTTCCAAATAAAAGCAGGCAACTCCTCTCCCTCAACTCACCTTGTCCCCCCAGCTCCTACCTGGCCCAGCCCCTCAGGGAGACATGCGATCGGAGTCTCATGAACAGAGAGCTCAAAGAGGCATGCTTCTAAACCTGGCGCATGAGTTAATGTGGGAGTTTGCGCAGAAGGACATGCATGAAGGGCGTGAGGCCCTAGGCAGTGAACTTGAAAGGAAGGGTCTGCACAGTAGTAGCCCAGACTACTATGAGAACCACGGTGGGAGGGACGTTTGCAACCCGAAGCTCCCCCCGGCACCTGGATCCCCCTGCCCTGATACCACTGGGGTCTCTATCCAAATGGAGCCCATGGCTCCAGCCTTTACCCAAAGAGAGCCTGCAGTCCCTGCCCCGACCCGGGCAGGCCCCATGGCCCTAGCCTCCACTCAGACGGAGCCCCTGGCTTCCTTTGGATGCTGCCTGGCAAAGAGCTGGGTCTGGGAGCACTGACATCTCCCTCTGTGGGATGTGCTCAACAGTGGAGGCCCTGGAGTGCCAGATAAGGGAACTCCGGGCAATGGTGCAATGGCTGTGGGTCATTACAGATGCAGAGCAGGAACTGGACACCTATTTCTAGGTGCTTTACCCAATGGCTGACAATGCCTTGGTGGAAATAAAGAGCTGCTATGAGGTCCAGCCAAGGGTTGCCTAGACGGAGGTAGTCTCTGGCCCTAGGAGGCACTGCACCAGGGAAACCATTCCCATAGAGCTGCACAACCATTTCAAACCCCTCACACCAGCTGAGCCAGTTGAACTCCTGGCCCCAGCATGTGAAGAAGGAGGGCCATCAGCAACTGTGCCCAAAAGCAGATGCAGAGTAATTGTGGTGGGTGATTTTTTCCTGAGGGGGATAGAGGGTGCAATCTGTTGCCCTGACCTCATAGCCTGTGGGGTTTTCTGCCTCCCTGGGGCTTGTGTCTGTGATGTGTCTGAGAGGATCCCCACACTCATCTGGGCCTTGGACCACCATCCCATGCTACTCATTCCTGTGGGCATAAATGACATGGCTTGGAGCAATCCCAGCTGGGTCATGCGCAAATGACATGGTTTGGAGCAATCCCCAGGGCTCTGAGCGCTGGGCTCAGGGGTCTGGGGGCTCAGGTAGTTTTTTCCTCTATCCTCCCAGTCATGGGTCAGAGGTTCTGGAGGGATTGGTGCATCGGTGAGGTGAACAGAAGACTCCAGCAATGGTGCCATTGTGAGGGGTTTGACTTCTTTGACCACATTCTGCACTTCAGTGGGAGAGGTAGTGGACTGCTGGGAAGGGGTGGCCTCCACCTGACCTGGAAAGGGAAGAAGCTATTCTTGACAGGGTTTTAAACTAAGATCAACAGCTTGGTTAGCCCAAGGGAACAGCCCAAGGAAAGATCATGTCCCATCACATAAGGAAGACTAGGGCTAGGGCAAACTCAACTACCTGTACACAAATGCCAGGAATTTGGGTATCAAACAAGAGGAGCTGGCCCTTCTCTTGACCAATAATGATTATGACCTTGTACGGATAGCAGAAACCTGGTGGGAGTCCTCCTATGACTGGTCAGTAGGTGTAGAAGGCTATACCCTCTATAGGAGTGATTATGTCAGGAAGAAGGATGAGAGTGTAGCTCTCTATGTCAGGGTACAGTACTGAGTTCAAATTGAGTTCATTAACCATGGGAAGTGTCTTGAGACTCTCTGGGTTAAAATACAGGGGGGAGCATGGGGAAGAGGATATACTCATAGGTCTATTAGTGATCTTCTAATCAAGAAGAACTGGATCTTGAATTCAATAGGTAAGTGACTGAGGCCTCATGTTCTCGATATATGATTGTCATGGGAGACTTCAACCTCCCTGACATCTTGTGGGAAGAGCATGTGGCCAGGTCTGACCAGTCACGTAACTTCCTCAGCTGCACTGATGACCTGTACCTGATGCAAGAGGTCTATGGACCAACTAGGGGGAAAGGCACTGTTTGATCTATTTCTGGTCAAAGGGGATGATCTGTAAGTGATCTGAGGATTGAGGGCAAGCTTAGTCACAGCGACCATGATCTGATTACTTTCTCTGTCAAATGTAGGGTGCGCAAATCCCGCAGCAAAACAGAAATCTTCAACTTTGGGATGGCTGGCTTCCACAAACTCAGACACTAAGGGACCATGGCCCCCTAGGAAGGGGAGTCCATGAATGGTTTTTCCTAAAAAACTCAGTCCTCAAAGCACATGGCGTGTCAACAGGGAACTTCTGGATCTCTTCTGAGAGATCCAGTTGTTCTGAGAGAACTGTTGTTCATCAGGGCTCCCCAAGGGATAACTAGGTCTAATGGCCACAAACTTCTAGAAGGCCAATTCAGACTCAATATAAGGAAAAACTTCTTTATAGTTCAGGTGTCCAGGGTCTGAACAGACTACCCCCAGAGGTGGTGCAGGCATCTTCTCTGGACTCATTCAAATGGCATTTGGATGTTTATCTTGCTGGGATCATTTAATCCCTACAGACTTCCTGCCTCTGGCAGGGGGGCTGGACTTGATCTCACAAGGCCCCTTCCAGCCTGTAATGTCTATGAAATCAATGAAATAAACACTGTCATAACATTAGGGTGGAAGAATGGCCCCTGCTCCTCCACAGACTTCTTGTGTGGCCTTAGAGAAGTTACTTAGTCTTTGCTGATCCTCTAGATAGTGCCTCCTCTGAAAAATAAGGAAAGCAGTACTTTATGGGTTTATAGATTTGTTTGCTTGTTTTTTAAGGCTAAGCAAGACAAGTAGATAATCTAGTCTGATCTGTATACTTTAGGCCAGGTGTCAGCAATCTGTGACTTACAGGTTGCATGCGACCCACATAGACATTTGATCTGCCCTATGGACATTGGGCTTTGGTGCTATTCGGCAGTTGTGGGCTTCAGCAGTAATTATTGTTCCCTGCTGTCATAGGGAAAAGCATTAGTTGTGGGTTTTCTCTCTGTGCTGCTGCTGGGAAAAGAGGAAGCAGTGTCTGGGTCCTAGCACCTGTCCACTTCTGACCCAAACTGAGTCAATTCAGATCACAGCTCCAAAAGGTTAATGACTGCTGACTTAAGCCCTAGAATTTTGTATTTTTACCATCACCAAGACAGTTACCCACCCTCAGCCTTAATAAATGTCACTAAGGGAGTAAGCACACTCATGAAGCAGTGTTATTTGCTTGCTTTTTCAGGCAGTATACCCATTCAGCATTGTCATCATATGGCCCAGTCACTTGAGTCTGTTGGGCTTTATGGTTATAATACTAAGGATGCACATCAACCCAAATTGTTCCATGGGTTCATAATATATGTGCAAACAAGGCTATTCATAGCACTAGAGCAGCGAGTTTCAACTTTTTTTCAGTTGTAGACTCCTAACATTTTTTATTAAAAAGTCTGGACCTCTTTGGAAATTATACACAGAAGCGTAGACCCCTTTGAATTGTAAGTATGGGTATTCACATACATTTGATTGGTCATAGTAATGGACCCCTTCAACAGTCTGCAGAGCCCCAAGGGCCCATGGACCACAGGGTGAAAACCACTGTACTAGGCACAGGGACAGGTGAGCTGCCCTGCTACAGTGACCTTAAAGTTTCAGGCTTTCAATGCAATATTTATTGTTTTGGGTCTTCTGCCACATGTACTGAATGCTATTAGTACCTCTACTTCCACTACATCAGTTATTAGGGATAAATAATTGAGATTATTAAACAGCAATTACAAGGTCATTGCCATGGTGCACTGACATTTTGAAGTAGTCTTGCCAAAAGACTTATAATCCTATGACAATGTTGTATTACAGACTTTACATTGTGATACAATATAATTAGCAACCTCATGAAATTTCAGTGTCCCCAAGTGTGAGTACGAGACTGATTAAAAAGCCTGCAATGGGTGTTTGCACTAATTGCTCTGGCAAAACAAGATGATTCTGCTAATTACAAGATAGGGCTTTGCCTTCAGCTCTGCTCTCTTTTCTTTCTACACTCATCTCACCCTGTCCAAGCCTTCTCTTTAACCATATTAAAAAAACGTCAGGTGATAGTGGCATTAAATTGTGTAACCTTGACACAAGTCACATGATGGGCCAGGAAGATCTGTTCTCTCATTAGCATTCCTGCATGTCAGATCTTTATTACACAGAAGTTTCTGAAGTCATTGTATCTTCTGAACTTCTGGGGAAAAAGTCTTTGGAAAACTACATTATCAACACTAAGACTGATTTGTCTAGTGTAAGCTAGGTGAAGTGTAGCATCTTCATAGCAAAGCAACTTCCACTTCATTAGTTATGGAATTGTCCTTTGTGTTCTATTAAAAAGGACCCTTTTTGTAATCTAAGATATGCCATCTGTTCGGGTCTTTTGCTGGAAAATAGACACCATAGTCCTGATCAAAATGCTGCTCATAAACCTGACTGCCATCTGGCTAGAGTAACTGTTGTTGAACACAAGTGATCTACAGAACCATGAGCATCCCACTTGATAAAAGCAACAAGATGTCAGGGAAGCAATAAAACTGGCATTTGTGTAAACCTGGCCAAGCTGAGGACAGGGTGCATACTTAGAAAAAGGAAGCTAAATATCCCCCAAGGAGGGCTCAATGCTCTCCATTCCTGTGCCTTGAAGTTAGAAATAAAGTGATTATCTTCTGACAGAACATTGTTATAGCAGATTGCTCTTTTCAGTGCTTACAGTAATTTTATGGGGTTGAAGGCACTAGATGGTATTGATTTTTTTTTTTTCTTTTAATGAGAGCCTATCTCTTTGAAAACAAGTCACTTAGTTTTATTTAGTGTGTGTTGAACAACGGCTTTCTAGACAAAACTGACAAGTTTTCTTTTTGGCTGTTCATTTGATACCCCCTACTTTAAGTTGAAAAGTGATACGTGACTTCAGCTTGTTAACAATGGCTTCTACAATAACTATATGGTGTGTCTGACATACTCTGTCTGACGCATGTCATTTTTTTTTTAGTTACTGCCTTAAAAACGAGCCTCTCTACTCAGTACGTTTAGTACAAACAATTCATACTCTAACAATAGCATGGTACTTTCTTTCCTATAAGTGGTTTATAAGACCCAAAAAAAGGCATCAACACAAAGAAATAATCTATTCTGTGCCAAATATATTTTAAAAAGAGAACAAGGTCAAGAAAATGGAGTGACTGGGAGAGCAAAGAGATCTTACTGCAATATCCCGTAAGAATAATAATAATAGTAATAGTTTATCAAATCTTAAGCTAAGGAGTAGCTTCCCAATTTGAGATGGCTGAGTGTTATATACCGAGTCCTGACAGAAAAGGCTCTGTGCAGCTGTGCGGGGTGGGGAGGGGGAACGGAGTTGCTCTGCTGCACAGATCTCCCTTCCCCACCCAGCCCGTGGGCTCAGGTCCTGGTGGGGGCTGTGTGGCAAAGGGGCTCCATTTCCCTTTCTGGTCCCAGTTCCTGTCCAGTGAAAAGCCAGCCAAGCAGTCCCATGCTGCAGCTTCCGGCTATAGCTGTCAAGAGGCTGGGCTGGAAGGAGACAGGAGCCCCCAGTGCCAGGAGGACCCCCGCACAGCTTACTGACTGGGGCCTCAGAGGGGGGCTAGGCTCACTCTGTGCGATGTGGAGGCTGGTGCAAGGTGAGTAGTTAGCCCCACTCCCACACAGACCCAGCCCAGACCCCACCCTGAGCCCTGGAGGACCCAGCTAGCAAGCTGTGGGGAGGGGGCCTTGGAGCAGAGGGCTCCATTCCCCCTTCTCACCCCTCCAGCCACTGCTGATAATCACCAGCTTGTGGAGGGGCAGGGCTGTCCCAGTAGCCTCTTGGGAGGTGTGCAGGAGTGCGTCCCCAGTGCCCCTGGCCTGCTGACCTTGGCCAGTGCAGGCAGGTGCTGAGCCTTCTCCACCTAATGCTGAATGTCCGTTCAGTTCACTCCTGCTCTAACTTATAGCACTTTAAGTAAAGTGCAATAGCCAGCGTGCTTCTGCCAGGGGCTTTTTGAACGTTTGTACTTAGCCTACCTGTTTACAGTACTAGTCAACAGTTTTCACTTCTTCTTCTGGGTACTCGAGCTTCTGATGTTGCAACTCCAAGGTCTGGATGGAACGGGGAATTTGGCATATCCTGTAAATTAAGTGTGAAGGCTGCTCTCAATCTGCATTTTTCTCATTCTGTTCTCCCGTTTTTCTTCTCCTTGTAATCCTGTCTTTCTTCTTTGCATTCATTTAAACACCTATTTCTCTTCTCTGTCCTTGTGCAAAAGGACCAATTTTCAAAGTTCTTATGAGGCCAAGTTTGTGATATTGGCTTTAATGTGTCTTGTGTTTCTGAACAGTGGGTCCTTCGTATATATTTTCACTAACTCCCAGTTTTGCTAGAGTATTAGCTTCAGATGATGAATAGGAAAGAGAAAGAGAAAGAGAGATTTAATCTAGGGTTGACAAGCCGGTCAAGTGATCGGTTCAATATTGTCACTTGACTGCCTATTTTTTGACCAAAGATTATAGCAATTTTACAAAAACACCTACATTTTTATAGTTTTCTTGATAGCAATATGAGTCTTAATTGTTTTTTGACACATTTCTTAATGGAAAATTTGTGGGTTTTTTCTGCATCATTTGGATGCATTGGCCATTTTCTACAATTTTTGACTGATGTTTGACCAAACTTCATTTGACCCGTCAAATACCCAATCTTCGCTTAGTCATCCAACCATTTTATTTTTCATGTTCTCCCATCACTAATTTCCAATTTGTGTGCCAGGAGCTAAATTCGTTTTTACTTCTTTGTGAAGACAAACAATGACCACTTTATAGTTCATCCCCCACTTCACCCAGCAGAAATTTACAAAGCTAATGTCAGTCACCTTAGTTTGTTACATAGACAAACGACACAGCACTGGTGTGAGAGCCGTGTGGTGTACCTGTCACTTTAAGAAGAAAGGGCTGCCTGAGAAGCAATATGCAGGTGCAAAGAAGGGCTAATTAGAAAGTTCCCTGACTGGCATGAGGCATATAAACCCAGGGCCCGCGCTGGTCAGGGAGTCTACCCCTGAGTGCCACTGAGAGACAAGCTCCTGGCAGCAGGGCTGTAGCCAGACTCCTACTTTAACATCTGAGCTGGGTTAAGCAAGGGCAGAGCCCGGGAATAGCACAGGCCTTACAATAGATAGGCCTGGGAGCAAGAGGGAGTAAGCCCATAGCCTGAGAGGGGAAAAGTAGGCCTTGGAACAGATAGGCCAGGGGACAGAGGCAACGGCTAAAGAGGGCTGATGATGAACAACAGCTGGTGGCTGTGAAAGGGACTGAAGGAGAGGTATGGAGGTCCCAACTGGCCCAGTGGGCAAGGAAGAGGGGCCAGAAGAATAGAGGGCCTGGGACCCAAAGGGAAAGAGCCTGACGCATTGAGAGTCAGAGTGTGGGGACACAGGAGGCCTTAGAAGAGGTAGGTCTGGGGCCCAGAGAGCGAGAGAAAGAGCTTGAGCCCAGGAAGAGCTAGGTACTTGGGAAAAGGTCTGGTGTCTGTGGGAACCAGGAGGATCCAGTGCCCAGGAGGGACTAGGGTGCATCGAGGGAAGCTTCAGTGCCTGAGGCCTACCAGAGAGCAGAGAGTTGTGTTAGTATATCATCTGCAAGGCATGGGACTGGGAGTCTGGGAAGGATGGAGCCCATGAAATTAGCACGTAAGGCAATGACCATGGGTACCTGTGGTTATAAGAGTAAGACCAAGCTTGGGAAACCCTGGGGCAGTCTCCCTTTCATCAGAAGTGAGTAATATTAAGGTGTGGTGGGCACGTAAAGGGAAGGGAGCCAGGATGGCAAGGGCTGAGTGGCTACAAGGGGGCATCGTGATCACCCCTTGAATGGGCATTTGTTACAGCTGGCATTAAGATTGGCTGATGCCATTTGAGCTATTTAGATAAGTGACTACTGTTACCTACAGTGAGGGATGTAGAATGGAGTCTTTGACACAGAGTTACACCAAGTGATAAAACAGCAAATGCTCCACAGAAATTGCTCTCAGCGGTCCCTAGTTACAAGGACTGTCTTTCAGTAAATAGTGGAGTCATTGGTGAGTCCAGAGATAACTGACAAAGCCAATCAGAGATCCACATGTTCAACTACAGACATGCCGAATAATTTTAATATGAAGGAGTGGGTCCTGGTAATGTTAAATCATGGTTCTTTCCCTATCTCTCACATCCATGCGCATCCATAGTGACATGGGTTTACCTGAAATGCTGAACTCAGCATCATACATCATAACACCATGGTGGGGGTGGTGATTCATTGCTCAAATCTCCCAAGTATTGATGGTAACATCAAATTTCTTCAGATTCGCCATCAAGAGGTCCTTGAATCTCAGTACTACTGGTCCAAACCCCCAAATCCTAAATTGCATTATTTAATGGCTAACTCTGGAGGTATCTAAGTTTCCTTAAGTAAAAATCTTTAAGAACCTAAGTATCTGTTTCCATACATGTCCAGAGCTAAGTCAAGTCCTGACAGTACTGAACAGCTGGGTGCCCAGTTAATGTCTAAACCCTGCCAGGATTCACAAACTAGACATGGGAATACCTGTTTTGCCTGCAGAGCCCAGCTCTGTAGCTGGGGCTACTCCGACCTGACTCAACGTGCTGCAGTTTGGGTGGCTGTGTAAACAGTATGCCTGGGAGCTTCCCAGGAGCAATAAATTCCAAAGCAATAAGCTATGGAGTATATTGCTGCACGTTAATGGCACATGTAGACATGCCCATTGGCCTCCTCTACAAATGCACTTTAATGCGAAGTAGACTAATTAGCTGCGGAGTAAAGCATCACATGCAAAGCTATTAGGTCTCAGTCAACTAATTTACATCACAGTAAGATAGTACTGTTGGGGACAGTATTATCTTATGATGGTGTAATGTATTGCTTTTAAATGTAGATGTAGATGGTGACCATGGGCAAAATTTGTACCTGGTTAGCCCAGCCAGTCAGGGGCCAGGCTCCTGCCTGCTGCCTAGCCATATGATTTTGCACTTTCATCATCCTCATGCCCCAGACAGCTCCTCCACTGCCCGATGCCACCACCTAGAGCCCGGGGCAAAGTGGCCCTGGTGTAAAATGCTCCACCCAGACTCAAAATGTGCTGTCCCGAGTACACATATAGACACTGTAACTGGGAATAGTTTATTTGGACTCAAACTACTCTGCAGCGCATTGCTTCACATTAATTGCACATATAGATGCACCAGTTGTTTTAGATGGGTCCCACTCTTAGGTGCCTAAATCTCTGCGTGCATTGTCTGGGGGAACCTAGACACTTCACTCAAGGCTGAGGATTCTAATAGGCAGCAGGATTTCTAAGTTAGACCTTGCAGCAATTTGATGTTCTTTTGTGGACCTGGTGAAAAATCTAATGCTTATGCCAGAACTGCAGTACCAGAATTGCTGGTATGACGTATCTCTGACTCGAGTGAAAGTACATGTGGTATGAGAAACTACAAACTACCCACGGGGTGTGTTTACATGAGACATTTTCTATGCAGTAGATTAATTAGCTGTGCAGTAAACATCTTGTGTCTACATATGCACAGCTATTAGGGTGCTGTACGCAAACTCCATAAATACCAGTATTATATTGCTGTGGAGTTATTTACTGTCCAGTAGTGCACACGTAGATACTGACCAGATGGCTGAGTAGCTAGATTCAGGAGCCTAGTGGCAGAGTGAGCTCCTCTACTATATGACGGAGCCACCCAAAGCCTCGCCATGACCCCCATGCTCCCTTGCATCCTGGGGCTGTCTCTAAAGCCTGGGACAACTCCACTGGAGTGCTTCTGTGATCTCCCATGCTCCATTTCAGCCCAGGGCTATCCCCAGAGCCCAAGCCAGCTCCTCCCCCACCAGTTGGAGCCTGGTGCTAAGCCCTGTGCCGACTGCCCCTGGAGCCCAGGACAGCTCCTCCCCTACCAGCCAGAGCCCTGTGGCCCCTGCTAGACTAAGGACTGTCCCTGGAGCTCAGGATAGCTCCTTCTCTTCTCCAGCCAGAGCCCAGAGCTAAGCCCTGTGCCCCCTGCCAACCTGGGGACTGTCCCTCAAGCTCAGGCCAGCTCCTCTATCACCAGCTGGAGCCTATATTGAGCCCTGTGCCCCCTGCCAGCCCAGGGGCTGCTCCTGGAGCCCAGGCCAGCTCCTGCACCACCAGCCAGAGCCTGGAGCTAATCCCCATGTTCCCTGCCAGCCCAGGGCTGCCCCCCAGCAGTACCACCTGTTGCCCCCTGCCATCCTGAGACTGCCCCATGGCACCATGCCAGGCCACTGCCACAAGCTGCTTCCTGATGCTACCACCAGTTGCTGCCTGGGCCTGACACCCTGAGCCTGCTGCCACCCACCATCAACCACCAAACCTGTCCAAGCTGCTGCCATGTTGGGCCCTGTATCTGCTACCATCTAGGGACTAGGGCCCAACTGGATTCATGAGGCGACCACTGATCTCATTGCTGGTGGCTTGGGAGCAAAATGCTTGGCTTGTTGTGGGGAGTTGCTCTGGAGCCATTGCGGTAGCTGCCAGGAGGAGCCAGGCATGGCCCAGCCTTGGCAGGAGATAGGGAAGGCAAGCTGCCTGTAGCAAGCAGCTTATTTGCCCCTACTTTGGAAGCAGGACGGGAAGGTTCACCTGGTGGCCACCTGTGGAATGGGCCACTTGGGCAACTTACCATGGTCACTGGGTGCCTGAGCATGCACAACCTCTGAACTGAAGGCAGTCAGCACACAGCCCTCTATACAGTGCATGTTATTTCGGAAATGTTACAAATTCTCACAAACAGACTCGTTGTCCTTGCTCTGCAGAACCAACTGCTGGACATAGGGGAGAACCACCTGAAAGTAGGGAAGACCAAGGAGACCTCCAGCTTTGCCTGGCCCCTGGCAGCTGCTCATGGATCTGCCTCAGGCCCTCATTGTGGGCATGGCAGGATGTGCAGTGCCACCTGCAGTGGGCAGGATCCCCAATCCCTGGTCCAGATCCTGGCCCCCTGGTGCCTGGCCCCCACTTAGCCCATAATCCACCACTCACCTGGGCTCCATGGGGCCCCTGAGCAAGAAGTGTCCATGGCATGGCCCTGAGCAAGAGTTCTCCATGGTGGAGCCAGTTGTCCACATGGGCTCTGCTGACTTGGGCTCCATGGAGGAGGAAGGGGAGTGGGTTGTGTGGGTTGGACAGTGCCCACCCTGGCCCATAGGCCAGCCCCTGGCCCACCAGCCTCTGTGGCATCCGGAACTGAGGTGATATTAGCAGAGGCTGGGGTGCCAGGTGCCTTCCTCCATGGTCCATGCCGTACATACTTGCTTCCCACTGTTCCCCCACAAATCCTTGTGAATAGACAGTGTAAATAGTTTCATGGGGATGAGGATGCTTTATTGGTGGTGTGTGTTGGGATTGTGTGTGGTCTGGTGTTGGGAAGGAGGGAAGGAGAGGGTTTATTGTTGTGAGGGAAGAAGGGGACTGATGTTGTGTTGTGGAGGGAAATAAAGGTTGGGGTTTGTTGCAAACTGTCTGTAGTGAGCGCATTCTTGGGGTTGCACTGTGGGCCTGGGGTTTGTGGGTGGCTGCCCAAGTACCTTATCATGAGGATGAAGGAGATGATTAGTGAGCACCTCATGGACAAGATTCATAGATGTTAGGGTCAGAAGGAACCTCAATAGATCGTCGAGTCTGACCTCCTGCATAGGCAGGAAAGAGTGCTGGGTTTAGATGACCCCAGCTAGTTCCATATCCAACCTCCTCTTGAAGACCCCCAAGGTAGTGGAGAGCACCACCTCTCTTGGGAGCCTGTTCCAGACTTTGGCCACTCTAACTGTGAAGAAGTTCTTCCTAATGTCCAGTCTAAATCTGCACTCTGCTAGCTTGTGGCCATTATTTCTTGTAACCCCTGGGGTGCCTTGGTGAATAAAACCTCACCAATTCTCTTCTGTGCCCCCATGATGAACTTATAGGCAGCCACAAGGTCGCCTTTCAACCTTCTCTTGCGGAGGCTGAAAAGGTCCATGTTCTCTAGTCTCTCCTAGTAGGGCTTGGTCTGCAAGCCCTTAACCATATGAGTGGCCCTTCTCTGGACCCTCTCCAGGTTATCCGCATCCCTCTTGAAGTGCAGTGCCCAGAATTGCACACAGTACTC
>JAGPOW010003395.1:13533769-13571188 GCA_030014935.1 Caiman crocodilus
GGCAGTAGGTGTGCTGGACATTTTTCCTCCCTAGGTGCAGCACTTTGCATTTCTCCTTGTTGAACTGCATTCTGTTGTTTTCTGCCCACTTGTCCAACCGTCCAGGTCTGCTTGCAGCTGTTCCCTGCCCTCTGGTGTGTCCACTTCTCTCCATAGCTTTGTGTCATCTGCAAACTTGGACAGAGTACACTTCACTCCCTCGTCCAAATCGCTGATGAAGACATTGAAGAGTATCGGTCCCAGGACTGAGCCCTGCGGGACCCCACTGCCCACACCCTTCCAGGTCAATACCGACCCATCCACCATGACTTTCTGGGTGAGACTCTCTAGCCAATTCGCCACCCACCAGACTGTGTAGTCATCCAAGTCACAGCCTCTTAACTTGTTCACCGGTATATAGGGTGGGATACCGTATCGAAGGCCTTCCTGAAGTCTAAGTATATGACATCCACCCTTACTCCTGTGTCCAGGCGTTTTGTACCCTGGTCATAAAAACAGACTAGATTAGTCAGGCATGATCTGCCTGCTATGAACCCACGCTGGTTTCCCCTCAGCATAATTTGTCCTGCCGGGCTCTCGCAAATGTGAACTTTTATAATTTTTTCAAAGACTTTGCCAAGGGTGGAGGTGAGACTAACTGGACAAGGTGCCCTGGCCACTGCTGCCTGTGGGGAGGAGAGGGCAAGAAGTGTCCATGGCTTGCTGGTCACAGGCTGCTGGGACAGCATTCTGGATGGCTGTGTCAGCAGGCTGCAGATGACTCTGGGCCACAGAAGTATGTGACCAGGGACCAATAGGTGGGGCAGCCTTTTACAGAGTGGAGCTGGCAGTCAGGCAGCTGTGGCCAGAGGCTGGAGCTCCCCCTGAATGTTGCACAGGGATGGAGAAGGGCAGGAACAACCCTGGTCTAAACTGCTTCTCCTTGGCAAAATTTGCTCTTCACACATACACAATTGTAGCTGCAGCATCCGGGAGTTGTTTAATGTGGAGCAAGTTGCTCTGCAGTTTATTCATCCACACTAATTGCATGTGTAGATGTGCCCATTAATCTTAATCACTACAGAAAGATAGTATAGAAGTTCTTGGAGTAAAAGGGAAGGATATATTTTTAAAATACCCTAACAGATGCTTTCACCAGACAACGAAACCCCCCATAATAAACCATTATTTGCTTTCAGCTTAGCAACAAAATTTTGGGTGGGAGGGAAGGGAACGTCCATGAAATGTTTAAGTCTGTGATATTAACTCGAGTCAACTCCTGGTTTGTTAATTTTCACGTAATCATTTTGTATGTGTGACTGAATACATTTGATAGTGTCTTCTGAACAAGACTCTAGGGCCCCACTCCAGTGGAGACTTCATAGGGATTGATCACAACATAGTGCAACGTGCTCATAAGTCTTTTCAGTATCTGGGGCAATTGCATGATTGTGCTGAGCTGGAACCTAAAATGAAGTGCTCTGATTTTGAAAAGATTGATATTTTTGTGAAAATTCAAAATCTCTTCAATAGACTGGAGTGCAGCTTCCCATTGTGATTAGTTTTACTTACCTTTCAAGTAAAGATTTGACCTTTTCTCTTTCTTTTTCTTCTTTTCTTTTCTTTTCTTGAAGATTTTTAGGTGATACTTCATCATGTATTCCCCCTGGCCTAATAAAAATGTTTGCCTGGAATTCTAGCACACATTAGCCTTCCATTAATTTTAAAACAATGTATTTAGGGCAACAAGAATGTGTTGTGTTTCTGTAGCATTGAAATGTTATATTCTCCTGGGGGAAGAGGAGGATTATTTTCTGAACAGGACCAGCGTATGTTCTAGTGGAACGGATTACAAGCTGTACGCCTTGACTTTCTTTCACATAAACTCTGTACCTGTCTCTGTAAGACTCAGCATCTTGGGGAAAACATTTCTTGCTTGAGTTTATTAGACCATTGGTCTGACAGGCAATATTCTTCTCCTCAAATTAAGCAGCAATCCTCTAAATTAGGGACTGAGCAAGCTGATGAAGCAAATTTGAACCTGACAGTTTTATTTGGGCCCCTAAACAATGTCTTTTCCCATAAAACACACATGACGATTGTATTGAGTTATTTTTGTCTCTGGTTCTTTTATTAACCTGTCCCGTATATTTCCCAAAGAAATATTTATGTCAAAAGAGATTTGAATGGCTGCTTTTCTCAGCTGCTTCAAGATTTTTTTTAATTGGCTTGTTCTCGTGAAAGAGAAATTTTAAGTCAAATTAACCATAATAGTGAAAATGATTCTGAAAAAAGTGTTTGTCTAAGTACTTGCTGAATTGGGGCAAATATCCAAATTCTTCCATCTAGGACATTCTGACCAGGGGATGGCTCAGTTGCAGGTCACTTTATGTTCAAAATGTATTTTTTTAAAAGACACTTGTTCAATGTTTAGACCGTGACAATAGCAATACTATATATAGCAAGTTAATCAGTTCACTTTTTACCTGTTGAATAAAACATGAAAGGAGCCTTCCTAGGCTTACTAGGAACACATCTTGGAGGGAAAAAAAAAATCAGAGGAAAAAATGGAATACAGGCAGTCCTCGAAGTACGATTTTTCAAGTTACAATGGATAGTACTTACAACCTTTATAAATTTGCACCCTGTTTTGAGGTTTTTGACTTTACTATGCTCAACACAGCTGCATCCAGCTGGTAAGTTCCTTGTGGTAGGGGGGAGGAGGGAGGGAAGGAGCATGGGGGGGTGCAGATCAATGCCCCTGCAGCAAGGGAGGGAGTGGAGCTGGGGCTGGGACAAGGGCTGGGGAAAGTGCTGCCCAGCTGGGGCAGGGGGGCATGGGGAGAGGGTAGGGCAGCTCCCGCTGCTGTGTGCTTCTGGTCCAGGAGCTACTCGTCTGGCAGCTCATCCAGCAGTTCTCATTGCCAGTCCATGAAGGCATGGGCAGGGGGTACCCCAGCTCTATGCAGGGCAGGCAGGGCTGGGGCTGCACTGAGCTGTGCTCCTGGTGAGCAGCAGAAAGTGCTGGTAATGGGGGCTATGCCCTCCTGCCTCTCGCTCTGCCAGGATGGGGCAGAGCTGCTGGGCTGCCTCCAGAAAAGTGGCGTGCAGCAGTGGGAGCTGCCCTGGCCTTCCTGTGCCTCCTGGGTGAGCAGTGGCTTCATCCGCATCCCCGCTACCCTGCCCTCGCTGGTGAAACAGTGGCAGGGCATGGGGTGTGTGCCCCCAGATCGGGGTGGGCAGCAAAGCCGGGGTCTATGGAGGGGGGTCTGCAGCCACCCTAAACTTTGTGGTAGTCCCCCATAGCCCCAGCTGCCCACCTGAAGTGCAGCCCGATGCAGCCCTGGCCCCATCTGCCCCAATTGAGAGGCAGCCCCCCCCCAACTCTCCCAGGCTGGTGTCGGCAGCAGTGGTGAGAGCTGCCAGATGAGCAGCTCCAGGAACGGTGGCGCACAGCAGTGAAAGCCGCCTCACCCTCTCCCCATGCTACCCCCGCTCCCGCTGGGCAGTGTTTGACCCAGCCCCTGTCCCAGACCCAGCCCTAATCCCTCCTTCACTGCAAGGGCATTGATCTGCATCCCCCGCCCCCAATCCCTTCCCTCCCCTCCCCCCCACCACAACAGGTTTACCAGCTGGACACAGCTGTGTCAACCATTGTAAAGGAACCAATCCCCCTTTTGTAACATTGTTCCTATGGGAAAATCAGTTTTGACTTATGACATTTCGACTTAAGACGCAGTTTTCAGGAACAAATTCCATCGTAAGTCTGAAGACTGCCTGTAAATGGAAAGAAACAGAACATTATTAACTCCAAACAAGCAGAGTTCATCTGTACAAAGGTAATACAATGAAGAGTAAGAATAATGATAGTGGACAGTGTCTGTGTTGTCACGGTTGATTCTCAAGGAAAATGGCCTAATTGGTTGGGCGACCAGCGTTAAACCTGATTTCTGTGTAATTATAGGGAGGCCCACCTGGAGATTTACACCACGAATGAATAGGGCCTAATACGCCTTTAAAATATATTTTTTATGTGACTAATAACTATGCAGAGTATTGAAACTGAAATCTCTTTAATAAGACATTAATGTATTTTTCATGCTGTTCCCCCTTTACTTCAATGCTGTTTAGTGATAGACTCTTACTTGTTTCCAGAAAAGCTGGACAGATTTTAACCCGGTCTGTTGGGCCCTCACTGCACCTCCCTGCTATCGCTGCAGCTGCATTCCAGTGAAATTAATGGTATGCCAGACTATTCATGTACATTCATCAGCGTAGAAGACACATTCTTCAGCTTGTAGTAGCCAGACACTTCTGATTGAATTACGGTTAAATAATCCACCATGATACAAAAATCAGCTGAAACAGAGCAACAAGAAAAATGCCTCGGTAGTCAGAAATTATAGTTCAGTTTTCATCTTTAAAGCAAATGTAAAGAACTTGTGCAAGGATTAAGGTGCCAAACTGGAAACAAAGAAGTCAGTGCAAAGTTAAGATTGCAACTACATTTCCATTATAAACTGCCCTTTTTCTAAAACCCACAATAAAAGTCACATCAACCTGAAAATTGGCATGTTATATCTGAGACTGATGGGGAATTTTCGATGAGTGGCTTCTGAATCATAAAAATTAAATGCAGATGGGATCAGAGTACAAAAAGTATATATTTAGCAACAAAATGATTAGAAGAGAATGGCAAAAGCTGTCCAGTATACTGACATTTATTGCCTATCATCAATATTTACTTGCTTACAGTCATATTTTAAAAAATTATTTGAAGTATTTGAATTTCTAAAGTCACCATTGAGCCTAAGTTCTGGCAATTTTGATACAGACTAGCAAATAGTTACTGAAGACTTCATATTTTTAAATGCAGGTCTTCAGTCCTTTTTCTTCGGTAGTAACACACAGACAATAAGTACTGAGTCAAAAAGCCCAAAGCTGAATTCAATCTTTCCAGATTAGTCTAAACTGCACAGATTGAACCAATGAGCAAGGGAACAGACATTGACTTTTGAGTCTGGAAATGCATCCACATGCCTGAGTGGCTCAGGCCAGAGGCTGTGAGGTGCTAGAGCTCGCCTCCCCGCCCAGCTGGAGTAGACCGCTTGAGCCAGGGCTAGCCTGCCCACTCTGCGGAGTGAGGGGGAGGAGAGGTGTTGCAGGGCACGTGCAAAGCATCCTGGGGTGCTGAGGGACTGTGGGTTAACTTGAATCTGGAGGGGATCTGGGACAGAAGTTCAATAAATTGATTTAACCTAAATCAGTTAAATCTGAGATTACATCCATCCAGGTTTATCTTAAACTGGTTTCAGCCATTTTGAAAGTGGTTTATGTGCACTGTTGTGTTACAGATTTGAATCAGTTTCCAATTGCTTATACTGGTTTATATGTAATTTCTGTCCCCAGCCAGAATGCTGCTCGATCATTGAGAAAGTTTGCCAAGGAAAAAAAGGTGAGTTTTTTTGCCTAAAGCCTAGCAAGCAGTATATCCTACCAAGCTGCCTCATGTTAGCAGCTGGTGTGTATCGGGCCAGCTTATTTTGTATGGCTCATGAAAAGCGCTAATGAGATAATGACTACATGGGAGTTTTTGTGTCCTGGAGTTGTCAGAAGAGCAACAGGAAGGGGAACAAGCCCTTCCCTTCTCTTGTTCTACCTTTCCCTCCTAATGGATCCGGTAACCATTAAGGTTATCTTTAGAGACATATGTACAATATGAAAAGTTCTCTTCTGTCCAAGGCATCTTTAAAAATAATTTATCAGAATAAATGTACTAAATAAAAGGATATTTTCCTTCTTGGAGACAGCTACAACTCTAATGAACCATTTATTGTTGTAGTAGGTCACAAACTGTTTTTTAGATAATACAATTATTGGTTTATATCATCAGTGGATTCATTATCATTTCTAGTTGTATGATGCTTTGTTTCTGTAGAAGGGCATTATCTTAGTATTTTTCCTTTCACCTACCCTTAAATTATCAGATACTACTTTTGCTTAGTACTAGATACATTATCTTTAACTAATGCTAAACCGATCTCTTTTTAATTTCATTTAGAATTTGTGTGAAGGACATATCCTTTTCCATTACTGAATTATAGCATTGTTTTCTATGTGCTCAAAATGAGGGACAGAGACATTATTTAGGCTTTTAATGTTAACTTCACACCTTGTGTTCACTACTGAATTGCGAAAAACCAGTTCCCCCATTTGGACAGAGGGCTTCCAGCAAAATGGGAAATATCGTCCATAAAAAATGACTACTTTAAGAAATGGCTCACACCAAATAGCTGCACACTTGGTTCCCTTTTATTCCATCCCCTGAGAAAAACAGTTGGTTTAAAAAGCTATCTTCATTTTCTTCTTTTTGAAGTAGCTTTGTGACTATTATATTTATCAGAATATGATAAATTTATAATGTGTTCAGCAACTCACTCCCTGGTCAGCACTATTTTGATCTTTTCCTCTTTACTTGTCAGCCTGGGGTAAACTACATGATCTCTACTTGGCTTCAAGCTGACTTATTTATGCTGGATGAAAGTAAAAACGAATTAATTGTGCTATCAGGCTGCAGTATCAATTAGAAAAAGAGGTGGGTGTGAAATGGAGGGAACTAGCTGCTTACTGGCTTGCAGTCTGAAGTACATTATTGCTGGCAAAGCAGGCCTTTTGGAAGGTAAAACATAGAGAAAGAGGGTTTCCCGTGTCATTTAAAAAGCTGCCAGGGTTTTTTGGGTTTGTCTGGTCACTGCAAGCTCAATTAGTTACTTGTACGTGCCGCTTATAATGGAAACTGTTTCTCATTGACCTAGCACTGCCTAGGCACTGAACATCTTCATCATTTGCTTCTTCCCACCCTTAGCTGCTGCATGTAATTTTTGCCCCAGGTAAGAAATGTTTTGGCATCCGATTATTTCTGTAGTGACCACATTGGCATCTTTCAAGATCTGTATGTATACCTACAGACGCAGAGCTGTACATCCAAATGCCTAAACTCCAAAGGATGAAAATAATTCCAAGCAGCCTAATATACTTTCCTATGCCTGCATGTGCCAGGAGACTGACATGAACTACTAATATCTCCTCAAGTTGCTTTTGTTTCAATTTTTATGACCTTAGTGGGGAAAAGCCCATCAGATTTTACTCTGTGCCACTTTTAGTTTCAACCACAAAAACGGAGCAAAGATACTTTTTTGAAAAGACTTCATCTCTGCCAGAGACATGGCCTGAAACAGTGCCAGAGATTTCAGGCTGGCAAATCAGCAAAGGAGCCAGATAAATCAGAATGAGTGTAACAGATCTCATCTATTTCAGCTAAGCTTAGCGTCTTCACTATGTCACTGTCATCAATAGCCAAAAATACTTAGTTGTAGGAATAAAAGTGTCTGGCTAATAAAGCGGAACCATTAAAAAAGGAAAAGCAAAGAAAAGTAAGAAGTGTGACCATAACTATGTAATAATAATATGACTAAGTTATTTGGAGGGTGGAAAAAATGCTTTAAACAGTACGAGTAGAAAAAGCAGATTTCTTTCTATTGCAGAAAATAATTCCATTTCCCAGTTTTAATTTACATTTACTGGTAACAGCTGCTTGACGGTCAAGTAACAGTGGCATTTGCAAACCACTCGTAATGAAAACCACTGTGCAGCTAATATTGGTGTTAATTCTGTTTCATGCTTGCACAGCTCACTGTGTAAGGAATTGTTCAAAACGGAAACGTTCTGAAAAGCATGTTGTATAAGATTCACAAATACCCCTAATCTCCTGTCCAAACAAGAGCCAAAGTGGATTTTTTTCTAAGCGTAAAAATGTATGGTATGGAGTCCCCTTTCACTTTTATGCTCAGATATAACGTCTACCAAAACTGGACCCTGCCCACCCCACAGTCCTTGGAGATGCAAAAGTCCAGACACAGCAGCAACAGGGGAACTCAGAAGTGTGGGAACCATGCTACGCAGGGCACCCTCACCGGCTCTGCAAAAGCCTGCAGAGCAGACGTCTTAATACTGGACAATGGACGTGTGAGAGAGAATGATGATGATGATGCAGTCTGTATATTGATTCGCCTACAAATTAGATATTGGAGAAGTAACAGCCATTCATTTTGGTCTACATCCTGTGGCAGTAGTCACATAGTAATAAAGGCTGGCCCAGACCGGAGCTGTTGTTTTTATTTAATTTCCCATGTGCTTGTGACCAAGTGTGTGTCATCTCCTCGTTTGAACCACGTACACTTTAGCTGAATTCATCCAGTGTGATGTCTGGTACAGGTAGAATACAAGACCAATTGTAAGATTCAAGCATCATATGGTACGTCTATCATTTTAATGATACCACTGATACTGAAGGTCATAGTCATTTGAAAGAATCATATAAAATGAAGATGTGTGGGGGGAAAACCCTTGTTGGGTCATCTAACATAGCAGTTTCTAAACTGAGATCCATGAAACATTTGCTGTTTGGCTGGGAAATACTGGCTCTTTTGTTTCAGCTAGAAAAAATGAGCAGGTCTGAGGGAAGAAACGAAATGAAGAGTTAAAGGACCACACTCAAAAAATCTAAGTACTCCTGAACAGTAGCCTACCATTTGCTGTATGTAAGCAACTTCTTTAGTTGCCATAGTGATGAAATAAGGAAGGAAGAAAGATGCCACAAGATGAAGATGCGGTCCCCACCTAAATAAATAAATTAGGAATTCTTGCTCCGACCTATTCCCCTACCAATTAAAGCTTGTTTCCTACCATTTATTAATATGGTTAATAAATGGATGTCCCACTTCACATGATGTCAAGCATATACAAAAATGGGTGCCCTGGTACTATGCGAGGCTGATAGTGTTTAGGGAGTATTGTCTGAATACCTGGTAGGGAAAATGTTTTCAAAGGAAATGTTTGAGAGTGGCTGTTGCTTTTTCCAGGTGTTTCTACAAATGCTCATTGATGGTACAGCTTACCATGATAAAAATGCCAATAAGAGAAATGCAATTTTCATTCTCCTTTTGTCCAGTCTAATCACGACGCTGATGTATCCAGGTTGTCTTGTTCTATCTATCTATTAAATATTATTGCCATAGAGTATAGTATGCTATAACTAGTAACCTGCTACCCTTGTGAGGCCAGTCATTGAAGACCATGAAGTGCACAGATACCGTGCTGAAGATTGTGTAAATATCTGAAACAAACTGATCAGGAACTAGGAACCAACATCACATGGATTAACTGGTCAAAGTGACAATCTGGTCTGGACTTCATTTTGCCCAAAAAAAGATACAGTGGAGCAAGAAGCTGGAAGAATTGAGTGAGATTAAAAAGTTTCTGATTTGGCCTTTTCTCTGTGAAGAAGTACACGCATGATTATGAGCAAGCATCTCCCCTCCAAAAACATGGTCACTAAAGTGGTGGGTCTGTTTGTATTGTGAGACGCCACCCAACGTGAAAGGGGATCAGAATTTGTCCCTCTGTGGTTAGTAGGAAGATCAGCTAAATACACTTGTCAGTTACTTTATAAAGATAGAAATTAAATGCGAATCTAATAGAAACTGGCACATATCATAGATTGGAAACCAGCTGCAAATCTAGGGCCTGATGTTCTTGCTCGCTGGGGTAAAAATAATAATTTATGCTGACTTGCTGAAATGAGTTGTAGCTTGCAGTGGCAGAAAATGGCTTCTGGAAATTCAGACAGTAAACAAAATAATCAACAGGCACTAATTAGAAGGTCTGTCCTTTGCAAGCCTTCCTGTTCATGTGATCATGCAGGAATTTAGTTAAGAGACTTCACACAACACAAAAGTGGACCCAAATTGTTGCCATTCAGGAAATACAGGCCTTTTGTGCACTGTTTCCAGTATTTGTCAGTGCCTGCACATTCGTCCTGGAGCTGAATTCTTCAAGGTCCTTCCACCACTAATTTGGAGGGCACAATAACCGGTATTATCTTTTGCACTCATATTCTTTTTAAACTAGTATAACTTTTTTCTGTACTTCAGTGGAATTAATCCTTATTTGTAGCAGTATGAGAGAGACAAAAAACAGGATCATGGGAACGACATGACAGTTTACATGTGGCAGGGAATGCTTAGCCTTTGGGTGCCTTTCACTTGGTTGGTACTTAATGCATTATCGTCACCTGTTTCTATATAGTGACCAATCTCTTCCAGAAAGTTATTTCATCAGAGACCAAACCTGTCCTTTCATTTCCACATCAGTACATGACACTGTGAAATCCGGGTGTCCCCAGGCCAGCAAACATGTGCATCTTCAATTAAAAACAGATTTAAGTGAGCAAGCAAAACAAATACAAAAGTCACCATGTATCCATAAAAGCCTCTTTGGTTATCAGCTTCTGCGTGGTAGTTGTCCAGAGTCGTGTAATGTAATGTAGTAGGCATTGCCATCTTGTGGTTCTTCTAGGAATTGTCTCAACCTAAAGCAAGAGATAAAAGTCCTTAATTCCTTAAGTGCCCACTTGTCTTGGATGCCTCCGTTTCCAGACACCCAAGTTGTTACTTCATGTGTCTCCAAAAGTCACAAAATCGGTAGAGACTGGTGAAAAGTTTGGACAAGATGCCACACTGAAGCCAGAAATAAAAATGTTTTCTGGTATGCAGTATACATTGCTTTGTAGGTTTTTGCTTTTATTTTGCCTAGGATATTCATTAGCAGGTATAGGAGAAAAAAGCTCAATAGGAGACAATTCAGCATCAAGTCTACAGCTTATCAAATTGTCTATATTGAGGAGTCATACATATCTTTGAAAGTAAAACACTGGTGTAAGTGAAATCAGGTGTGTGCATGAGTGTCCCACCCATGCCGTATCTTCAGTCTGTACAAAGTCTTAGTCTCAACCCTGCCCAGCATTCGCACCCTGCTGTAACTGGCACTGCTAAGATGGGCCAGCTGCCTCTTAAGAGTGCCTGACACTCGCCTGCCAAAGACAGTCTTCTACGGAGAACTGTCAAATGGAGTACAGTTTCGCGGCACACCAAAGAAGGGGTACAAGGACACCCTAAAGGCGTTTCTAAAGACTTTTGGCATTGACCCAGAGTTGTGGGAGCAAATCGCTCATGACCATCCATCTTGGAGGTCCCAAAATGAGAATGCAGCATTGGACTTTAAACAGCAATCTGCGGCAGAAACAGTGAAGAAATGCGTGGCTGGGAAAATGAAAATCTCCCATATCCCGTCCTCATCACTCTCCTGCCCCCGCTGCAGCAGATTGTTCAAAGCAAAGCTCGGACTTAAAAGTCACCTCTGTACTCACGTGACCTAGCCTCCACCCCACTTGGTTCTCTTCCCTTTTCCTTTTTTCTCCTTTTCCTTCTTTCTCCTTTTTTCCTCCCTTTTTCTTTCCCACTTCTTTTCTTTCTTCTTCCCTCCCCTTCCCTCCCTCCACAGGATGCGGTCGACTTCACCTGCAAAGGATGAAAGGATATATATATTCCAAGATATGTGCAGAGGTAATGTTTCTGAGTGCTATCAGTGATGCATATCTTAATTAAAGAGAGGTAAGTTTGAACAAAACAACTGACCAATCAAAACGTGAAGTGGGAAAATAAGCATTTTCTGAGGTTGAACAAAGGATTATTATTGCTACATGTTTTTACTTCTGGATTCAGCTGGGGCGAATTCACAAAATATAAAGCTGCTGTAAGAAGTCTTATTCCTTCAGTATTTCCAAAAGAGCCAAAATCAGAAAGAAGCAGAATTTCCACATTAAAGCCAGTTCTTGTGTGATTTCCAGAGACCACACATCATCACTATTCACCAGAGATCACACATATCATGATCCACCCTTGTCCTCCATCTAACAATCCTTCCAAAAGTTTACTATTCTTGCTTGGTGCATCTTGCCTTCAATTCCTTTGCAGGAACATGGGTTGTCTTATTTTACATTTGTATAGCACCTAGTAGAATGGGGCCCCAATCCTGGCTAGGGCCTTTGGATATCACCCAAATGCAAATAGTAAAGAAACATAGTGGGCACGTCCGTGCATGTCTTTACGCATGCCTAAACTTAATGCACCTTTGATTAATGTACATTACGGTGATTTAGGTGTGCATCTACATGGGGACACGCTAATCCGCATTGAGGCACATTAAATTTAGGCACGAATAGCTAAGTCACATTAGCACATATACAGATGCACTAATGCGCATTAATACGGTGTCTATCCATTGGTGCACACTGTGTTACTGTGCACTAGCGTGTCTACATGTATGCTAATGCGACTTAGCTATTCATGCTGAAATTTGACACCTGCTTTATGTAGGTATCAAATTTAGGCTCACATGGCCTTAAATTGCCATTTTTAAAGTGTAAATATGTGCCCATAATGTACCTTGAAAACGATGATTTTAGGCTAAGTCTGTTTAAAAGAGGCGTGTGTAGAAGCAGCCAGTAGCAACAAATCAATCTTTGTGGACCCATTGTGGGTTAGGAAGCTATTCTTTTCTTCGTCTTACAGACTGGGAAGCTGAGACACAAAAAAGCTAAACCGCTTGTCCAAAGTCTCCAACTTCATTTGTGGTAGAGCTGGAAATATTAATCTTCTTCTCTTGATTCTGAAGTTGATGCTTTAGTCACAAGCTCATCCTTTACCACAACAGCTTTGTAGGTAATTATGAACACACATTACTGGCCTGAAGTGCATATTTCCTTCATAGTACTGGAGGTGGCAGCAAGCTCCCTTATCCTGGAGCCTATCTGAAATGGACCTATCACTTCCTTGTCTGTTTATTCTCCGTGAATGCAAAGGTATTGGAGTGCCTGTGTGACAAAGAAAGGCTGCCTCCTTGGTTTGGAGTGGTCTGGTTCTCCATTTTCATGTGTTCAGACCTCACTTGACTTCTTGTTTTTCAGGTCAATGGCTGGCTACACATTAGGATCAGTTCAGGAGAACGGCCGGCATGGAATCAGGGTTCTGTCGATTCCTGGCAGGGATGCAGGACGTGAATAGCTTAGAAAATGCCACTCCCAGATACATCCAGCTTCTCACATTTCAGTCACCTGAAAACTGGAGACATGCAGCAAAGAGTCGAAAATGGGATGTTTCATTTGTAAAAGGGACTCATTATAAACTGTTGTAGATTTATAAAGGATATAGGTTTACAGAGTAATTACTAATCTGGGCTGGTCTGACAGGCCCTGCCCTTTTCTTTAAAATGTATTGTAGACTAAGTTATAGTATTGAATACAAATGTTCGGAGCAATATTAACCACTGAGCTCACTTCTGTAAAAGATCTTCATCCTAACT
This sequence comes from Caiman crocodilus, assembly GCA_030014935.1. NCBI lineage: Eukaryota > Metazoa > Chordata > Crocodylia > Alligatoridae > Caiman > Caiman crocodilus. Next base: position 13,547,009 of record JAGPOW010003395.1, read on the forward strand.
GGATACAGGTAAGTCCTATAAAAAAAAATCTTTATCTCTGGTAAACCAAGAGACGCTATATTGGCCAAGTTCACTGATGACAACAAACTCTGGGGTAAAACATCCACACCTGAAGACAGGCAGGTGATCCAGGCTGACCTGGACAGGCTCAGCAAGTGGGCGGATGAGAACCTGATGGTGTTTAACACTGAAAAATGCAAGGTTCTCCACCCTGGGAGGAAAAACCTGCAGCATCCTTATAGGCTCAGCAGTGCTACGCTGGTTAGCGCTACAGAAGAAAGAGACTTGGGGGTCATCATTGACCACAAGATGAACATGAGCCTGCAATGCAATGCTGAGGCTAGCAAAGCGACCAAAACGCTGGCTTGCATCCATAGATGCTTCTCAAGCAAATCCCGGGACAACGTTCTCCCTTTGTACTCAGCCTTAGTGAGGCCACAGCTGGAGAACTGTGTCTAGTTTTGGGCCCCACAATTCAAAAAGGATGTGGAGAAGCTTGAGAGAGTCCAGAGAAGAGCCACGCATATGATCAGAGGTCAGGAAAACAGACCTTACATTGACAGGCTGAGAGCTATGGGGCTTTTTAGCCTGGCAAAGCGCAGGCTCAGGGGTGATCTGGCGGCCACCTATCAGTTTATCAGGGGTGACCAGAAGTATCTGGGGGAACGTTTGTTCACCAGAGCGCCCCATGGGATGACGAGGTCGAACAGTTGTAAACTCCTGCAAGACCGTTTCAGGCTGGACATAAGGAAAAATGTCTTTACTGTCCGAGCCCCCAAGGTCTGGAATGGCCTGCCGTCAGAGGTGGTTCAAGCACCTACATTGAGGACCTTCAGGAAAAAAATGTGATGCTTATCTTGCTGGGATCCTATGATCCCAAATGACTTCCTGCCCTTTGGGTGGGGGGCTGGACCTGATGATCTTCCGAGGTCCCTTCCAGCCCCAATGTCTATGAAATTTATGAAATATATAAATATATGTTTCTGACTGGCTCATTAGAGATGAACAATATTTATTTCTGGACCATTAACCCAGAATTTCTTTGAGAACATCTGTTTAAAAAGAGAATTTTCTAGATATTACTGAAAACTCTGTCTCTAAATACGTTGACTAAAGCATGTTATCTGAATTCTTCAACAAACATAACATTTGTTCTTAATGTGCCCAAATTTTCCGGCTTTGTCTATATTTGTTGATGTTCTTAATAAAGGTCCCTAATATTTGCTTATGGTCATAAGCATTTCTGTTTCTCACAATATTTGTTCGTATGTTTAATACCAGTACGCTACTGGATGCTATGCAGCCACAGAAGTCATATGCTAGAATTTCCTGAAGGAAAAATCAAAGCACTGATCAGCTGGAATGGACTCTTCGACATTTTCCTCTGGTATTGGGCTCATCAGAAGAGTGTATGAGCACCCACTGGATTTAGGAAATAAAATTACTGACTCACCTAGTAGGCTTTCTGAAAGGTACTGATGCTGAGATCTTCAAAGGTATTTCAGTGTTCAACTCCTATTCAGTGGTGCCAAATAGGAGGGAAGTGCCTAAATACCACTGGGGACCTGGGCCTATGTTATCAAATCTGATCGTTGAGCATTTTTTAGGGAATGATTAACAGGTCAAACCACACAATGGCACTATAAGATAGCACTTTCAATACGCAAGGATACAGGTCAAGGATGGGGAAACCTATTTTGTGATTTTCAATATATTTTAGGTGACTCTGTATGCCTCTACACATGCCATTAAGGTGAAGCAATGAACTCCAGCACATATCGTCACAGAGTCTAATGCTCCCAGGTGCTGCATTTATCTGGCGGGGAGTCACCATGCCAGCTTGGGGCTGCGCCAACCTGGCTCAAAGTGCTGCGGAGGGGATGCTGGGGCATGAGAGTGCTCCAGTGCAGGTCTAGATGGCAGACAGCCCCTGAACTGAAGCAGCCTCTCCCAGCCAGCCCCGCCAGCATCTGTACATATTTACAAGTGCCATCCTGTGGTGGAGTGAGTTAATTTACTCCATCCTAAGGGCACCACACATGTAGATGGTGATATTTTACTGTGGAGCTAAGTAGGCAGCCTCACAGTAAATGTCTCATGTAGATGCACCCATTGAGAATCAACCTGAAACCTATTAAAACAGGAGAGTCTGAAACCCTGGTGAAACCCCATCTGTAACCCGCCCCACCATGTCTGGGTTTTATTGCCAACACTCATGGATAGATCCAGGACTGGAGGTGGGGGAAGGAGGGGAGGAAGTGCTGCAATCACTCCCTCCTTTAGCATTTCCTCCAGGCGTGCCATCTGCAGGAGTTTGGGGACCAGAGCCAGGCTGCCTAGCCCCAATTCGAAAGTGGAGTGAGCAGGGCCTGAATCTGACTATACCCATCCCTTTTTAAACATTTAAATCTGCAGTTGCATATACAGTATATTATGTAATGAACACATACGCGGCACTATGCACTGAACAAAAGATGGAGTTAAAGATGACAGCAAAGCCACAATTCTAAGGCGTTGGGGGCTTTTTTGTTAGTTTGGTAGCAGATGAAATCAAAGAAATGCAGAAGTAAATTTTCAATAATAGCTCTTTAAATTGATAAATTGCCCTTAATTTTAGCAAGTTTTTCATGTACATTTTAACAGTTAATTTCTGGAAATGAACAAGAGATGCCACAATAGACAATTTGCTCAAAGGATATAAATGTATTACTGTAGATTCAGACAGTATTTTAGAGTTTATTTTACACAATGCAAAAGCTACTTTAGCTCCATTAATGTCTACATTCTCTATAAGAAAAGGGACCTTTTTAAAAGCCCAAATTACAGAGCAGACATAAATGACTCCAAAAACTTTTTCAAAAAAGCTAGGTTTTGACCATCTAAATCATAACTGTGTTTTTTTTTTAAGTCACTGCTCCATATTTTCTAACAGACCCTTTTATGGAATGGATGGTTTTATTTCTCCTCCAGGGTAACAATGAAGAAGTTTTAAATTTTTGTCTTTGCTAGGTATTGTGTGTGAGTGTGCATATAGATATAGACATTTTTAAAAAACATTTCATGTATCTATAAACTGCGCAGGCTCATATGATGTTATTACTTGCTAGGTGCATTTACACAAGATGTTTACTGCAGAGTTGCCTAACTAGCTCCACAGTAAAGCATCACTGTCTACATGAGCTAGGCTGTATTAGGCTAGAGTAAAATAATTAACACCACTGTAAGACAGTACAGCCCAGCACAAGTACTAGTACAGCAGAGTTATTTATTTTGCTGCAATGCATGTGTAGACAGTAACTGATGCTGGTTGGGAGACAAGGGTGCTACAGTGGGGGATGCTTGCCATTTAGCCCTGCACTGTAGCACCCTCATGCCCCAGCCAGCCCCTCTGCAACGTGCTGAGCCAGGTTGGAGCAGCCCTGGACTGGCAGGCTGACCCACTAGGTCCCATGTTCGCCATGCTGCAGTCCCAGGTGCACAAACAAACACTACACCAAGGGCAATAAACTCCAGCACAAACTACACCAGAGTTTATTGTGGCACATTAATATTCACGTGCCCCTCAGGTTCTTTTAATAAAAGGAGTTGTTAATCCAGTGCTTATCCTGGACCTTATTGCAATGGAAGCCATCCTTGATTTGCAAAAGCTGTCTTTATTTTCCACCTGCATATCAGAAAATAGGTATGTAAACTAAAGAGAAAATATGTAATTTGGAGAGAAATTGCAGGGTGATGCAAAAGATAGGAATGGATGAAAAAATAAGGAGCCACCTAGATTTTCACCTCTTCCTAGAAAAAAGTGAAGCTCTGCCACATGTCACCCAACATAAGGATTGAGGCAGTAAGGAAATACCAGGGTGCAGGGTCACTCCAGCCAGCCTTTTTTTTCCTCTGATCAGCCTCTGTTGCCTTCGGGCATTTCCCAGCTTCTCCTGGACTACTGCAGGCATCAAGAACTCCTGTGAGGGAACGCAGACTCTCGATCAATGATGCTGGACATGAGTACATTGACTCCTTTTGTGCTGGCACAATTCGTGCTGTTTTCTTCTGATTGATGCTTAGACCAAAGCTGTCTATGCCCATTACTGAGGTGTCATGGGAATGATCCTGAAGTGTCTTCCGATCTGCAATTTCTATTGGCTACTGAGACTTGGGTTGGCAAACCAATCAATTGACTAGTCAAATATTGTCAATTGACCAGTCAATTGACTGCATATTTTTGGCTGGTCAAAGATTATAGCAATTTTACAAAAAAATGACTTTTTGTAGTTTTCTTGACAGAAATATGATTTTATTGGGGTTTTTTACACATTCCTTACACAGGAAAAGCACAAGTTTTCCATGAGTATTTGGACCTATTGGCAATTCTTTTTTTTTTCTTTACAATTGGACTTCACTTGACCAGTCAAATACCCAACCCGAGCTAAGATTGTTCCCTTTTTGAGTTGCTAGCTTATGTAGTGCTTTGTTGGTTTTACTTCAAGCCTTTCATAATGTGTTGAGCTGTATAACAATTTGTGAAGGTGTGTGACACTAGAGACTTCAACACACAGTGTTACGTGCTGCCATAGTCTGCAAATTTACAGGGCGATATTCAGAATCATCGCCGGAGAACAGAGACCTCATCAGACTGTGCTCTTACACCCAAAACGTATGTTTGACTCTCTGAATAAGAACATGTGGCTTTTGTCCCTTCCCTTGATTAGGTGGAAGAGAACGTTGCTTGAACCTCGTGACTGTCGTGAAATCGGTAACATGGTGCTGGGTAACAGCTTAGAGGACTGGTTTGATTATGATAAGCTCCACAAAGCAGTGATGGGCAATGGCATTTAGGCTGATTTTCAGCGCTGTATAATGTTTGTGGGTCAGCATTGCTGCTAGCAATACTGGCAGTACTGCTGAAATGGACTCAGGTCCTGGCTCCATAGTTAAGATCCTCTTATCAGGGAACATTCAAATATGAATACCGTTTTATTCCACTATGCCTTCTTCCCTTGTCATTTTTCTTTTCTCCTTAAAAAGTACCTATACTGTGCTCCCACTCATTCTCTAGTCACACTTTTATTCCCGTGGCCTCCTAGCTCAGCAGAGTTGGTTCCCCACAAAGATAATCTCTGTCAAGGGCATGCAAGAAGAAAAGAGCCAGTTCAGGCTCTGGTAACACGTTTCTAAACTGCTTCCTAATTCTGAAATTTTAAGATGAGGCAGACTGCTGGTACCTGCAAATGTACGTGCCAGGCAAAATGAACACAATTAGACCTGTGAGAGGTGGCAGGGAGCCGCTTCTGCCTCCTAAATCACAGAATAGCAAGCAGCTTTGGGGAGGGCTCCTTACCCAGGACAGAGTTGTCTTTTTTTTTTTGCTTCCCTTTTTAAAATGTAAGCAGTGAAAGTACCTCTCAACTGATGGCAGATGTGTAGGAGTTAGAGGAAGCCTGAATGAGGGAATGAGAGGCGAGTGGCAAATGAAGTCTGTTGATGGCAGGGGAGGGAGGAAATGAATATCAGAGTGCTTTCTGGTAAATATTTGAACCTCTCTAGATAATTATCAGTCTGTTCACCTCTTCTTTCCTGCCTGCCAGCTCCTGGTTCCTTCCTCCCTTTATGAAACCTCTTTCAGGCCCTGTCACAAGGAGCGTTTTCATAAAGCAGGAAGGAAGCAGCAGCTGGGAAGTGTCCAGGAGGAGTTTCAGGTGTCTGGGATAGTGGGAGGTCAGGGAGAAGTAGGGGAATGCACTGGATAGGATATAGATATTGCTTAATGATAGAGTGAAATGTCCAGGTGATTTTCAGATGACCAGCTTGCCAGCAACGTTTGGCAGAAATAATGTTGATTTTGATTCGTTTGTTCCTGCACCAAAGCATATCTAGTCTCTGAAATCTGTAATAGTGCTCTGGCACGTTCGTGGGAACAGGCTCGAACATGAGACTCATTGTCTGTTACTGGTTGGACAGGAAACAGTCTCAGGGTGTTTGGGCTTTTTTGCTGAGAGTAGGCAACACAGAGGAATGTGCAAAAAAGGGAAAAACAAAGAACCAAGAATATTTTGAATCCCCAAATGGCATTGCTCAGGGTCAGGTAAAATGTTTCGAATTGTTCCTATGTTTAAACTTGTTCACCTGTCCCTGATGTGATGGGTCCATATACTAAATCCTCGAACAGGGTCCTAAATAACCTTGAAATAATGGCAGGAAATCACAAGGGCAGAAAATTGTCCCAAACAGTGACACTCTGCTAGTCAAATAATAAAACTGAAGAGTCACTCTGTTGGCTGAAGAGTCATTCTGCACATGTTCTTCTTGCCTTTTGACACGTAATCTTTATTGCAAGCATTATAAAGTTTTGCCTGCAAAAAGGGGAATCATTACTACTTAGGTAGCGCTGTGAGTCCCTGAAGCATGGAAAAGATGTGATGAGGAAGATATCAAGATGAGTTTTCTCCTCCACCGTGGAACCTACCCTAGCAAAGATTTCAGGCTTAGGGAAGGCTTCTTAGTGCCAGTCATTGAAAGCCCAGTATGTCCTTCCCGGCTACTGCTTCTGAGATGCTAGACCAGACTGTAAAAACTAAATAGACTTCAGTGGAATGCCTAAAATTCATTTGCTCACTCAGATGCTTTCATCTCACTCATTTCATTGTGTTTACAGGCTGGCAGGTATCCTGGGGGCAGCCATGATTTAGATTTACAGTTCCCTAGCCAGTCTGATTCTGAAGGAAAGTTATAACACCTGTAATGCAATACTGTTTCCTAAAAGAGTGAAAAATGTCAAGGTCTGAGAAGGAAGCTTCTAAACTCCAGTAATCACACTATATCGCATATCTCTGCACCCCATTGTGACACAGACTAGGTTATTATTACTGAAAAACAATCCAGTTTCCCTTCCCTGCCGCCACTTTGCCCTTCTAAAATATATGGTATCACATTGGAGACTCGGCTTTCAAAACAATTTTAGGACCTTTCCTCCCTCATACCTGAGAAATTCAGCTTCACAGAAAAGCTATGCCTGGGACCTTGGGAAGAGAAGGATAGGAACAGAAACTTGGCGGGATTCATCCCACGACTGGGCAGTAAACATTAGGGGCTACAGGCTGTTCAGGTGGGCTAGCACGGGGAGGAAAGGCGGGGGTGTGGCACTCTACGTCAAAGAGCAATACACGTCTTCAATCAACAGGATGGGGTCAGAGGAGGGGCAGGCTGAAGTGTTCTGGGTCAAAATACAGGGGGGGTCATGGGGAAAGGGACTTAATGGTGGGGGTCTACTACAGACCACCCAACCAAGGGGAATAGCTGGACTGCAAATTCTCGGGTCAGCTTGTGGAGGCACTTAAGGTAAGGGATGTAGTCAACATGGGTGACCTAAATTACTTGGACATCTGCTGGGAGGAGCAGTCAGCCAGGTCGGACCGCTCACGAAAGTTCCTTGCTGAGATACAGGACCTCCACTTAACCCAGGAGGTGCACAGTCCCACCAGGGGGAATGTCCTCTTGGACCTGGTCCTGGCCACAGGCGATGACCTCGTGAGGGGACTCCAGGTTCTTGACCACCTGGGTGACAGTGATCATTGCCTACTAGAATTCACCATCCAGCGCAGGGCGTCAAGGGCCTGCAGCAAGGCAGTAGCCCTTGACTTCAGAAGGATCAACTTCAATGAGTTGAGGAGATTGGTAGGAGAGGCACTGGGGTCTTGGAGGGTAGGGGAACTGGGTGTCCAAGACGAGTGGTTGTTCCTTAAGGAGATGATCCTTTGAGCCCAAGGCGTGACAGTCCCAATGAGAATCAAAGGGGGCAAGAGTGCTCAAAAGCCCCACTGACTCACCAAAGGCATTCAGGAATGCCTCGAAGTCAAAAAGAAGACATACACTTAGTGGAAGGAAGGGGCTATCACCAAAGAATATACCTCCATTGCTGGGGTCTGTAGGGGAGGGCTGTTAGGAAAGCTAAGGTAGATACAGAACTAGGGCTAGCATCAAGGATCAAGGACAACACAAAGTCCTTTTTTAAATACATAGGGAGTATGAAGAAAGCACTGGGTAATGTGGGGCCCCTGTGGAATATGCTTGGCAATCTGGTGGTTGCATCAGAGGAAAAGGCAGACCTTTTTAACAATTTCTCCTTCTCCATTTTTCTAAGCAAAGACCGGGACTTCCCCACTGAGATTTAGGATGGACTCAGGAGAGACTCTGCCAGGCCGAGGGTCAGAGACGACTGAGTTAGGGAACTTCTGGTGAGGCCGGACATGTTCAAATCAGCAGGTCTAAATGCTCTCCATCCCAGAGTGCTGAGGGAATTGGCAGGGGTTATTGCACAGCTTTACAAGCATTCCTGGTGCTCTGGCCAGGTGCCAGAAGAATGAAAGAAGGCCAAAATGGTCCCCATTTTCAAAAAAGGAGGAGGAACGACCCAGCCAACTACAGGCCTGTTAGTCTTACTTTGATCCTGGTGAAACTCTTTGAGAAGATTATCCAGGAGCACATATGGGAAGGACCAGCAGGGGGGATGATGCTCAGGGACAACCAGCATGGGTTCATTAGGGGCAGGTCCTGTCAGACCAACCTGATTGCCTTCTACAATCAGGTCACAAGATCATTGGACACAGGTGTCACAGTGGATGTAGTCTTTCTGGACTTCAGGAAGGCCTTTGACATTGTCTCCCACCCCATTCTCATTAAAAAGCTAGGCGACTGTGACATTGATGCCTACACAGTCAGATAGGTCGCAAACTGGCTGAGGGGCTGCACCCAGAGAGTGGTGGTGGACGGGTCATATTCAACCTGAAGGGATGTGGGCAGTGGGGTCTCCCAGGGCTCAGTTCTCAGGCCTGCACTGTTCAATCTCTTTATTAGCAACTTGGACAAGGGAGTGAAAAGCACCCTGTTCAAATTAGCTGATGACACCAAGATTTGAGGCGAGATGGGCATGCTAGAAGGGAGGGACAGGATACAGCTGGACCTGGACAGGTTATAGTGGGGGGCGAATGAGACTAGGATGGGATTCAGCACTGACAAGTCCAGGGTACTGCAGTTGGGCAGTAAGAACCAGCAGCATACCTATTAGCTGGGGAACTCCCTTCTCGAAAGCACAGAGGCAGAAAGAGATCTTGAAGTCATTATTGATTTCAAAATGAACATGGGTCACCAATGTGAGGACGTGGTCAGTAAGGCCAACTGCACCTTGTCATGCATCCACAGATGCATCGCAGGCAGGTCCAAGGAGGTGATCCTCCCTCTCTATGTGACACTGGTCAGGCCACAGTTGGAGTACTGCGTCCAGTTCTGGGTGCCACACTTCAGGAGGGATGTGTCCAGCATTGAGAGGGTCCAGAGAGGGCCACTCACGTGATCTGGGGACAGCAGGGCAGGCCCTACGAGGAGAGGCTAAGGGACCTGAATCTGTTCAGTCTCCACAAGAGAAGACTGAGAGGGGACCTGGTGGCCATCTATAAACTTACCAGGGGGGACCAGTGGAGAATGGGAGAGGCCCTGTTCACCCGAACACCTCCTGGACTAACAAGGAATAACGGCCATAAGTTGTTTGAGAGTAGGCTCAGGCTAGACATCAGGGGGCACTACTTCACAGTCAGGGTGGCTAGGATCTGGAACCAGCTTCCAAGGGAAGTAGCGCTGGCTCCTACCTTGGAGGTCTTTAAGAGGAGGCTTGACAATTACGCAGCTGGGGTCTCTCCTGTCCAGGGCAGGGACCAGACTCAGAGACCTATTTAGGTCCCTTCCGACCCTACATCTAATAATCTATGCATCTATAGCAGTTTGATGTACAAATGCCTAGCATAGGGTGGCAATATATTGGCCTCATTGTCACAGAAGCAGCAAATATCAAGATTTTCTTAGTAGCTAAAGTACAGGAGATTTGGCAGCTTTTACAGAGGAGCAGATGGATGGTAAAGAGTGGAACAAACTTCACAGAAAAGTTTGAGGTCTGTAAAGTTAAACTCCAGGCTACAGAGAACAGGGAGCTCAATGATTACACTGTTGAGTTGCATCAAAAATAGATCGAGAGCTGTAGTCAAGAGGATAGGAAGAGTATCGGAGAATGATGGAGAGCCTGCTCTACATCCAGTAGGAAACGTAAAGGCTTGGGCTCACCTGCTTTTCTTCAGGCAGAGGATTACCGTGCCTGTGTTTTTATTTTATCGAAATATCTCACCATATTACAGATTCACAAACTGTACAGCAATCTAAGAGCTCGTATTACATTCCACCTTGAAGTTTTGCTCATTTTTGAATGATGAGATTTTCATTTGCTGTAACTTTTTTTCCCATTATTTTTGTGTACCTTTGTAATTCCTGGTTCTAGCCCAGCTGGAAACAGCAGGTACCAGAAGTCTCAGGAGAAGTGCAATAGTTGCAAAACTTCCTGACGAGTTTTATAGTCTCAGTGTTAGATTCATGGAAAAGTAGGACTGCAATGTACCTCAGGAGCTCATCTAGTCTAACCCCCTTACTCAGTTCTCACTTTTGTTTGTGTAAAATAGGCATATCTCCATAGAAATCAATAAAGTTATGCTTAAATATTGGCTAGGACTCTTGGGTTCAATAGGTCTGAATGAGCCTGCAGAATTTTAGGTGCTGATTCAAATCTTTAAATGAGAAATCCTTTGTGAATGCTAACATTCTCGTGAGTCCTACAGTAACGTATATTCTAATCGGTACAACCTGAAAGCACAAAGAAAAAGTTCTCTGTGTTCCTGTGTCCTGAGCCTAGGCAACTTTATCACCTAAGGCATGCCAGTGTAAGCTGCCAACAACACACGAGAGAGAGATAGGGGCAGCATCACACCTAGCTGCCTTTAGCTCCGCAGACGGATCATCAGGTGCTTACTCAAAGAGCAAGGCTCAAGCTCATGCCTCCAGATACATAGCAAAATAGCTTAACCACTCTCCCACTGAACTCTGCTAGAAACTCATTAGTATGCTCTAATGAGATGAATACTCAGCATGGCTTATTGAGGTTTGTGTATGATCGCGCACAGAGGCAAAGCCAATGTGAATGGCATCAGACACTGCAGGCCTCCAGAACAAAGGAGGGGTACTGGGTCAAGCTGAACCCCACCTTCAGACCTGAACATGGCCTAGTAAGTGGCCTGGAACATATATACTCTTATTCTTCCTTCCAGCTAGTACTGGTGTGCTTAAGGGTCATTTTTTTAAAAGAGTATCCATGGACAAGTGTTAGGGCTGGGAGGGCAACAGAACTGGCTTCTGCATCCAAGTTTCAAACTATTTTTTGTGTTTCCGTGAAGAAGTCACATATTTTCCCTGTGCCTCTGCTTCCCCTTGAGTAAAATATGTATCTGTGTGCATGTATTTGGGTAGAGTATGCTGGGTTCTGTAGGTGTTAAAGTGCCATACAAAGCTCCTATGCCATTCTGGAACAATGGCCTAATTTCTTAATATTGCTCCTGTCAAGCAGGCCAAAGCCTGATGTCACTCGTGCCCTCTACAGTAATACATCAACAGTGGAAAGGGATGTAGAGAAAAAGCTCAATATGATCATTCCTTTATTTAGGCATATGCTTAACTTGATTCACCAAAATAAAGTGAATACATGCCCTATGCGTCCTAGTCCTGTGTCAGGAGCTGAGTGTCAGGGGAAACCTGGCAGCCAGTGAAAGCAACTGCACCTGTGTGGGAAACGCATACCTCACTGATCTGACCCATAGTGACAATCCCAAACTTGTAAGCCTGCTATCCATATGCTATCCATGCATATTTTCATAGAAATTGTGATTTACCCAAAGAGAGGATTAGAAAGAATTTCCTAGAATCCCATAGAGAGGTTCTAGTAACATGATGAGAGCCAACCTTATAATTACCTCTCAGAGTTATTGTACTGGCCTGTCTTTTGTTTATTTCATTTAATACAGAGTTACATACAGAGCATATGGGCTTGGATCTATATTTCTGCTTCTCAGTCTCAGAAATCTGCAAAGTCTGAACAAACCTCTCTTGGGGTATAAAAGAGGGAGATGGATAATACGCTGCAGACTTCAGAGAAATATAATCCTTATTATTCCAACACTAAAGAGAATAACCCCCATAACTCAAATACAAAAGGCTTGGAAAAAACAATGATTTTCTGCTGACCTTTTATTCAAGAAATGATTGTATTTTGTATATCAACACAAGTGCAGCTTTGGAAAAGTTCATGATATCCAACGTGATTAATGACCCCTTGTGACTTACTGTTGTGTAAACATAATAAAAGTTAGAGTAAAAGCAAGACTCACTTCAATCTGTATTGTATAAGGAATGTCCCTAAGGAGCTACTGGCAGAATAGGCTTTGTTCACAACAACAGGGTTGTTGACTGAAAATGCAGAGGGCAGACTACGGGACCATGCATAGTGATGCAGTATCCCTCTCATCCATTATCCTATTGTTAGATGCCCTGTCCCTCAAGTAAAAGAGAAATACAAGTGTTGCTGAATTAGACTATGAGGTGGAGTCAATTAATTCTAAGTCTGATATCTGAGGACAGTTGGACCTGCTCTTAAAACCAAGAGAGCCAGATATGGATGAAGAGAGAGGGTCCGTACAGGATATCTTAGCTAGAAAAGGTAGGTTGAATGTGTTTCTATATTTCAGTTATAATTAAAGCTAAGGGCCAGTCTCTAACTCCGTGTCTTTCCCTCCGCTCATAGAAGTTCTCTTCATTCCTGCCTGAAAAGACTGTGGTGGTCCTAAGTGGGATCTGGTTTCTCTTCCTCCTTTCAGGTCTATGTTTTATGCTCCTTAGGAGTACTCCAGGTAAGAGTCGGGCCCCCACCTCCTGCAAAAGCGTTAGAGAATTGGCATCATCGGGCATGACTACAATGATCTGCCTCTTTGTCAGCTCCTGCTGGACACTGGCCAATCAGGTCCAAGTTAAGCCTATGATGAAATTGAAATTGGTATTGCCAGTTTCAGGTTAAGAGGATTGGGAAGAATGTGAGTTATCCTGTTTTGTACCTGTGGGGTTATGAACGTGGACTATAGTAAATCTTCATGCAGCGAGGAGTTATTCCATAGGAAATGTTTAGGTGCCGTGTACATTGCCAAAATGTATCTCAGGATTATTTCATGGCATATTCTGGGAGGGAACTATCTATACGTCATTGATTGCAGTACCAATGGTTCTGAAAGAAGCTGAATGAGCCACAATTATTTTCCTTGTTATTCCTCTATTTAGACTCTTTTAAAGCAGCTGGTATATCTGAACAGTTTGAAAAATATTTGCTCACTCCCACTTTTTTCTGCTGATAAATACAAATTACCGTAACATGTAGACTACATTCCAATATCTTATAGTGTCTCCTGCTATTAATCTCAGAGATACCCCATGTGTTATCTATTTACTCAGCACTAGTTTCGTTTTACTTGAATCCCTGTGCTACGTGCCAAGTTTACTGTAACTGTAAATACTTTTATGAAAAAAAAATGATGCTGAAGCATGACCACACAAAGGCATCCACACTTATTTCCAACCCATACCCTTAGGCAATGACATTGGATTACCCATTTGTTATGGTCCTAATATCTTTGCCAGAGTTTGCTATTACTGCTATTACTGTGTCAATAATTATTATTACATGGCCACAATTCCAATGTGGCATAAAGCCTTGTATCTTTTATGAGAAAAGTATTGAGAAGTTTATTATTCTTGCTTTGAAGAAACCTGGGTAAGATTAAAGCATGGCTAGTAGGGTCAGTAATGTAAATTACTTTGATAGAGATAGCAAAAAGTGACCCCAAAAAGTTGTTGGCCTTAATAAAAAACACTGATTATTAAACTAATGTTGGGGTGCTATGTCTGGGGTGGTAATGATACCCAGTGTGTTGCTTGATGCCATGTTGGGGCTGGAGAAGATAAATGCATGTAAATTACTTAAACCATATCATATTGGCCTATAACACATTAAATGAACCAGGAACTGTATAATTTAGCTTCTATAATAACTGGAACTTGGAACATTCTAATAGATGCATTGAATTTAAGGCCCAAAAAGACCATTAAATCATCACCTAAATTGTACCCAATTACAACCTGTGTCGAGCCAATAATGTGTTCAGTAAAGCATACCATCCAGAAAAGTATGCAGTCTTGGTCTGGAAACAGGAAGACGTGAAGAATCCACTATACCCTCCTGTGACGTTATTCAAAGGGTTAATCGCTCTAAACATGTTATACCTTATTTCCTGTTTCAATGTACCTGACATCAGCTTTCACTCATTGGTTTTTGCTATGTTTTTCTCTACAAGGTTAAAGAGATCTTTACTGCCCGGTGTTTTCTCCCCCTGGGAGATACTTACATAGCGTAATTAAGTCAGTCCTCAGTCTTCTCTTTGACAAGCTAAATAAAGAGCTTAAATAAGCAATGAGAATTCTTTAATTCTATCACTGTAGGACATTATCTCCACTCTTGGGATATTGTTTGTGGCTCTTTTTTGTACCCTCTTCAATTTAACATGATTTTTTTGGATATGGGACTTGCATGTAGAAGTCCAGTATTGGGCTCATGAATGTCATGCATAGAGGTAAAATCACATCAGTGTTCCTATTGCCTGGAACTACATCCCAAAATCACAGTAGCTCCTTCTGCAATAATATTACAATGGAAACTCAAGTGGGGCTGAGCCCTGGGTTGTTTGCAGAGTCACTACTTTACAGGATATTACTCCAAAAATAATCTGTATGGCTTGCTTCTAGAGACATACTCCCATATCCACACACCCATAAATCCCACACCCACCCACAAACCCCACCCTCCTTCACAATCCCCCACAAACCCCACACCCACCAACGACCCCATGTATCCCATGCCCACAAACCCCCATATATCCCCACACCTTCACAAATCCCCCCTCACATGCACAACCCACACCCATCCCCCAACCATGCAAAGTACCTGCATATATTTCTAAAGAAGGCTGAAATAGTGTTACATTTACTTTAATTTGTAAAAAAAAAAAAGTAATTAATTGTGCATGATTTTGAATTTTTCTGCGCATAATTCCCAGGGGTGTACAGAGTGGTCTCAGCAGGAGCTCTGATTTTCCCATGATGAAAAACCCAAAATCAAATACCAAAATATATATGTATTGATAATTTATTTTAGTGATTGAAGCACTGGTAGGCTTCTAAATTGCTTTAAGACTGTAAATATATCACTAAAACATTGTGTTTAACTGATATGTATATATATACTGACCTTTCATTTTAATCATGGATTTTAGGGTTTTTATCAGAGAATTCATGACGTTTTATTGAAGAAAACCAGGATCCCTGCTAATTAGGCCTGTGTGAGTCAGCAGCGATCCGATCCGGCTTTGGATCCAGCTGCTTCAGTTGGCCACGATCCAATCCAGAGCTCCAGACTGGGTTTCTGCCTCGATCCGGCCGAAGTGGCTCCGAAGCTTTGGAGCCACCTCCAAGATCCGGCCATAGGATATAATGGGGAATCAATGAAATATCTAGAACTTTGTTGGTTTTTTGTCCAGTTTGGATGAAACTTGCAGGAATGGTAGCCTCTGCTGAGAGCAGAAAACCTGCCAGGTTTCAAGAAGATCAGTGCAGGGGTTTGGGGGAAACTGTACCCCAAATTCTTGAAAGCCAAACTCCTGTCACGGCTGCGTTACAACACAGAGGGGTCAAGGCTGCAGGCGTGCTAGCCCCTGGTGAGGCCATGAAGCCTGCCAAGTGTCAAGGAGATCGGTGCAGGGGCTTGAGGGGAACTGCACCTCAAGCTGCGGACAAGCAAAACAGGTGCCATGGGTGACCCTGCGTGTGTCAAGGCGCAGCGAGGTGACAGCTGCAGGGAGGGTGGCCCCTGCTGTGGCCACGATGCCTGCCAGCTGTGGAGGAGATCGGTGCAGGGGGGCTCTGGGGCCCTGCACCCCAGCTGCTGACAGACAAAACTCGTGCCAAGACTGTCTCTGTCTCGGGGCAGTTGATTGTCTTGATTCTTTCCTCCCCTCTGCCTGGTTTTGTAGGTGCTAATTGCTGCTTGTTTAGTCGTTAGGTAGTAGCTAGGTCCCTAAGTCCCTGAGTGACTCATGATTGATTGCAGTGTCTCCCACACCCCAGGACAGAGACCCTCAGTCCCACGAGCACCCATGGCACGAGTTTTGCTCGTCCTCAGCTTGAGGGGCAGTTCCCCGCAAAACCCTGCACTGACCTTCTTGAATCTTGGCAGGCTTTGCGGCTTCAGTAAGCGCTACCACCCCTGCAGTTTTGACCCCCCAGTGTTGTAACACATAGACATGACAGGAGTTTTGCTTTCAAGAGTTTGGGGTACAGTTGCCCCCAAACCCCTGCATCTTCTTGAAACTTGTCAGCCTTTATGGCCCCAGTAAGAGTCACCACCTCTGCAGTTGGCACCCTGCTGTGGTGTAATGCCTAGACGTGACTTGAGTTTTGCTTTCAAGAATTTGGGGTGCTGTTCCACCCTGACCCTTCACCAATCTTCTTGAAACTTGGCACGCTTCATCCTCTCTACAGAGTCTATCATCCCTAAAAAATTTGTCCAAATCGGACAGAAAACAACAAAGTGGTTCGATTTGTTGATTCAGATCGCTGTCCCCAATTCAATCCAGCCAAATCTGAATCTGAAGATTTGATGCTGATTTGGGGAATCAGCGATTCAGACATAGACACAGTGTGAAATGTTGTGTGAAACCCAGGAGGCACCAATTCCTGAGCCAGGAGGATGCGGGGAGAGGGGGTGGGGGGCCCTGCATGCTCCCCAGCATACCCAGAAGTGGACTGAACGTGTTTCTGGTCCACTTCCAGGTCTGCTGCCACGTGCACTGCCGCTTCCCCCCACACACCCCCGTGGGGTGCTCCATTCACCTCGCCATCTCAGCATTCGTGAGCTGCCTGGTACCTTGAGGTATGTAGACAAAACGTTTAAAGCTGTGTCTATGTCCAACTCACCAACTCTTTCCAAATCTCTCCAAGTCAATTTGGAGGGTTCTGATTTGATTCGGTGAGATTAAAGGGTCTTCTGATTCGATTTGGATTTGGAGATTCGGACACCAAATTGGGCCAGATCTCTGCCAAATTGAATCGGTGACTGAAGCTTCTCACAGCCCTAATAAAAACCCATACTGCTATCAATGTTGGCTCCACTAGATTTTATAAAACCTTTTATTCTTATATGAAGTCTAATCTGTTATGAAAGAGGAACAGGCTGTGTGTTGGCACTTTATTTGGAGTCAGGACGCTAAGCAAAATTCAAATCAGTAGTAAAACTGTCACTGGCTTCAATTAGGAGAGCATTGCATACCAAGTTGCTATTCCTGGATTAGCCAGTGACTTTCTACATGAGTTAAAGTGCTCTCTTTTGGCCCAAGTGCCCCTGTACGAACAGGACTCATGATACTCAACTTGATATAGTACTTTGAGATTCCAAGGTCCTTTGTGCTCGCATACGGAAATGTTAAGTTTTGTTATATGAAATTCCTTTGTAAAATTGTCTTCTTAGCAAGACTGTGATTACATTGGTGTGACTGAGGAGAATTTGGCCGTGTATATTTAAAGTAAGCATCTAAATTGTCAGTGGGGTTTTTAAGGTCCCACCCCTACAAACCTGACTAAATTCATGCATGTGTATAGTCCTTTTAAATGTAATGCAACTCTTCATGAATTTAAACATGCTTGTGTGCATAAGTGTTTGCAAGATTGGGGCCCAAGTTTGTGATGTACCAAAAGACAGTAGGCCAATTCTAGCCTGTTGCCCAGGTTTTTTACCCACTCTCTAGAATAAATAGGATTTCTGTGCTGTATATCTCCCAAATGGCCTTTTGTTCACCTTCTATGTTCTTTGATTGTTCCTCAAAAGGCTCACTGGCTTGAGGAGGTTGAAAGGATAGAATTATATTCTCTTGTTCACAAGTTTGCTGGAGGGCATGATGAGTCATGTAATGGAGTAAAAGAGATCTTACCAATTCTAGAAAACTTTTAACTAGCTCGAACTTGAAGTTTGAGGGCATTAAGTGGGAATTCCAGGGACAGTGCCAGGTTACAAAATGTCTGCTAAAATGCTACAATAGCCAAACATTCAAGGGCTAAATTAGTGCTGTTGTTAAATCATACAGATAGCTGCTTTTTTGGGTATAGCAAAGCCAAATATCAATAGGCTCTTACCACTAATTACACTTAAAATGTCAAAGGTCCCAAGCTAGCAAACACACGCTCTTAACATACACACAGATAGTCCCACTGAATTCAACTTGACTATTTGCCGGCATAAGGTTAAGCATACATACACTTGCAGAAGTGTAACCTATGTTCCTATGGGGCAAATTGACACTTCACTCCCTCCATCCCTTGGGTGTATGTAGTAATGCACTACTCTTCTGCTGAGTTGCTTTCAGCTTAGGTGCTAAAAGCCTTTTTTATTAAGATTCAGGGAAAGTCTGTGCTCAACTTCCCTTGTAAACTCATTGACTTTAATGGGGCTGTATAAGGAGTAAACCAGCACAAATTTGGCCTAAAGTGGATAAGAATGGCTAAAGTATGAGCCTGGTAATTGTGCAAAGGGAGTATAGGAGAAAACTAGGAAATACTTTAAGATAGTCAGTGCTTCAAAAATGCTTTTTGTAAAAGCACTATCCCCAAGCCCTCTTGATGCCAGAAGAAAACTGCTGCCAATGTACACGGAGGAAATATTCTACGGATGTTAGGATTTGCCAAGAGCAGCAGAGCTGGAGTCTCTACTCCAGTGAGTTGGATGAGAGTTTTCACTTTTACACCGGACATTCTGCACCTTGCTTGTTTTGATTTATTAACAATATATAAAATGATCCAATATTTGGCCACTGCCTTTAAATCACAGGATTTTTCATTCTAAATGACAACCTTTGCATTTTATTAGTGTGACTTAGTTTTTAATAAGCCTTTACTATGTCAATATATCATATCAACGCTGTAAGAACAAACTTCCGTGCCTCTTATAAATTATCTTGACAGTGCCATGACCAAATCCACTAGAGCACCTGAGGATGAGATTCTTCTACTCCACCTCCCAGTAGCCAAATGTAAAAGATAAAGCATCTATATTGCGGCATCACTGCAAGGGGAGAGGGACAGAGTTTAAGTGATGCGCTGGATACTGCTGCATTCAGTCTGCCTGTGGGTCCCTTTTCACCTTGGGTAAGTCATTCAATGAGACTTCCTCAGTTTCCCCATCTGTAGAAAATAAATCTTACTTCCTCCCTTCCACGAAAGATGTAAGACTTGATTAATTAATGCCTGCAAAGTGCTTTAAGACTGAAGAGCACTATATCAACACCAAGCTTTGTTACAGCAAGTCAAAGGAAAATTGGGTTATGTTCAACCATTTGACTTAACTGGATCTTCAGAGCTGAAACAGAGAGAACAGTGCTTCTAGAAATACAGAGCTGGTACTTGAAATCTATAATGATTGGGTATGCCTGAACTGTGTTTGCTTTATCCACGGATCTGGTCTTTATCATTGTTATTGTTTTTGATCTTGTTGTTCTGGTTACTAATGGAAAATTAGGATGGATGCTTAGTGTTCATTATGTACGCTATGATTACTGGACTCTGGCTGGGGTGCTGAGAAAACACGATTCTTCTACTGATGGAAGGTATAGACCAAGCCCATTTTATTTTAATTTTCAATCCATTTCTCCCTGTTGTCCCTTAATGCAAACTACAGGTATTTAAAAACAAATTGGAAACGAACCATGAGCATTTGTTCCCCCAAACCACCTGTGTTCAGTAATCTCTTGTGGGAAGGTCAACAGTTTGGTTCACATGAGCAGGGCCAGAGAAGGGGAAAGGGAGGAAGATTATATAGGTTTGTCAAGGAAATGGAAAAGAAATCACAACAAATGAAGCATACAGGTTGTCTTGTGCCCAGGGGTGTTATGTTTGGCTATGGCAATAAAATCCAGAAGCAGATGCACCCACAAGCCCAGCTGTAATTAGCAGCATCCAGGGAAGCATATTTCATGGGTAGTCATTTTAATTTGGCCTCATTCTTTTTGTGAGCATACCTTCCTGCCCCACCACTTATACCAGACTCAATCAAGAATTTTCTCCACTGAAGTGAGTGGACTTACATTAGTGTACATCAGAAAAGAATTTGGTCCATTATGTGGATGAATTTTCAGTAGACTGAAACATAAAACTGTGCAAGGTTTCTTCTTGGCTACTTGAAAACATGATATATACTATTATTTCCTTCGAAATCCACTGGAATAGCGCATGCCAAAAAAGCTACTAATGGAGTATATGTTGGCTGTATTCATGTTTGCCTAAAAAGCTGTCCATGCTATTTCAATGAAATCTCTGCATAGTTCTGTTCCCAAATCTCAAATCCTATGAGCTTAACACTTTCCAAATGCTGCTGTGGTAATATGGAAGTCTTGGAAATACAGGATTTAAATGACATTATTTTAGTGTGGCTGTCACTGACTATACTACAATGGCTGTGTAATAAAGCAGTGGCCTCATTTATGCTTTCTGTGGTTGAGGAAACATGGCAAGCTGAAGTTGAATGAAATTCCTGGGCTAGCAGGTATGCAGCAAGAAACACAAAAGCTACAAAGCAGGCAGGGTATATGCCCCTTGTAGCCTGCAGAGGTCCCGAGACACACACAGAAATCCTCCAGCTTTCCAGACACGTACAGATAGAACCATAGAAATATAGGACTGGAAAGGACCTCAGGTGGCCAGCTAATCCAATTTCTTGCTCCAAGCAGGTTGTCCTTGCCTAAACCATCCCAGACAAACATTTGTTTAATCTGTACTTAAAACTTCCAAGGAGGGAGACGCCACAACCTCTCTAGGTAGTCCGTTCCAGAGCTTAACCACCCTCAGAGTTGAAAAGTTCTTTCCAGTTTTCAATCTAAATTTCTCTTATCACAATTTAAGTCTGCTACTTGTCCTTTTTCCTGCAGACACGGGGAATAGTTGATTGTCACCAGAGATGTAATTAGGACTAGTAACTAGGGAAGAATATAAGAGCTTATAAGAATATAAGTAACTAGGGAAGATTATAAGAGCTTATAAGAATGAATATAAGAGTTGCTCAGACATGCCAGGATCAAGTCAGGAAGGACAAAATGCAGTTGGAATTGCAGCTAGCAAGGGATGTGAAGGGTATCAAGAAAGGCTTCTACAAGTATCTTGGTAGCAAGAGAAGAATCAGGGAAAGTGTGGACCACTTACTGAAAGGGGGAGGCAACCTTGCGACCATGAATTAAGTGTGCCCCTGGCAGCTGGGGGGCAACAGCAGCGGGAGAGCGACGGCAGTAAGCTGGGAGCTCCCGCAGATGCTGCCAGTGGTGTCAGCAGTGCCTTTTCATAGGTGATGACTCTCTGGGGGTGCACGTGCAACTGTGTGCACCCCCTACATGTCACCAGTGCTTGTGACAAAGGCTGCAGAAAAGGCTGCATTGGTCAATACCTTTTTTTGCCTATGTCTTCACAGGCAAGGTCAGCTTCCAGACTACTATACCAGGTAGCACAGTATGGGGAGGAGGTGAGCAGCCCTCAGTGGTGAACGAACAGGTTAGGGACTATTTAGAAAAACTGTACAAGTCCATGGGGCCAGATGAGATGCACCTGAGGGTGCTAAGGGAATTGACTGATGTGATTGCAGAGCCACTGGCCATTATCTTTGAAAATTCATGGCAATCAGGAGAGGCCCCGGATGATTGGGAAAGGGCATAGTGCCCTTATATAAGAAAGGGAAAAAGAAGGATTCAGGGAACTACACATCAGTCAGCCTCACCTCAGTCCCTAGAAAAATCATAGAGCAGATCCTAAAGAAATCCATTTCAAAGCACTTGGAGAAGAAAAAGGTGATTAGGAATAGGGGCAAGTCATGCATGATCAACCTTATTGCCTTCTTTGATGATATGACTGGCTTTGTGGATGTGGGGAGAGCAGTGGATGTGGTGTACCTTGATTTTAGCAAGGTTTTTAATATGGTCTCCCACATCATTCTTGCAGGCAGGAAGTATGGACTGAATGAACAGACTGTAAGGTGGAGAAAAAACTGGTTGGAGTATTGGGTTCAGAGAGTAGTAATCAACGGCTCAATGTCTAGTTGGCAGCTGTTATCAAGTGGGGTTGGTGTTGGGGACAGTTTTGTTCAATGTCTTCATCAATGACCTAGAAGATGGCACAGAGAGCACCCTCAACAAGCTTGCAGGTGACACCAAGCTGGGAGGAGGAGTGGATATGCTGGAGGGTAGGGCTAGGATTCAGAGTGACCTAGAAAAATTGCAGGATTGGGCAAAAGGAATCTCATGAGGTTCAGCAAGGACACATGCAAAGTCCCGCATTTAGGACAGAACAATCCCATGCACCACTACAGACCGGGAGCTAACTGGCTGGGCAGGAGCTCTGCAGAAAAAAACTTGGGGGTTACAATAGACAGTAAGCTGAATATGAGCCAGAAGTGTGCCCTTATTGTCCAAAAGACCAATGGCATACTGGGTTGCATTGGTAGGTGTGTTGCCGGTAGGTCAAGGGAAGCGATTATTCCTGTCTATTCAACACATCTGGAGTACCACATCTGCAGTACTGTGTTCAGTTTCGGGCCCCCTACTACAGAAAGGATGTGGACAAATTGGAGAGAGTCCAGTGGAAGGCAACAAAAATAGTGAGGGGTCAGGGGCACATGACTAATGAGGAGAGGCTGTGGGACCTGGGCATAGTTAATCTAGAGAAGAGGAGACTGAGGTGGGCACTAAGCCATGTCATTATGCTTCTGACTGTCATCCTTTCTATTACAACTCTTTTCATATTTGAAGACAGTTACCACATTACTCCTCTGTCGTCTTTTCACCAAACTTAATAACCCCAGTTCTTCCAATCTTTTCCCATATCTTGTAATTATCTGAACCCCAAAATGACTTCAAACTTAAGATGAGGCCCCAGTAATTAGATTCTATACGTAGAACATTATATATGTCTTACAATTTTCCATATATACAATCTACCTATCGGAGGATCATGTTAAATTTGTACACCTACTGCTGCAGTGGGAAAAGCAGCAGTGGAGGGCAAGAGGCCAGACCCCTGTCCCTTTTGCTCTCTGCTTCCTCTGCAACCTTTACTTCCCATGTCTGTACCTCTCCCATGCCATTTGCCCCACCCAGTGGCTCCCCCCACCCCCTCTGTTGCCTGCTACCCCCTGGTCCCTTGCTTCCCTGTTCCTGTGCCTCCTCCCTGCTACCTATGCCCAGTGCTGTCCTAACTTACTGCCTGACCCCCTGCCTGTCTCTTCTGATGGCTGCCTCCCCACCTCTTCTCTTCCCTTGCCACTACCTTCTGTGCTGGTTCTGCGGACAGTCAGTGGAAGTGGCTCTGGCCCTGCCCCAGACCATCCAGAGAGATGCAGCAAGGCAGCTCTGGGCCCAGTAAGGTTGGGGCCAGAGCAGCTGGGGCTAGATCTGAACATGAAGCAAAGTGGTAGACAATGGGGGTAGGAAGTGGTTAGCAGAGGCAGGCAGAAGAGGGGGCAGTCTGGTATAGTCTCCTTTGTACTGCCAGCAAGCCACACACCACATGTCTCCTCCATTAACGCCCTGTCATATGGTCTCCCTGGCGAGGCCCCCTCCCTCATCACATGTCCACCTTGGCCCAGGACAGGCAGCAGGCCTGGGGTCAAAGGCTTTTTTTCCTCCAGTGTTGGGGGGGGGAAAAATCTTAGATTCGAATAAATACAGTATCGTGTTTTCTAGACCTCACCCGTTTTCTCCCCTCTGGACTATCTTCAATCCACATCTTTCTGAAAATGTGGTACCCCAAACCAGATACAATACACCAGGTTATGCCTTAACAGCTCTTACCACAGGGGACAAATCACTTTCCATGACTTGTATAGACAACACCTACCAATACATCCCGGTAGTCTACTGGCCTCTCTTGCTGTAATAGGTCACAGTTGACTTACATGCCACTGTGGTCCTCTGTGACCCCCAGATCCTTTTCTATTGTATGGCAGTCTAGCAAGTTATTTCCTAATTTGTATTTCTGGATTTGATAATCCCATTTTAAGTGCAGTACTCTGTACTTGTGTAAGCAGGCTGCTTAACTCTGCTATTAGTCCTTTAGGCATTTCAGTTCCCATGAAACAAACCTCAGTCTCTAACAACACAAACAGAAAAGAATAAAATTCTCTTCTCTCTGGACATGACA
>JAGPOW010003395.1:13571607-13620078 GCA_030014935.1 Caiman crocodilus
TTTTCCCCAGCACAGTAGCCTAGCTTCTCATCTTTGCAAACTGTTCCCTCACAGTCTGCATCCTTCTGCTTTCTCCTCTGGGGTTTTAACCTCCCAATGAAACATTGCCTCATTCGCTGAACACCTTAACAGGGCTGGCTGCCCCTTCTTAAATGGACAAACTACTGTGTTACAACTTGTTTTAATTGAAGTGTATCCTGATTCTTTTAAACCATTTTTCGATGTTAGAGGTAATTTTGAATCCTTATTCCATCCTCCAAAGTATTGGCTACATCAGGGATGTCAAAGATAGAGCCTGAAGACCAGATGTGGTCCATGGAGCCCCATTGTTTGGCCCCTAGTAATGCCCCTGGGTTTGAGCTGAGCCACGTTACCAAAATGGCTCCATGTGCAGGACCTAGGATGTGCATCACACACAGCTCCTGCTCTAAGATCCATGCTACATAAGGCGCCCTGTCTGGGATCCCAGACTGGCTGAGACAGGCACCGCGTATACTATAGGTCTCAGCCTGGCTGGAGTGGGCGAGCGTGCAGTGCATGTCCTGGACTGGGTGGGGGAAGGAGGCACAGTGTGTGATACAAGTCCCAGAGTGTGCACTGCTGCTTTGGATCTGGCATGGGGGATGGAGGTAGAGGGGGATCAGAGGGCCCATGGGCCTGATCTGGCCTATGGGCTCATCAGGTGCCATTCATCCAACCTGAAAGACCAGATGATTTTGCCAACACTGAGCTATATAACCCAGCCTGCTGTCATTTGCAAATTGAGTAAGTGTGCATTCAGCCCCATCCTCTAAGTCATTAATGAAGATATTTAATATTAAACCCAGTACAGATCCCCAGGGGAGCCCCATTTGATGCCTCCTCCCAATTTGACATTGAACTATTGATGTCTAGTCTATGCACAATGATACGACTGGTTACACTTCAACCTTTCAGTAGGTTCATGTTATCTCCTTAGCTTGTTTTTGAGAAAGTTTATGGGAGGCAGTAAAGCAATCGTGCTAAAATTGAGGTATATCACATCTACTGCTCACCCTGATCCACAAAGCCTGTCACCTCATAATAGAAGCATATCAGAATGGTTAGGCATACTTTATTCTGGAAAAATCCTTGGTGGCTGCTTTTTATTACCTTGTTATAGTCTAGGTGCTTAGAAAAGGATTCTTTGATGCGCCAGGTAAGGTTTTTTGGAGGATATATTTTATTGGAATAATTGTAGTTGGGAGAGGTGTTAGATAGGGCTGTGTGAAACAGCACCATTCTGTTTCACCTTGAGTTGTGACGGTTCAAGGGAACCGCATTCAGTTTCAAATTTCATTTTGATTTGAAACAGCTGTTCTGTTCTGTTCTGGTGAAAAAGAAAGGCTGGTTTGAAGCTGTTTCACTGTTTTGCTGGAGACAGGGAGTCAGCTGAGCTGACTGTCCACCCCCCCTCAAACGCTAGATTGCACCAGGGAAAGGAGTCAGCCCAGCTGGGCTGACTTTCCAAGCCCAGCCCTAGATCATGCCAGGGGTGGAAGTCAGTCCAGCTGGGCTGACTTCCCACCCCCATGCTAGATTGCACCAGGGGTGGGATTCAGCCCAGTAGGCCTGATCCAGTGCGAGGGATGGGAAGTCAGCTCAGCTGGACTGACTTCCCATCCCCAGTGCTATGGTTAAAATAGTTTGACTTTTGAAACGTTTTGACTAGCTTCATTTTGTTTCAAGGCTATTTCGATGGCCTTTGTTTCACTTTGATTTTGTTGTTTTGACCTCAAAACTAGTCAACACAGTGTCAAAATGAAATGGCCGGTGAAATTTCGTATAGCCCTAGTGTTAGACAACCTTTTGGGCACAACCTGTCCTTCCTCACATTTGAGAAAGAAGTACATATAGCTTGAGCCTACATATCTTTCTGAGTATCAAAATTAGACAAATCATTTTACCATTTCCTGGGTCCTCCTTGCTTCTTTTTTTTTAAAAGAGGGGCACTACATTACTTGTGTGCTCCTGCCTTGGGAATCTGGGTATACTACACTCACAGTTCACTACAGTGGGAGCTGGATGAGTAGCAGGCAGATGGATAGTCAAGAAAATGGTTTTGATGGAACTACTGACTGCTTTTGTAGACTCCAGCAGGGGCTTTCCTTCCCCATCTTGGTTCTCTTAATGTCTTCCCCTCTCTCCCTGGTAGCCGTGAGACTCTTTACTCAGCCCTATTCCCTATCGGCCAGAAGCAGGAGGCCGGGCCAAGGAGCATTGTCTTGGATTCATGGCTCTGAAGTTCCGGCAGGGGTGCTGAGGCAGGATTTACAACGGTGTGCACCACCTCTCTCCTAGGTGTACTCCTTCAGTACTTAGTGACAAGTTGACAAAGCTCCAAATGCATAAGGGCTAAATTTGGATCTAACGCAGAGTGGGACAGGTAATGCTGCTTATGATTAAACTACCCTTACTCCAACATTTCTAGGTTTTAGCAGGTTTTCAGTTTTCATTGTTGTCATCCATCTCCAAGAGCATTGTATCTTTTAGGAAGTAATTGAAGCCTAAAAATAGACTTCAAAATGAAAGACAAGTCAATGTTAAATATGCTTGTGTGGAGACGTGAGTTATACTTTTGTGATATGATGCACCACAGAGTATCACAAAACATGACTACAAAAATCCAGCATCTGAGCAAGGAGTTATGTTTCCATTTCATTACCAAATCCTGCTTTTCAGGGGCCTGAAGTCTGCAGCTCGGCCATAAAAATTCACTCAAGGTTGAACTTGGCACTCCAGGAACAGCTCATCCCAGGACTGAGTATTGTCAAAGGAAAACAAGAAACAATCTTTGAAACAATATCTTCACGTAAATCTCAAGCAGGAAACATACTTCAACATTCAGCATTAAATAGTGAGGGACCAAACTAAAAACACAAAGGCAAAATACCCTAAATTTTGAATAGGGAAGCTTGATAGTCTGCATCCAGACTGAATTAGCGTTTCCTGGCTAACACTTGCTGATTGACATTTTCAAATTTGGGTGCCTGAAGTTAACTACCTACATTGGTTCTTAAGCATCTTTTCAGAAGGGACCAGGATACATCTTAAGAAACAATTATGACTGGTATAGGAGATTAGCATTATACCTCGAATGAGAACGAACAAAAATGTGCTATTTTACTTGGATTTCAACTTTTAGCATTACTGATAGATTATTTTGCACAGAAGATTTGCAAAAAATAACCACAAGCATGGACAGCCTTCTGTCACCAGTGTAACTCATATGTACCAGCTGTGACTTTCCCCTTGTAAAGTTGGTAGCATTGCATTGATTATGAATGTGGCTATTTTCTAATGCCAATAGAAAGACTTCATGGAGAAATCACTCACAGCTGTTCCTTGTCTAACTACTTATTGTTTCATTTTTCCCTCCCAAAAAAAGATTTTATTTTTTTTAGCTATCTTCAGTTTTTGTTGGAGCTCAAACCAATTTGATTTTTGCATAGTTATCTGCTACTGAATGGCTGCATCTACATGAGACGCTGACTGCTCAGTAGCCCGTGACTACTGTGCAGTAGCACTGTGTGGCAGCAAGCAGGATGTGACACTGCTACGCAGTACTCATGAGCTGCTGTGCAGTCAGAGTCATGAAATAACAGGTTGTAGGTGTGACTGCACAATAACTCCGGTTACTGTGCAGTCATTTAGTACTTCCGTATACAAGGTTTAAGTGACTTCACAGTAACAACTGAGACCAAAGTCATCTGTATTTACTTCAACCTCATATGTATCATCAAATGACCTCCGAGACCTTCTCCAACACACTAAATTATATCTCAGTATAATCAAGGAGTACATTTCCTCTATAATTTATTACATGCTGCACTGATCTAATTGACAAAGCAGAGTTGGACTTTGCATCTAGATTGAATTTTTGCAACCCTTACAAATTTGAAACATAACGTAGGTAATGTGGGACAATGTCATATTTTAAATGCCTTGCCAGATGGCCACATGGACTAGGATATAATTTAGATGAGTCTTCTGTAACACTGCTCTGTGTGAATGTTTTATAAGGAGCATCCCAAGTACATTATAAGTGGCTAAAGCAATTAGGAAACTTTCAGACAGATCAATATCTAGAGCTGTCACAAATTGCTTTTCCCTCCATTTAATGATCTCATAATTCTGTACAATAAATACAAAATTGCCACTTGTTTAGTCACAGGACAGATGGCAGATGACAGAATAAAGGTGCATATGCAAATGTATTCAAAATCCCTTTGGTCCTAGAAAGGGGTTGGAGATCTCATGTGAGTAGTCGAGGTCCAAACCCAGTCAAAATTAGAAGGTGTACAGCCATGCAAGACTGGGCGAAAGATGGTATTTTTCTCTACCTTAAAACAAATGATCTAGGATCCAATTTATTCTGCATTTTGGGCAGAGTTATATATTGGGTCTCATTTTATCTGCATTGATTTGTCCAGTCTTAACCTTATCTTTTATCAACAACATGCACATAATAATGAAAGGCCATTTTTTCTTTGGGAGAACATGCTGCCCCGTTTATCAGAAAAGAAGCAAGCAAGATGGTGAACAGTGACTAAGCAAATGTTTAATTTTGAGTTGTATTGGTATTTGCATCCTGATATCCAGGAAACACAAAGTTTCTCAAGCACCGATAGCAGCTCATTCTCCCGTCTTACGAGGAACACACAAGGGAAGATACCAAAATAGTCCAAAAATCTTCCAGAAATAGTCGGTCATATTCAACTTTCTGAATGTAACTGTGTAAGCAGGTGGAGTTCCCATCTTGCTCTGAGGAAAGCAGACCCACTCTGCCCACTCCAGACTTGTCTCCTTCCAAGACTTTGTGCCTATTGGTAATACAAAAACAATAATAGTCTATAAATGTCAGTTTAAACTTTCTTCTCTTTCCCAAAAGTTGGCTGTCCTTAGACTTGGCTTTGTAAGACCAATCTTACAGTTCTCTCTACTTCGGACAGACACTCCAGAGCAGTGATTCCAGCCATAGCACCCTGGGGTGCCATAAGGCCCTTTTAAGGGTGCTGTAGAGTTCAACTTAAAATTAGCATAATAAGATCTGCAATTTGGTATTTTGACAGAGAAGATGCATCCAAATTCAACTAGGAATCTATAGTGTCAAAAACATTCTGGTCTGTTTTGGTCTTTTTGAGTGTTTCGAAGCAGAAGAATCCATTATTTTTCTGTAGTCAAAAAAACAAGCAAAAGCCAAGAGTTGGCATTTTTGAAGGGTGCCTTGAGTCTAATGAGGGTAGCCCTGTACTTAAGAGACTGAGACCCAGTGTCCTACAACAATGGACATAGTAGCCAGCATACCTTCAAAATGATTAATCCAAAATACCTCTGTATTTTTCATGGAGGATTAAAGCACTGGGACATCAGGATGAAACAAGAGAACAGAGAAGAACATTTCTATCACTATGGGAACTGGGAGCACGATCCATTGGAGAGGGCAGTGGACAGGGAGTATGGAAACCTGGTTCTCTTACTGACCTGCTGTATAATCTTGGGCAAATTATTCCACCTCTCTATTAGGGGTGTGCAAAATGGGCCGTATTTGATTCGGATTCAGATTTGGCCTGAATCAGGGACAATGATTTCATTCATTGATGTGGATCACTGTCCCTCATTTGTTTCAGCTGGATCTGAATCTGAAGATTCAATGCTGATTTGGAGAGCCAGCAATTCAGACATAGACACAGCTTTAAATGTTTTTCTACATACCTCAAGGTACCAGGTGCGGCTCATGAATGCTGCGATGCTGGGATGGATGGAGCGTCCCACAGGAGCATGGGGGGAGCCTTCTGCATGCTTGGCAGTGAACCCAGAAGTGGATTGGAAGTAGTTCTGGTCCAATTCTGGGTCTGCTGGGGAGCGCACGAGGGCCCCCTCATGCTCCCCCAGCTCAGTGATTGGCCACAGGGGGACCCTGGGTGTCCCCCAAGACCCAGGAGACAACCAGTTGCCAAGCCGGGGGGCCCCCCCGTGTGCTCCCTGGCAGACCTGGAAGTACTTCTGGTCCACTTCTGGGTCTGCTGTCGAGTGCACTGAGGAACCCCTCCATGCTCCTGTGGGACTCTACTACATAGAGGTATATAGAAAAAACATTTAAAACTGTGTCTATGTCCAAATCGCCAAATATTTCTGAATCTCCCTAGATCGATTCAGAGGGTTCCAGTTTGATTCAGGGAGATTAAAGGGTCCTATGATTTGATTTGGATTCAGAGATTCGACCACCGAATTGGGCCAAATCTCCACCGAATCGAATCGGCAACCGAAGCTTCACATAGCCCTACTCTCTAGGCCCCTCTTTCCTCTCCCCTGTTTGTCTTGTTGTATCTTTTTGGATTCTAAGATCATCAGGACAGAGACTTATTTACTACGTGTTTGTGCTGTGCTTAGTCTGGTAAAGCTCTAGTCTCAGCTAGGGCTTCTGTGTGCGATTGAACTAGAAATGATGTAATATCTGCCATCCTCTTGCAGGTTGATTTAATATCTTAAATTAGATATTTAAGATAGGATTTCCTTCATGGTCCCTAAGGTGGAATCTGAGCAAGGTAACTATAGCACATATCTGTGCAGATGAAAACCAGCTGAAGAAGACCTTGTCCACAACAGAGGTGCAATTTGAGACAGTACTGTGTGTGCTCTGATTTAGAATAACATTTCCTCCCTATGCAGGTCTCTATGAAAATGCAAACAGGTGTTAGAAAGCTAGTGTTACATTTTTGACAAAATCTAGTTAAACAACATGCCCAGGCTTGTCACAGTTCAGTGAAGACAGAACGAGCGATAATAGAATAAAAATGAAACGTTAGTTCCTACTGAAGGCATTTTGCAGTTCATTTGGATTTTTTAAAATTTTGTTTCTTATTTTGTTTTGCTCCCCCCCTACCCCCGTCCTCCCAGATAATATAACATACTAGGAGCTTTTCTCAAAAATAAAGTAAATTTAATATTCATAGTCTAATACATCACCTTCCTCCACATACTGAAGAGAACCAGAGCCTAGGCTTAGAGTAGGACCTCAAAAATCTCCATTAAGTACTGAAAGCAATAATACTCTGTCAGAAGACGTGTGTTCTTGCTGAAAAAAACAAATCTGCAGACATGCAACTGTTGATGAAAAAAGGCACGAGGCAATAATAACCCCTGGAATAGATTTGACTGTTTTAAAGCCAAATCATGGTATATAATACGTGACTGTACAGGCACCTCATGGAATATAAGGTACTTCCTCATTCCCCTGCATTGACTACTAGCTTTGCAGGTAGTGGCATGGGAGTGGAAAAGTCTCCACTAAACCAGATCTCACCCTCCCATGCAAACAAGTTTATTTATTTATTCATTAGTTTTCTATGCTGCCTTTCCCAGAAAAGGCTTTTTAAAAGGCAGAAAACCTTATCAGAACAGAATATAGCATTAAAATAAGAGCGTATAAAAAAACACTTCCTCCCCCTGAACTATTCAAAAGCAGGCTACCCCACGTAACCCCTTTGCGCTCTCCAGCTTCTGACCTAAGAGAGTGCTTCCCACTTAGGGTGGCCATCATAGAAGACATTCTGGTTTACTGCTACACTGTCCTCTATCAATATGAAACCCAACGCTTTTATGTCCTCTATTTTTCTCTGCAAGAGTCATAAAGGCGTTGGGTTTCATATCAATAGAAGACAGAGGACAGAGCAGCAGAAAACTGGAGTGTCCTCTATGATGGCCACCCTAAGTGGGAGGCACTCTCTTAGGTCAGAAGCTGGAGAGCACAGGGGGGGGTTGAGGGGGGCGGCCTGCTTTTGAATTTTTGGTTAGTTCAGGTGGAGGAAGTTTGTTTTTCTCTCTTCGAGAGAAAAATTATAGTCCCACCACACTGCTTCACACGCAGGGGAGGTCCACCCCTCCACCCCTCTGTTCCCTTAATGTTCCTCCTAAGCTTATACCTCCCTCTCTCACAGGAAGGTGGGGTAGAGCGTCCCACTCCGTCTACTCCCCTGCCTCAGACAGAAGAATCTTCTCACCTCTCGAACCAGTACCCTCTTTTCTCAAGGTGGACCATGGTTGTCCCCAAAACTCCCCTTCCTCTGACAAAATTCAATGTTATTTCTTGGTGGCGGTGGGGAAGGAGCAAAGCTTTGGCTGCATCCCCCAACTTCCCAATGCACCACAGCTGTGTTGAGGTGCCAAGAGACTCAGGCTATTCCAAAGACAGGACAGGTGCAGTGTGTTGTCCTCCCCTCGCCCTAGAAGCACCTGTTACGAACTGGGAGGCTAACTGTCGCTCTGAGTCACTGTCCTTCCTGGGCCACTATTGGGACAAAACAAGAATCCACTACCCCATATATAGGATTTAGGGAAAGACAAATCTTAACCTATACAGGGTTTTTTGTTTCCCCCCTGCAAGAGGATTGAGCTCTCAGAACGACCCATTGTCGCGGAAAAGATGCCAGAGCGAAACCCTATGGAATACATACACGGATTGCAGATTTCTTCACACTGCTCTGCCAGCCTGAGAACCATGAGCCTGAAAGAACCAGATGATTTAATTCTTCTTATCCTTTCGATAACTGAACATTATACTGATGCAAAAATAGCCACTGCTGCAGTGGTGGCTGACCCTGCACTGTGGCAGCCAGTGCTGCCCTGAAGGCCAGGACTGCTCCGGATGTGGAGCAGCTGCACTGATACACCTCTGGGGACAGTCCATGGCAACACGTGTTCGGTAGGAACCAGATGGAGGCTACCAAATGTGTTGACTGAAAAGCGACTGCAGAGCAGTGAATGCAGTATACTTCTACCCTGGTCTACCTTAGACTGGGAGACAATGCTGAAGATGAAAGGTTTCATGTCCTGTATGAAGGTTTAGATGATTTGTGTAAATACAAGAAGTTAAAAAGAGATTTTTGTTTCAGCACACGTCCCCATTTTCTTTTACATTTCCTGGAACAACACTTGGGATTGATACATCACAAGCAGTCAAAATGACAGCAATGTTACAGCCGTCAAATGAATGAACTAAACACAGCAATCACTTGGGACCACGGTGCATTCAGCCCTTTGTGATGCATCAGTCTCAAATAATGCAATATAGTGTAATCAGTTAAAAGACACACAAACCCTACTCATTTTTCTGCTAGCTCATAGTCCAATTATATTTTAAAGCCATTTTTATTATATTACCCAAACCTTGCCATTGGAAAACAAAGGCATTCAGGGATAGATTCTCTGAATGCAGATGTCAACCCAGAGTAAATGTCTCAAGTTAAGTGAAGTTACTTTGAATATACACTGGAGAGAAGTTGGTCCTTGAAATGTGCCATTGGTGGGAACAGTAAAAAGAATATCGTTTTTAGGGTATCCAACAGAGCAAACTTTAAAGAGACTGGAAGCCATGGCTGGATCTGAAAATAAAACCTCATACTAAAAAAATAATATGTTAATCTACTAAAAGTATGACTGGTGTCTGCCTGGAAGAAATTTCTGTATGAAATGCAGGTCTGCATTTTCTCAAGTCTCCTTAAGAGCCAAGCAGATAGCAAGGGTTCAGCAGAAACACCAGAGCAATGGTGTGGTCAGGCTCGAACAGATCAAATGACAGAGGGTCTAAACTCCAACATTTGGGAGTCTACTCCCACACCAAAAATATTACTCAAGTAGCTGTAAAAATAGTGAAAACAAGTGTAAGCCATAAATTGCAGCAAACTTTTCACTTGAACAACTTCATGCATCTGTGAGTTTATACAAATTGTATATTAGCGGTGGGCAAAGAGTATTTCATGCAGAGTTTCCTAACCTTTCCATGAGGGATTTAGCACTTCTTTACATTTAGCTCTTTCATAGCATTTGGGAAGATTAAATAGTACCATGTGAAAAATCAAATACACCAATTTGTAGTTGGGAGCATTGAAAAAAGGAGGAAGGAAGGGACAGTCAACTACTCTGTAAGCCAGATATTGAACTCGGGTCTGGAAACAGCCAGGTCTATTTCTATCTCTGCAGCTAGACTTAGTACTGATTTGAATTCATTTGAGAACAGAATTTAGCCCACTGTTTTACTACATAAAATCTGACTCCAGCCTTGGATGAATGTCTTCCTATTCAAGTCAATTTTTTCCTAATTATCTAGGGCAAAAAACCTTGAAAAGGATAGTGCTTTAATCATTTGTTCTTTACTCTAATTGAAACTTTTTTTGTGAGTGGAGAGAGAACAGGTGCCTAATTAGCCTGCATGATAATTCTCACCACAGATATAATTAAACAGGAAGATCAATGAAATCTCTTCTCCCTGGATTACTGCCAGGTTTTTTTATATACATATAAATAAATCCTTTACCTAGGGAGTATATAGAGATGTTATCCAATACAAGAGGTTTGGTCAGATTTGCAATGGCCATATTGCTCATGAAAAGAGCTGGATGTGAAAGAGGTCAATATTTTTAGAAAGAATATTTATTTCTCTTTTTTTTCTAAACCAAAAACTAACTTTGTGCAAAAACTCTTCTTTTGCAAAATCTCCTGGGGTCTTTTTTGAGGAATGTTTCATAATACATATATCAAGTCTTGATAAAACTGTGTTCATAAAGGTTAGGGAAAGTTTGGTTTACATACAAAAAACCTCATAGCTGGCAGAGTCATGAACAAGGCAGGAATTGTCCCAAATGCCATCTAATAAGTCCTTTATCCCACTTCACACCCTATATGGTACAAAAAATGTTATTGCATTTCTCCATGTATATTTTGGTCTGTACAAATGGTCTGCTTCTGTTAACACAAGCACAACTGTGCACAGCTGAGAGAGCCAGAACTTTCCCTAAAAGTGATGTAAAATAGCTTTTCTGTACCTAAAAATATCACAGCCTATGTCTTCTAGAGATAAAGAAAATGGGAATCTTGGGATAAGTTCTTGTTTTATGGCTCTGCACATTTATGCCTTTAAAACTGCTTTTTATTGGGAGAAAAGTTTTCTACTAGCCAAAGCCCAAATTTTGCCCCACCTTGAGAAGGAGCAAATTAGAGAGGAAGGGAAGAGAACGAGTACATATTTCCCTGTCAAGTTGATTGAAAGAAGAGAACGCTACTTGAAGAATCGCATATTAAGGGCAAAGGCCTGACAGTATCAGCTCGACTTCTGGTTGGGTCTTCCTGTTTCTGATAATCCCCCTGGCTACAAGCAGCTGAGCTCAGGATATTTCCCCAGGTCCCAAAGGCAAACTTTGGCTGCTTTGGTTTCACTTGGTTCTAGTGTCTTCTGATTTTTCAGTAGGTTCAAATTTAATCTTGTGGTTCTTGACTTGATACCTCCACAACATGCTAGTCCTGCTTGTTAGGGGAATTATTTGGCCTTAATCACTAGGGCAGACCGCTTATGCCCTGCTTTGCGACACATGGGGTTTAAAGGAATGAGAGTAAGTTTTGTGAAGTGGAGTAACTTATGATACGTACCTCCGATTCCTCACATGCCTATAAGCCCCATATGCTTGGGCCCAGATTCTGTGCGTTGCATCCATTGTATGCTGCTAAACATTTCTGTAGGCACTCTCTTGGGGAACCAACAGGGCACAGAGCAAGGGAAGTCCAGAAAGCAAAGAAAGCTAATTTCACCTAATTCCTCTTGTTCCTGCACTGAGCAGAGCCTGGAAGCTGGCTGTTATGTGCTTGTGTAGAAATGTAGATGAGGGGGAGAGTGACATCATTATACAGTGATGTATTAAACAGCAAGAGAATAAACTGTTCTACTGGGACTTATACAGAACACCTCATTTCTAGGAGACTGCTAATGGCACGGGACCACAAAGGTAATTTTTCAAAGCACCAAACTTACACATCGTGTTTTCTACATACCCCACGTATGTATTTTTGACCCACTCTAACCATTTTATGAGAAAAGAAAAGTCCACCTTATGATCATCAAGCTTAACCTTTGATTGGGATCATACACTCAGTGATGCCTAAAATCTTATAAAATTAAAGGTACCTGTTTTAACAGGTAAGCTCAGTCTCTATATCCATGCAAAATGCATCGTGTAGGTGTCATTCTACCTATTTAGACTAATGTCACTATATGTCAACTACTGGCATTTCTATATAGCTTTATTTCATCTCTGAATAGATCTTTTTTTGGAAAGTGCTATAGTACTTCTGGTAATGACATTACAGTGACAGAAAATGCAGCAACACTTTACCATAATGATCCAGGTAATGAATGCTGAATTATGGTGGAAATATTAGAGAAGTGCTTATGACATCCTCATTCATGGTAAATGAGTTCATGGTGATTAATGTTGTTATAATAAAAAATCAATGGAATCTATGATGATTAGGCCATTAATTTAAAGAGTCCTCAAGTAAAAAGCCAGCTGATTCACTGTTATGATGCCATGTGACATCATTTGTTAAAATCCTCTCATCTCTAGAAGGGTGTCCACAGAACTGACCGCAGCTCTTTTTAGTTTAAAAGTTATTATTTCATGAATCAGAGAGAACATAATGGTATATATCAGTTCCAACACTTCATCATTCCTGAAAGAACTTTCTACTATAAAGAAGTATGGACATAAAATGTAATGCAGGTGCATTTAACTTTCTTAAATGCCTCACAAAATAATTCATATTAACAACTGCTGATCTCTCCATACTTGGCATTATTAAGACATTTTCAAGGAGTGTAGAAGACAAATTTAGCATACTGTTGAATACTGGAAACACCATGTAGTTGATGTAAAGAAGTTAATGATACTGAGTAAGCAAGAGATACAAAAAGAAACATACCTGTCCTGGATGTTAGGAATAAGACTTTCCAAAGCTGCCGGATTTGATTCTCCACTGCCTTGTATCCTGGGCAGTAATTTACATGTTTTAAATGAGTGTAAAAGACTATTAGGAAAGACAGAATGGCTACTTGCTTTACAGAGGTGTATTTGTCTCCATAAGGCATAGAGTAGTAGAGAATTGGGTTGATTACTATTTAGACGCCTAACTTTAGGTAGTGCAGGTAGCAATGCCTGTTATAGAACATTGTAAGATCCCATTTTCAGGTGCTTATAGTTTTACCCAGCTTTAATAGTTATGGCTGAAATCTCCTATGGTAAATCTGCCTCAGGCTGACCGTCTTTGGAAAAGTTCAACCAAAATTGTTCTTCAGTTTCCAAGAATTGAGATCGAGATAAAATCTTATACCCATGTTAAAGGTAATCTTTTTTTTTTTTTTTTTTTTTTTTGAGAAATACTAGCACCTTTCTGCTTTGGAGCTTGAAATGTGGTAACAGGGTCATGAAAATACCAGGGAGATTCCTTTTTTTCTCCCTTTGCCCTGTGAAGCTGTCCACATTTGGCTGAGCCACATGCTTCTGAAGAGCCACTGGTCATGTGGGCTCAGAGGCTTGTTAAAAGGTATCTGCCACATTTCGTGACCTCAGAGTTCCTTCAAACAACTAACTTCTGTAAATACAATCCCTGCAAAGCAAGGGAGCTGCTCTGTCCTGGACAGGCAGGGGTGAGCAGGCTTTTCCCTGCAGTTGCTACTTCCAGGTAGTACCGTGCTGTAGCAAACTGTCCCGTGACACAGTGCTGCCAGCCAGGTAGAAGCCTATTCAAATACAGAGGGGTCAGGAATGCAGGTGAAGGGTTGGGGAAGGCTATTAAGTGCAGAAGTCTTGAGGGTGTGGACTGAGGAAGTTCTTCCCCCTGCCCTATCTGTCCTATCTTGGAACGTCAGGAGCAGAGGGATTGGGCTAGCGGGGATAGAAGTCTGTGAAGAAAGAAATGGCAGCAGGGTATGAGGGGATAGGAGCTGTACCCTTTAGAAAGCATTCCTCTCCAGGACCTGCATCCCTGAATCTCAGCATTCATTTGTTGTCTAGAAATAGCTGTGAAACCTCCTGGCCATGTCTGTGACCCTCGCCCCCTCCAGCAGCCTGTCCATGTAGAACAGTGGTCGCCAACTTTTTTTGGTGAAGATTACTTTTTGGAAGTAATGGGCACCCCAAGATCTATCACACCCTCCCGCCCACTCCACCCCCTGCCCCCCCACCCCACGCACCCCAGACTGCAGGGTGTCCCAGACCTGGCTCAGCACGGCGGCAGCACAGAAGTAGGATTGGGCCCCAGCCTGGCCGGGTCTGGGAAGATCTGGTTATCCAGGGGCACATGGGGGGAGCACAGTCCGGCGGAGACCCCAGGAGCACATGCCACCTGTGCTCAGGGTGAGGCAGCTGCTGCTGTGGGCTGCCTGCTGTGCCCTGGGGCCTCCGCTGGGCTGTGCCCAGTAGTGGAAGGCCCCCCCCCATATACCCCTGGATGACCAGATATTCCCACGTGAGTCCCCACTGCTTAGCTGAGCCATGCCCACACATGGCCAGCTTGCAGCGGGACTTGAGGTGCAGTGAAAGCTTCCTCTGCCTCCACGGAGATGGGGGGAGCCCCCCCAGGCTCCAATCCTCCCACCACTTGGCTGGGCTGGGACCTTTCCCTGCTCCTGGTGGGGCCGCATGGTTAGTCGCTCACTGTGGGGGCCTCGATCGTTCCCCCAGCTCTTCCCTCCCCAACAGATTGACCTACTGGGGCTGAGGGGAGGGGGGCAGGTGTGCACATGGACGTGTACCCAGCTCTTCCCCAGCCCAGGATTGACCAAAAGAGGCTCCAGGATTGCCCTGTTGATCAGGATCGACGTGTTGGTGGCCACTGAGGATATCCACCTTCCACCACTGCCAGTTACTCTGTTAAATGGAGCGATAGAAGGCAGTGCTGTAGGTCTAAATTGTCCAGTGTTGTTCATGAGCTGGGTGGAGGAGCATCATGAAGCCACATGATAAAACATTTTTTTCCCTTTCAAGTAAGAACTTGTTTCAAAAAACAACTGAACCAAATGAAACTGGGAAAGGCTGTATTTAAGGTTGTGAAGCCAAGCATTCAGTAACTAAGAAATGCAGAGCTGAGATGTTGCCGGCCACCTTATTTGACCTTGTGTCTGTAGGCACTGTGAGACAATCCTTAGCGATTGCACACTGGTTTTTTTCACAGGACTCCTGCCTTAGTCAACACCCCTGATGGATCTCTGAACGGATACCTGGTCACTGGTCGGTATCTCTTTTAAGGTTACTTGAATTCTGACATTTCCTACTTTCTGTGTAATTGACTTTGCAAATATTAGTACTTTTTATATGTAGATCTTTCTGTGTAAAAACTGGCGTAACTTTCAAAAGTTTTTGGTGGGTTTTTATCTCATTGAAGTCAACGAATGCTCAGCATCTGTCTGGAGACACAATGTTTGAAATAAGTCAAATGACTTTGAAGCACTTCAAAAGGTGAGTATATGGGCATACCTGCCCTCTAAGTGCTTTGAAGCCTGACAGTGTGTACTTGGAGGGAGCAGGTACCATCTCGTACCATGTCAATCTGGAATGACCCATCTTGTGTAGGTATGACAGGCTGGTCCTTCACAACACAGTACTCTTTCTTTTTCCCTCTCCTGAGTTTGCAGCCAGACTGCAGAGAAGGGTACAGAGGGACGGTGGGGCAGTGGGCAGCAGCAGCCACCAGGAAGGAGTGCGCCTTGACTGTATCCTCTGCTCTTCCCTCCACTGGGGAGGGTTATCAGTAGTGTAACGAGGGGTGGGCAAGAGGGGCGCCCATCTTGGACTCCAGGTTAGGATGGGCACTGGAATTGCACCCTACCCACTGTAGAGTCTGTGCTCCCACTTCAAAACTGTTCCCAGCTGCTGCTGCTTTAAAAGCAATAGCCGGTGTGGACAGAGCGTACATGGCAGCAGCAGCGACTCGGCAGGGGCTGTGTAGGAGTCCCTACACAGATGGGCAATCTGCTGCCCCTGCCTTATGCTCTCAAAGCACTTGTGGCCCCTGCTCCCGCCTCTTGCTCTTGGAGCTGCGTGCTGCCCCCTCGGTGTTCTCCTGCAGGGCTTGCCCTGGGTGCCAGCTGTTTGTTACGCCACTGAGGGTGGACGTTGAGGAGGAGTGGAGCTGCAGGACTGAACAACCCTCTATCACATTCCTGACAGGAGAGCATTACCTCCGTATACCTACGTATTCATTTTAATATTTCAAGCTCTGTTACACTTTGAAATAGTTCAGATGTTACCTCTGTTTGCCCCTTAGGTCTAATCCTTCAAGACACTACGTACCTCCAGTGCTAATGTTTTTCTCAGAAAAGGTGATTAGCACTCTGTTTGCACACGGTCAAAGATCATACATGGGTGATGTAACGATCAACTATTTAAGGCTTAATGTAAGACGCATGCAAGAATCATGCTTAGTGTGGATGCTTGTGTATTTGATGTGTAACCCTTGCACTTTTACTGGTACGGCATCTTACTGGGTCAAGCTAACTCTATCACTTGGTCTAGTTAGGGTTGGCAAGCTGGTCAACTGACCAGTCAAATATTGTCAAATATTGACTGGCCAATTGACTACATATTTTTGATCAGTCAAAGATTATAGCAATTTTACAAAAAAACCCTATTTTTTAAATAGTTTTCTTGCCAGAAATATGATTTCTAATTGTTTTTTGACACAATGAAAAATTTGTGCTTTTTCTGTATATTATTTGGGACTGTCGGGTTTTTTTTAATTTTTTAATTTTTTTTTACAATTTTTTACTAGTATTTGACCAGTCAATTGACCAAGCTTTATTTGGCTGGTCAAATACCATACACTCACTCTAACATAGACTCTACCATGGCAGGTAAAATATGAGACTTCAGTATATACAAAGTCCCTTTCCCCACGAGTATTTGCCTTGTCTCAGTTAATTCCTCCTGCTGCAGAGTGACCTCTTTGTTAGAGCCGACTCCTCCGAATGCCTTATTGATGCCGGCCTACTTAAATATGTATAAGTGCCTTTTTCGTACACTTGAGAAAAGGGCACTTCTTATGCATTGTTTCATTGTATTATAGTGTTAATGAAAAAGGAAAAGAGCATCGTGAGGGGTTAATTTGCTCTTACATCACCCATCAGGCTGCACTTTTTTAGGCTGGTTCCCATGCTTCATGATGTGGAAACTGAGGGAATGTGAGCTAGTGATTCTAATACCCAGGACAGATGCCCTTTCCTTAAGTAAATCGTACAAGTTAGAATTGGGCAGCACAATACATGCTGAATGAGACCTACTTTCTATGCTGCTGTAGGAATACATGGAAAATGCATACCTATTATTCATTCTGTGCTGTATGTTACATAGACAAGAGGCAACATGGGAATGAATAGTCAAAGCAGAACCAGAAGAAAAGACCCTTTTGGGTTCCGATTGGAGGGTCAGAAGGCTTTGCAACATCTATGAGCAAATATCATAGAGATTTCCCACCAGGGAAATGTGCCCCATTCCCCATGTATGAAAAACAGAAAACTCCTACAAACTTTCATTTAGGGAACAGGCAAACTCCAAGTTGCCCTGAGATGTGTAAAACTAGTCGGAAAAGAATGCCTATATCAGGGGTGGGCAATTATCTTGGGCAGAGGGCTGCTTATTGAGTTTTGGCAAGCCATTGAGGGCTGCATGACAGGCAGCCAGGGTCAGATTAATATTTTCTAAATTTTTTATGTGCTCTGTGGGCTGGATAAAATGGCCCGGTGGGCTGCATCTGACCCACAGGCCACATTTTGCCTGCCCCTGGTCTATATGGCTTTGTAACCTAGTCTTATGTATAGTACAACAGGAGGAACTTTCCATTTCCTACAGCTCCTCCCAAAATGGGGCTTATATCAACAAAAATAAAAACACCAAACAAAAAGGATAATGGTCTTAGTGTTCTCTCTTGAATTGCATTGGTTTCCTTGTCGGGTAGAAAACAGCTACCCTGTGCCTTCCCAAAGCAATTCCCCCCACACTTTGCATCCACAGACAGGATCAAAAGGTGGGTATGGTAACTCCACGACGCTGCTAGTTTTTCCTTCTGCCTTTCCCAGGCCAGGTCTGTTCACACAATTGAGCCTGGAAGGGGAAAAAAAGGAAGAAAAGAGAGAGTGAGGTGAGGCAGAAGTGTTATTTATTGGTTTGGCCAGAAACAGCCTTTTTTGTAGTCCTTTGGGTTGAGTTGGCCACCTTAGTACTTCATTGGAATAATCTACTAATAGACAGTAGCCTATCTGACTTGTCTAACTGCAGTTTGCTGTAAATGTGTGCTTGTAATAAAGTGGTTTCATGCAAACCAATATGACATCAACACTAAGGCTGTTGTAGGGAGTTTTGTATGCAAGATAAAAATTTGGTTTAAGATCAAGGTGTTTTATGAGTACACATGTATTTGGATAGCATTCCTAAAATCAAAGGGAATGGTACTTGCATCTAGTTCCTACTGCTTGTTTTGATTATTGTTACTAGTAATTTCTCTGAGAAAAGGAACATGTGGAGAAGGGAATATGAAGGAATTAGTGTGTAGGTAACGTCTGCTCTGTGCTTTGCACAGTCCTCAGAACTGATCATACTGCAATTCACTTGAGGTAGAGATTTTGGAATAATCTCTTTTTAATGTTGGCTTTTTGCTTTTGTGTTTTTCCCCAAGCTGTCTTAGAAGCTGTGGGAATGATTCACTTTGACAAGAGCACACAAATTCTCTTGCTGTCTTTTATATTGATTTCCAATTGTATTGTACGTTCAACTGATGGATTTCTGTATGCATTTTTCTCTTTTTCCTAGAGTAAATTCTACATGAGTTCTCTGGCCCTGTTTCAAAATGTGCAGCAGTTATTGGAAGATAATTTGAAGGTGCATGTGTCTCAGGGATTTTAAACATGCCCTGACAGACCTGATTGTGACTCTTTTTAGCCACAGACATGAGATGTAGTAGTATATATTATTGAGCCTATAAAAGCAAACTTTGTTGGAAGAAAAATGTCTTTAGCCCTTTTCTTTCCAAAGACAGTCTTGAAAACACAGTCTGATACAAATTCATTATGAAGATGCAAGAATATGTAGCTGATTTCTAGGGAGGCTCAAATAACTTTACATGTCTGTTGGGAAGGTAACTGTTTGGTAGCTTGATCAACAAATCAAAGAGCCAGAGTCCATAAACTACTGAAAGTGAGAGTAAAAGAAACCTACTAGAGAGAGCTGCTATAGGCTGCCCCGGCCAAGACGTACACTGTGAGGTGTGCATGCCTTCCTACCCCTCTCCCCACACCCACCCACGGGCAGATCTAGCATTTTGAAAAGGAGAGTGCTGATGGCTTGTTAAAGAGAAATTAGAAGATTTACTAATATGCTAGGGACCAAGTGATAATTCAGTTTAAGACCAAAGCAAAGCTAAATCCAACTATGTTGGAATATTCACTAATTTGCTATGTTACATATAAAGTTTAAAAAATGCAACCAGCTAGGCAACAGTACTTAAACAATATTGTTTCATTAGTCCTGTAGTCATAATAGTTAAATGTACTTTTTATTTAGATTGATAACATAATAATTAGCCTTATTGTGCTTCCATTATTTCACCATTATTAATTTCCATACTTGAGTTATTGTTCACTTGAGTTAAAATGACTGTACCTGAGATTTTAGCTACAGCTAAAACCTATCTGCCAGACTGAGAAATAGAAGGGACATTACAAGGGATGGATCCAGGATTTCCCAAAATGAGGGTTCAGGGATAGCAATCAACACAGCAGGGGTGACTGCACCCGTCTAATCCTAGCCTTCTCCACCCCACTAGTGCCCAATTCACCCCATTAAGTCCTTAAAGCAAGTGACAATCCTAACCCCCCTTCCCCCTTGTACTCAGAGGACCATCCCTGCTCCTCCCTCACCTGCTGCTGATTTCCCCCCTGCCCTTGGGAGAAGCTCCGGAGCCTTTTTTATTTACCCCAGTCAGGCTGCATGGGGACTTGCTTGGTCAGGGATGGGGACCGGGCAGTGGCAGCAGGGATCAGCAGGGGCTTCCCCCTCCCTATGCCTCCTCCTGACTACTCTCATCATGACTACTCTCCCATTTTGCTGTGGCTGCTGTCTCCCTCCCTAGCTGAACCCACACACTCTGCACCCTGGTTGAGGCAGGCAGAAGCATCTTTGGAGCTTCCCCCGTCCCCAGGACAGCGGGAAAAGCAGGAGCGACGGATGGGAAAAGGGGAGGGGATGTATCTCTGAGCACCAAGGGAAGGGAGGGGAATTTTCACTTGCTTTAGGGACTTAAAAGTCCCCAGAGGATCCTCTTGTGCTTTCCAATCCAAAAGTAGGGGCGCAGTCATTCAAGTCACTGTAGTCTTTCCTTCTACCTAGTTGTGACAGCCTGCCTCTGTTAGGTTGGAGGCTCCCTTAACTCCTGGAGTCAAGGGAGATCTACCAGTCTCCATAAGTTTTCCCAGATGACCACCCTTTGCGCCTTTACTCTTCACTGAACCAATTCTCCCTTTGTTGGAGACTACAGAATAGATAGCAACCCACTGCTTCTGCCAGCAGAAACCATAGGGCATACTCTGCTGTGGTGAGGAGGTGTGGAATAACACATTTGACAGAGGAAGGAAGAAATACACAATTTTTAGGTCTTTTTTGAGAGGAAAAGTACAGGTCTCCCTTGCTTTGTGTGGGTTCTATATGTGCAAATTAGGTCTTATGCGATGACCCTTTCTATACCAAAAATTCATTACATGCGAGTTAAATTCACTTTTATGCTATCGGTGTGGTGGAAGCCCACAGTCAGCTACTTTGTGCAGTGCATTGTGGGAGTGACGTACACCGAAATATAGTCTCCCGTACAGATCTGCACTCCTCGCTTGTTGTCTGAGACGTGTTCCTGTAGTTGCCATCCCCATTATGGCTTCTGTGTATCCCACTAGCTTATCTCCTACCCCTCTCTGCTGTTGGTGAGTAC
The DNA here is from genome assembly GCA_030014935.1 of Caiman crocodilus. Taxonomy (NCBI): domain Eukaryota; kingdom Metazoa; phylum Chordata; order Crocodylia; family Alligatoridae; genus Caiman; species Caiman crocodilus. The sequence goes on from JAGPOW010003395.1 coordinate 13,592,422, forward strand.
CAAAATAGTTTTGTAAAAGTGGTAGAAATGGGTCTGGGGGTCAGTACAGTCAAAGTCATGGAACATATCCCTATTTGTTACATGGTAAAGTGGGCTCCCTTTATGCGAATTCAAGTTAGGTGCCATTTTCCAGGAATCCATGCAGCACAAAGCGAGGGAAACCTGTATTTAAGCCAGGGTGTCGTGTGAACCCTCACACCGAACTATCACAATTTCATGACACCACTGTTTAAATCTGGCACTAAATCCCTACTTTCCTTTTCACAGAGATGCCAGGACTGCACCCTCTGGCCTCCCTCATACCTGCCTGAGTAGACCTGGCTTCGGTGCAGCTCTGTATGGGCAGATGCTTCTGCTTGCAATGAGCCCCAAATCAATGAGCCAGATGCAAAAAGCAGCTTTCAGGAAGGGCTTCAAATCTCTTCCCTCTGAAGCTAAAGGAGTTCTTGCACTGAATTCAATGGGAACAGGTTCAGGCCTTAATTCGATTTCCCCCAACCACCACCCATTCATATGAGAACTCAAGTTGAAGGGTTGGTATTCAGGGTGCCCTGTAGGTAACAGGAGGCTTCTGTAGGCCCCGTCTAGTGTGTGTATGTTCCCATCTAAAAAAATCAAGGTATGCCAGAAGAATTTTTGAAAGCTTCTCTTGGCATTTAACACTGAAAACACAACAATAAGGAAATGATGCCTTATTGCGATTTTTCAAGCTACTGCAAAAGGCAGCTGGCATCTAGTTTGCATTCATTATGTTACATTTAGATGCACCTTTAAGCCCCCTTCTGCTGCTGGACAAGTTTGTAAATTAACTTCATCAACAATCAGCGCCCAACAATTATCCCTTTAAAGAATCAGACCTGTGGCAGGGTAGCACAGGAGTTAACATCACAATATCAATTGCCTTTGATTTGATGTCTGAAATACTTTAAGCCATCGGAGAACAAGTCCACTGTAGTTCTGAATGCCTAACATGGCACACTTCAGTTAACGCAGTAATTGGTGTTTTATTGATGAAAAACATTAGTTAAATCAATAAATGTTCTCCTGTACATTGATCACTGCATAGCCGTTTAAAAGTATTGATTGCCTTCAAAAAAAGCAGCGCTATTGCAACAGGCTAATAAGCTGACTGGGATGTTTTACTCACTAAAAGGTAGATTAAATGACTGTACATTTTTAGAGTAATGTAAGAAGCTAGAGTTGTTTTCAAATATTAATTTCCTTTATGACTCGCATTCCTCTCTAATAGTTTATAACATGTGTTTCTTAATCCCAGGACAGCAAAAATTTGTCTCAGAGTAAAATGTATCAAATATTTACCTCCTCTGCTGTAAACTTGAAATATTTGAAAGAGACTCTTTCCTTTCTGAATGCATGTATGGAAGCGACTACCATTTACTACCATTACTACCTTTACCACTTACTACCATTATCCTGCTAAAACTGGCCCTTCCCAACCTAGAAATTAGGCAGTTCTTGAGATGGTAACTTGGTCATGTGCCTGTAAGAGGAAAACAACTATTGAAGGCAATCTTACCTAGCAATGGCCACAAAATCTAGAAACACCATTTGTGTTCAAAGGCAAGATATGCCACACTTCTGGCAATTGTCACTTTGTGTTGCCCACAAAACCCCAGAGTTAAGCTGTATCGTGGGATCCAACTGCAAAATCTCCTGAGAAAAAATCAAAATCTATCATTTTAGCTACTGGCTTCTTGAAGCCCAGAGCCACATTACTTTATAGGGAGGGACCAGGCTCCCTTAGCAGCGCTCCCTGTCCTCAGTGGAGCTGTGCAGGGCAGGCTGCTCTGTCCTGTGGGATGTCTGGCTCCAGGGGCAGATCCAGAGGAGGTGCAGTCGCTGGCCCCTTGTTGGTCCTTATTCTGGATCACTAAAAAAGAGGATAGTGAGGGAGAACTCCCAAAACATGAACATATTAAAGGACGTTGTCTAGGCTTTGTCCAAAGCCTTCTGTCCAGTGTTAAACTCCAGTGGGTTGGGCACTTTGACCACAAAGAGTTGCTCTGATATATACTCTCTAGTTTGGCAGTTTCATGCCGTTTTGGTCCTGAAATATCTAACTGCCCTTACCCTATGCTGGTACATCCAGACAACTAAGGCATGTGGGTCTCTTCCTCTCAAGATGGATGCAGAGGAAGTAATTGCATGTTTGTTCCTGGTCTCTCTTGAAAATATTGTATGCTGTATGTGGGTGAAGCGTGGGAGGGGGTTGCCTGCTGCTACTTCACTTGTTTGAGGATCCCAGTTTCTTGCCAGCTGACCCACTGCTAAAGCCTTAGAGCTGTGCTCCCTCCTCCATGAATGCACGTGCAGGGCCATTTGCCTTGGATGGGCCTAAACAACCATCTCAAGATACAGAAGTAGTTTCTTCACTTACTATAAAAGTTGCATTCTGAAACCTTGCCCTTGATTTAAGAGAAAGTCTTAGAGTTTAGATCAAGGGAAAAGTCCAAGCTATGTTTTGAATTTGGGGGAAGGGTGGGGGACTTTTTTTTCCTGTTAGCCAATTAAACTGATGCTTACAGAATTTTTCCTGTGGGACATCAGGATGAAAACAAGACCTTCCCTAGTTTATCAAGAGAAATTCCAAAACGGCGAATCAACCTGTAATGAAGGTACTGATATGGAACATAAGGGCTTGAAATTAAGTCTCTTCTTGCCTGATGCACACCAGGAATCTGAATGCAGGCCTTGCATGACAGGTGCGTATCCTGCCAGCTGAGCTATAGAGCCAATGGCTGCCTATACATGTGCCGGTTCACGCTCTAATTAGAACGCTCCCATGTGGCCTCACTGTCACGTGCACGTGTCACGTCCCTGACTCCAGGATTTCAAATTGCTGCAGGGGCACTATATCTAAACCTCATCAAATGACTAAGTTTAGTCCCAATGCAGTCCACACACAGTGTTAATGCACTTTAGTGCCTGTATGTGTAGACTCTGGCTCATTCCCGCTCTCTGGGAGCATCGTTACATCCAGCCTTGTGTGATAGGGAGCATTTGTGAAAAATCGTGTCTCCCACTCAGGCTTGCTCTCCCTCCATCAAATGCTAGGGTAAGCAATGTAGCTTGCATAAGAGCAACATTAAGCATATGCCTCTTCCTCATTTCTTAGCCCTGCTCCATCCTAGTGTGGCCCAGAAAGTTGGGGTTTGCCTTGAATTTTCTGCTCTCTATTAAGTAAATGCTGTGTGCCAAATTCAACAAGAGTCTATGCAGATTTAGCTTGACGTAAATTTCCCCGCTTTTAAAGTTCCTTCATGCTCTTTAAGCCCTCCCATCTTCTCACCCATCACCTCCAAATTTGGCCCCGTGAAATATTTACCTCTGGGTTGCCTATGTTTCTATAGCCTACTAGTCTCCCGTGGAGGCTCATTGGAATTTGTCCATATTGCGTGACACTTTAAAATGTGGTACAGTTTTTAATCCTGCAGGTAAATGAAGAAAAAGGACACCAGTTTGTCAAAGTATGCCTTAATCTTGTATGGGTGTTATATCCTTATAAAACGTAGTATCTTATGATCCTTTAAATAACAAATGACCTTATTCCTTTTAATGGGGTCATTAAGCACTCCAGCATTCCAGGTATAAATCCCTCCTTGTACTTTGCATCTTAATTTACTATTCATATGTGAATCTTTTTTTGGTTCCCAATTACTATCCAACAGCAACTGGCTCTTGAAATTATCCCCACAGGATTGGCTTTGTAAAGGACACCACAGTTTACATCTTAGTTCCCTAATTAAAGAGACAACGCTTGATAAACCTTGAACAACTAGTAATTGGAAACTAAGTTAGTCTCAATTAATCCCTGTTGACATGGGTTCTACTGCTTAATAACTGACCACAATTGGGTCATGAAAGAAGGCAAGAGTGTATAATGAACACTAAAGTCACCTGGTGATAGACTTGAAGTAGTCTTAAAAACGGTTGGAAATGTGTGCAAATATGTCCCCCAGGTAGACACTGCCTTCAAAGTCCTCAATTGGTTGCAAGCCAGTACACAGCATCTGAAACACCACATGCGTGAACCAAAATCCTAAACATGGGTCAGGGCACATATAGCAACGAGGGTGACAGCTAATTCTACCAGGGTTCCCATCTTTTATAAAGTTGTGCCATTCTTTTGTCTGCAGATAAACTAACTAGTTTCAACTGAATCTGACCTTGAACCAATATTTCATTTTAAGAGCAAAAAAAGAATTTTGAAATAAATACTAACTGCTTTTCTAAAAGTAAATAAGTGAATAGCTACGGATATGCTACAGATTACATTCAATTATTCTAATCAAGTATGAAATAGTATGTATTCCAATACAACAATTTTAATTCTGAATCGAAACTAAACTACTCGTTTACCAGTCATGGCAGAGCATAAATAGAAAATTCTCTTTTTGGGGGTGGAAACAGGTTTTAGAAATGGTCATATTTAATGGCACAAGCAGTGTGAGGTCATTGATGCAAAATGGTACTCTGTATTTAAATTGTGGTCAGGATTCAGCTGGTTAGGCTATGATGAAGTAGGCTGTGCATTACTCTTGATAAGAAAATATGGTAGGCCAGTAAATTGAATTTAAGCTTACAAGCTATAAAACAGCTTTGAAACAATGAGTATTTTTAAAAATCTTTAATTAGAGTCATTTGTTTTCCAGCAATGCATTATCAAGAACATAACATTGACACCATTTTCAAGGGGTGATAACAGACTCGCTCTCCGCAGTCCAGATTCAGCATGCCCTGTTCTTTATTCAGTTTGCTATACCCCTGCAGAGTGGATTTAAAATGCCGCTAAACTGGAAGGAGAAGCATTATCTGCATTTAGTATTACTGGCTGCTCGTAGGTGTGAAAACAACCAAAGAGTGCTTTGCAGTAAGTTCAGTGCACCCCTGTGCCGACCACAGTGCATGCCCAAAAGAGGCATTGCATTAGTTTGACCCAGCTTGCCCAATGTTTGTATAGATCACACATTTCATCAGGGTTTTTTAGCACTTTTTTTCTAATAGATGACTGAATCAGCTATTAGATAAAATCACCAAAAAGCCCTGCTGGAGGTATAGTGATCTATATAGACACTGTGATGCTCTGGCTGCTTTAGTTAAAGCACCCCCTTCTCTGCCCCCATACACTCATGTCTATAAATGTCCTCTGATAGTCTGAGTCTGAGACCACTAAAAATGGTCATATGCAGTTTAGTTTTAATTGTCAGGGTGAAGTTATATGCTGTACTTAAAACATACTAATTTTGTGGAAAGTTAAGATGCATTAAAGTTGCACTGTGCTGTGAGCTGTCTGATGTTAAGGGTTAATACTGCTTCTTGCCTGCACAGCTCTGACTTGCCACTACAAGGCTGGTGAGCAGAGGTGTGGCTAGAAGCTAGGACACCTAGTGTCTATCCCTGCTCTGGGTAGAGGTAGACGGGGAGCTGGAGTGGTGCCTCCTGGGATGCTGGAGGACTACAAATTCCTTGTTTTCTCCCCATTGCACAGACTGAAGTTACCCTAACACAAGCTAGGTAGGTAGTACAGCCTAGAAATGACATTTGCCTGACGTGACATAACTTAGATGGAGATGCTCAGAGGGCCCTTAGCACAAGCTAGCAAGCTTTAATGTGTGTATGCTCGTGTTTTTACGTATCCTTAGTATGGTCTAAATGTAACCTGCAACTTCACCCTCATTAGAATGCCAGAATGCTATAGCAATGGGCGCTGCATTAAGGCATGCAGACACACTACTGTGTGTGTGTGTGTTTACTGTGGCTTTTGACTACAGAATGAGGCTATTTAATGAGATATTTATGAATTCAGAAGCAAAGTGACAAACAGAAATAAAGCTCCATCTCCAGATGGCAGTAAAGATCATTCAGTGCAAACACCTGAGGCAGAACATCAAAAGCTAACAATGTATATATCAAAAGAACAGAATGTTTCTCCTGCCTTACTGAAGCTGTTCGCCATAAAGGGAAACAATGCATTTTAATGGTTAAAAATATCAAAAAGAGCTATAAATAGAATGATAACAATAAATATGTGAATTCTCTTCTCTTATAGTAAAGAGATAAAGATATGTGTGTGTAAATTAAAAGGTAATTTAACCTTCAGTACAGTTGAGCTGTTCTAAAAGAGGCATAACAGTGCAGGGGCTGCACATGGGGCAGAGGTGGTGGCTAGGCTGCCAGAAGTGGCCAGCTGACAACTCGGGCAGCTGCTATTTTTGTGCTCCCTGATCTGTTCCCCCCCTACAAGTTGGCACCCAGGGCTGCTGCCTTGCTCACCTCTCCCCTTAGTTATGCTCCTGGGTCCTAAGTCATGTTGTTTCCAGGAACCCTAAACTGATATAAGCTGGTGTAGTTCCTTTCATTTCCTTGGTGGCTTCAGCTGAAGATCAGACTGCTGGATCACCACAGCCTTCCCCCCTTTATAGAGATGGGTGCTGAGGGAACTCATGTCTGCTGGCCAGCACCTCAGACCCAGGTACTGTACACAGGCACCGCCACTGACAAAGCTCACAATATAAATATGAGGAACAAAAATAGGTAGATATCAGGACTATGCAAAACAGACCATTTCATTTTGTCTTCCATTTTGCTGTTTCAATGGGACAGTGTTTCGTTTGGAGTTTCATTTGATTTGAAAGCACTGTTCTGTTTCATTTTGTAGAAACTGTTTCGCTGTTCAATGTTTCACCCATAAACTATAATGGGGAATCATGAAAATGCCTAAAACTTTGTCATTTCTGATTCAAATGAAACTTGCAGGGATGCTAGCCCCTTCTAAGGGCATGATGCCTGCCATGTTTCAAGGAGACAGGTGCAGAGATTTCTGGGAAACTGCACCTCAGGGTATTGACAAACGAAACTCATGTCACTTGCCGGCAGCAGCAGCCTCCTGTCATCCAGTCTGCAGATCCTGGAGCCCGCAAGCCTGTGCCAGACTCCTCCCAGGTGTGCAGGATCCCAGATCTGCGTGCCAGATGACACAAGGCTGCTGCTGCTGCCTGGGACCGGTACTGGATGCAATGTGCACCTAGCGCCAGGAAGATTAGTGCTGTCACTAACCCAAGGCAGCAGCGGCAGCCTCCTGTCATCTGCACGCAGAGCTGCAGGCCCATGCACCCCAGGAGGAGTCTGACACAACCCCGCAGCCCACCCAGTGGTGTGGGCCCCCAGATCTGTGCACGGCCTGACAGCATGCTGTTGCTGCCAGTTGGGGCCAGCAGCAGCACCAGTCTTCCCAGTGCTTGGCATGGGCTGCACCCAGTGCTGGTCCCTGGCAGCAGCCTCCTGTCATCCAGCATGCAGACGGGGGGCCTGCACTCTGGGAGGACTCTGGCACAGTTCCACGGCTCTCCTGCAAGTGCGGGCGAGCCCCTGGTCTGCACACTAAATGGCAAGAGGCTGCTGCTGCCTGGGACTAGCACTGAGCACAACCCATGCCAAGTACTGGGAAGACTGCTGCTGGCACTGGCCCCAGTCAGCAGCAACAGCGTGCTGTCATCCTGCGCACAGATCTGAGGGCCTGCACCCCCAGGAGGGCTTTGGGGCTGTGCCAGATGCCCCCGGGGGTGCGGCCCCAGGATCTGCATGCTGAAAAACAGGAGCCTGCCGCTGCTGGCTGGGACCAGCTCTGAAGCCAAGTAAGCCTGACTTGGAAACTCAAAACATTTCGATTGCCCTTGTTTCATTTCAAAGCTGTTTCGAAGGCTTTTGTTTCGTTTTGATTTCTCTGCTTTCAGCTCGAAATGCAGTGAAACAGCTTTGAAACGAAACACCCAGAGAAATTTCGCACAACAATTTCCAAGTAGATATATGGAAGAGCCAACTTTGTCTTTCTCTTCCAAGTATTAAGATATGTTTTGATGAATTTGTTGCAAGCACAGAGAGCCAGTTGTGTACAGGAGCACTTTTTTCGCTATTATCCAAAGAAAGAGTGAAAGCTACTTTCAGGTACAAGATACCTAGTAGTTCTGGGGTGGCACAGCATTGCCAATCACAGCCAGCTGGAACTTCATGCCATTGCTGAAAAGAGCATTTAGATCCTCCTGTTCCAAAGGCACGATTCTTGGGCTTGATTCAGTAATGCCCAGCAGCCTGGGTAATTGTTTCGCTGTGCCAAGGAAATACAGAATGCTCCCTTCCAATCTGAGTGTAGTTTATAAACACTTTGCACAGGTATAAGTGACGGCCCAGGGAGCAGGCAACAGTGAAGCAAAGCTCTTGTGCTTTAGCTGTTTGTAGAACAGGGCTTGTACCACATCTGAGCCACTCTGATTCTGTCCAACAGAGAGCAGTGGTACACTAGCCAATTAATTCAAGGGTTATTAAGAAATAGGCTTCTTCTGGTATGCATGTGTTTTCATTTAAATCTCCCCAGTAGTGCCAAATGAAGCAGTCTGCTGGCCAGTCCATCAAGTCAGAGAGCATACTTAAAAAAAAGCAAACACTGCAGCTGTTCTGCCAATCAAATGCTTTGGATCTGATTGGCTATCTGTTGTGCTATAGAACTGCATATAAACCATGCCTCCTATGGCTGAGGAGCTATTCAATCACACCAGTTTGCCAGTTTAAGAGTCAAGGACATAACTGTGTGTGGTTGGACAACTAATCAGCAATTCATCTTACCAGCACTATCCTGTATCTCCTGAATAAGTATAATACTAGGCAAGAATTTGCTAACTGCCCACTAGCAATTGTTGAGTGATAACACATGCAGCTCCCCACATGTTTATGCAGAGACTCAGATTTATCTGACAGTTTTACACCCAGAGACATGATACACAGTAATTAAAATTAAAAATGTTTTGACAGCCTAAACAAATGGGTATATAAATTAGAAAGCTGTAAAAAGCCACTGTACCCAAAAATAAAGATCTATAGATAAATCAGAACTTTACCACAGAGAACATTTTCATACAAGGGTGTTTATGTACAGTTCTTAAATATGGGCTCAGGTTATGCTTAGAAGAAGAGTCATTTTTAACAACTATAGTGGAATGGAGCTGTGCGGTCTTGGCGTCGGGGACTCTCTTGGCTTAGCAAGAGGTGGGAAAAAAGACAGGCAAAGTTCCCTTGTGTGAGGGAAAAGACTTTTCTCCCTACTGCTCAGGGGAGGCATACTAAACACTCTGGCCTCAGAGAGGACTGGATGGTACTCAGACTTAACAAGGACCATGGAGAGCCTGGATCCTTTACCCTTTAGCTGATTATCACCTGTCTGTCTTGCTGCTCTAGGCATGAGATTGTGCTGCTTACCTGATCCCACCCACCATGTGTAGCTGACTTACAAAAGGCGCAGCCACAGCTGTGCTTCCTAACATGTACTATCCTGCAGCCCAGGGCAGGTATGAGCACACTTCATCCTGAAAAGAGAGATTACTAAATTACTTGTGCTGATGCAAAGGTTGAGGGACAATCCCTGCCACATGCTTCTCTTGAGTTGATGCAGCTACATGCGATCCCAAGCTCAGGGATCAAGCTAGCTCCTAATGAATCTCACCTAGGGTGTCCCCACCAAGCTCTGGGCCCATCTACACATCACCCTACATATAGTGATGCACTACAACAATGTAGCCATCATGTGAGTCTACATGTGATCAGCAGCTGGGTTGCCGTAGTGGTGCACTCTCCCAGTCCAGTGTGCCACTGCAGCAATGTAATGGCAAAATCTAACCATGCACTGTGCGCATGGCACAGTAACAGCAGTAGTTCCCCCTTCCAGAAGGAGCAACTAAAGCACTGTGATGTGTAGACATTCTCATTATGTCTCAGCAGTAAATATGACACCATCTACCTGCCTTTTTCTTTGTGTCTGGTTTCCAAGGTCTAAGGGCCATGCTGGTAGGGGGTCATATACAGCTCCCCCCACACTCTCAAATCCTTCCTTTAATGAAAGAGGGAGGCATACAGATACTACACAGCGGAGAAGGGACTCTATATGAATCAATTCATTAAGCTTTAGGGTGTAATAATATTTTGTTAAACATATTTGTGATACCCAAAGAAAACTGTCTGGTGCCTGGCATTGCCCCTGCTGTCCACCACAGAAAAGCTGAGGACTCTTAGAGTGTCCTCTGTGGGATTTGTTAATGATATAGCAGCACCCGACTGAACGCTCTCCCACTCTTCCCTCGTCTGAAGGGAGAAATCCATACATGGATACTGAGACAGCGATCTCCTGCCTTTGCCTCTCGGTAAGAGGCTCTCAGAGCTCTTCAAACATAAAGGGTATGTCACCTAAACAGCACAATCCTACGTTCCTCAAGCCCAACTTTCCCATTAAAGTTAATTGGAGCTTTGGGTACACAAAAGGTGTAGGATCTGGCTCAGTGGCCATGGGAAAAACCTCTAATAAAAAGCAAATGAGCATAAGTACACTAGGGGGAGAGATGTTTTGTGTTGGGATTAGATTGCTTGTATGAGTCGTGTACCTTCAGTAATGGAGTTTGCATACATTTGGTTACTTGTGATTTCTAGGTGAGCTTTGCAATAACAAGGGTAGATGTGGCCTGTCTCAGATCTTGCCTCTATTGAGGGAAATTCTGGTGGCGCCAGTGATTCCCAGTTTTCACCGGTGTAAGTGAGAGATCATAAGAGACCTATGATGTGAAACTTGGGTCTGTTAAAAGCAAATGGGAATGCTTTTTAAAAAGGGAAAAATAAAGAAAAAAAAAATGAAGATCTCAAAATGATCAAAGAAAATGGACTTCGATTTTGAAAAAGTTTCAAAATGTAACTGGAGTTTAGGTTGTAGCCATATTGGTCTAAGGACATAGGCAGACAAGTTTCCTTGGATGAATTTGATATCTTTTATTAGACCAACCCAAATAGTTGGAGAATAGTTATTAAGCAAGTTTTCCGGTTCAAAAACCCTTCCTCAGGCTATGGTGGGGGGAGGGGGCTGCAGCCACCCCAAAATTTGCTGTTGCCCTCCCAGTGCCCCTCCCAGCACTGCCACCGCCCACCCTTTGTGCAGCCCATCCCAGCCTTCCCGGGCTGGGAAGAGCTTGGTGTAGCCCCAGCCCCAGCCTCAGCCACAGCCACAGCGGCCTGCCCTCACCCCATGCAGCTCCAGGGCAGACTGCCACATACCTGCTGGGGTGTATCCAGTGGCAGGAGCCACCACCCCCTCCCTGCACTGGGTGCCCTCCGGATGAGCCATTTGTGGCTCTGTGCTGCACCCCACCCCGGCTGTGCAGAGCCAGCCCCAGCCCCATTTCCTCCCTCACCACCATGGTGGGCTTTGATCCCTGCTGCAGCTGTGCCGTGCCCCCTGCCCACCCAGCGGTAGGACGCACAGGCCGTTGTGCAGGTCATACCTTCCCACCATCCTGCTTATGGGGAAAGATTTCCCAGGGTGCCTTATGAGGACTTCCCCAAGACTTCCCAAGGCACTTTTCTGCAAGCAAGGAAAGTGGGATGGTGCTCTGGGAGCTTGAAAGGCTCTCAAGATCATGTGCACATGTGGCAGGAGCGTGCAAGCAGCTCAGTCTGTATGTACTCTTCTGCCACAGAGGTAATAGCAATCCAGCGCAACAAAGCAACAGAGTATATTACCGCCTTTTGTCATGCCACTCATTTTCCTTTTATGTGGCCCAGCAATGGCAGCACAAGAGAGTCATCCCGAAAGCATCTGTTTCCACCCTTTAACTAGAAGGGACTCTTGGAGAAGAGTGGCTTTGTAAGAACAGGACACTGTACTTGTGCAGAGATCTCTGGAAAGAGACCTGCCTGCTTGCAAGCACCTCTGTTCCAGGGCTAGTGTAGATATATTTTAAGCAAACACGCCATGCTAAGGAAGTACTCTGCTTCTGTGTCACTAATTTTTCTTTTCTCCCTTCCAGTGGTCAACTGACCTGCAAGGCCATGGAATCTGCTACTGCTTAGCCATGGGTTGAAAATATTTTACAATTTAAAATCAGGTTATTTTTTCCTTTGTAGTCCATTGATCATTTGGGTTTTAGGTCACTTTCTCTTTTTATCTATCTTGCTGATTTTCTCTAAGCCATCTTTTTAAACACACCAGACCTGATTCATTCCTGTGTCATGCCAGTGACACAAAACTGTAATGTCAATTACTTAAACTGTGCTACACAAGTGTAAAACTACATATTAACCTGATTTTCCCCACACTTAACCTCATAGATAACATAGGCCTCCTATTCAGCAGGGCCCGAGGAAATGAAGAGACCCCCTATTTCCCCGCCTTTTCTCAACTAATCCTACCTGTGTAGTGGAGCATAGCTAACCTCTGTCTCACGGATGGCAGGGTGCTCTAGTATCTACTTAGTGTTGGTATTTTCCTGGTGCTTTTGGTATAGCAGTCATTTTGATTTTACTGGTTTCTTTGGTCTGGTTTGTTGTTTGGTTTTGGTACTTTGTCACGATGTCATTGCTTTTATTAGAGTTAGCAGTATTGTAGTGCACCCCTTGATAGTGAACAGAGCTAAATTATGCCTTTTGTACAAAAAAGTCAAAAACCAGCTAGGAAAATTTACACACAAATCTCAGAGTGGTTTAGAAAGGAAAATCTACTTGGGCTATATCCTTGGTATCATAGGCTTGGGAGTAAAGTTTAACGCTTACAGCCAGTTTATAAGCATGTACACCTGTGACATACAGGTGCTAGAAGATTATCTGAGTGATCACTATAATATTAATTCTGTTTTTCCTATCTCACATAGCAGGACCAGCATCCAGTCTCCCAATTCCTCCTTTCCAGAGCATTTGGACACTTATACCCACATACTAGGGCTGTGCAAAGCTTTCCTTGCTGATTCGATTCAGTGGCAATTCGGCCCCCCATGCACTCCCTGGCAGACCCAGAAGTGGACCAGAAGTACATGTGGGAGGCCCCCCCATGCTCTTGTGGGATGCTCCATGCACCCCAGCATCGCAGTATTCAGAAGTCATGCCTGGTACCTTGAGGTACATAGAAAAAACATATGAAGTTGGGTCTAGGTCCAGATTGCTCATTCTCTGAATCAGCATCAGATTTTCAGATTCAGATTCTACCAAATTGAATCAGGGACAGTGATCCAAATCAACAAAATGAATCACTGTCCCTGATTCAGGCCAAATCCAAATCGAACATAGCCCATATTGCACACCCGTAGTATCTACCTACACATTACCCCAGCCCAGTCATGCCCTGTTGCATATACATAACTGATCCTATGTGCAAGGATCATATGTAAGGGTTTTCAAAATTAGAGGGAAAATGAAACTGCTTTTAAATTCCATCTGTCCTTCCTCCAAAACAAACCAAGTCGATTGTGTTGACTTTTATTATACCTGTGGGGAAAACCTATAATGTAGTCCCATGCTGTACTTAGCTTTTTATACTATGTTTCATAGTACAGAAAAGACAGGATTCAGCTGTAATGTAGATAAAGGGTGTATATCTACATTGAGGCAACTAGATAATGAACATCAACAAACCTGATAATTTCTCCTGTTTTTGTAAATCAGGGGGAGCCAACCTTTTTATTGCCAGTGAGGCATGCCACAAATTAGCCCTGCACTTTCCCAATTTGCCTCTCTAATCCCTTTCCCTTATCAGATCTACTGCTCTGGTTTCTGCTCCCTGCATTACCCGACACTATGCGTCCCTCTCCTCCCCAGGTTGGCCCCTCCCGCTCTAAATAGAGAGTCAAGGCTACTTGCTAAATGCAGTGCATTTTGTCTAGTGTTCCTGTACTTTTCAGTGAGCATACTGGTGGCGTCATCAAGGGCACTGTTTTGCTCTGGGCTACTTGCTAAATCAGGACCTATGTGTAGCTACGTGTCACTTGAGGCAGGCTAATTAGCACTACTGAGAGACAGGGCCAATTAGCCCATTCATGCAACAGGGCTGCAGTTACACTGCCTCCGGAGCAGCACAGTATGCCTGAGGACACTGCCGCTGGGCACAGTAACTTTGCTTTATACACGTAGCTTGGCCCTCTCTAAAACCTGAGTTTGCTGACTACAATATATGGCTGAGTGTGATCCTTCTGTGTACCATACAAATGCAACTAATTAACTTCAAGATCACGATATTAATATATTTTGACATGGCAAACATATGGACCAAGGAAACTACTAGAAAAGAACAGCAGCAAACCCCTAGATCAGCTCTCGTTGATAGGGGCAGCTTAGGATCTTGATTGTCAATCTGAGACTAACTGTGCACCCTAGCAAACATAGCAGGACCTGTCCCGGCAGAGCTCACAATTGCCAGTAAACACCTCTCTGCAGTTCTGTGATTAATTGCATGGACTTTTACTTTGGTGTTATTTTTAAAAATTCCTGTCAAGTATCTGCAACCTTTTTAATAAGAAAAAAGAAATCATAGATATTATTTATACATATATGGTCTCGCTGCTAAGCTTGGATGCCACTGGATAACCTCTAATAGGTTCAGAGAGCCATTATTTAAACTACTATTCAAATTATTTTGAGATTAAATTCTAAATGGAGCATCATTAAAATGCATGATCCACACCTGCATAATGTTCCTCTGCAAATCACTGTCCCCATTTAAGAACTGTTTCTATTTAGCGAAGCTTTAAAAAAAATGCCAGTTTTTAATTCTCCAGACAGGCTTTGCTGAATGTATGCACATCCCAGACAGAGAGAGACCAGTATTTCAACCTGCATAAAGTTCATAATGGGATGCTGATTCACTTGGCATTAATGAATGTTTATTTATAAGCAGCCAAAATGACTGAAAATAAAGAGTGTCAAGTAGTAAATTATGTGAAACAGACATATTGAAAAATGAAATGAAATTAAACCTGCATACAATAAAAAATAAATCACAGCTTTTTTATTAATGGATAGCTGATTGCTTTTATGTCCCTTTGGAAGGTTTTCCTTCAGCCTTGGAAGATAAGTTTCACAAAAGAGAGAAGAGGTCTATGAATCTGAAACTTTACTTTATATAACCAAATAAAATAAGTGGTTTAAATAATTTTAAAGGTTTGACTCAGGCCTTGTCTGAGTTACAATTTGTCCATGTTAGGGGAGTCTGCTGCAATATGTTTTTATCTTAACCATATTTTAACATGATTTAATTTGCCTCTGTAGGCCAGCTCAAACTGTGGGATTTATAACGTTTCCTGTTCATGGTTAAATACAATTTAGTCTGAGTTACACTTGCAAAACCAAAACTTGTTATAAAATGTTTAGGGCACTACTGTGCTCTCTAAATTGATTTAATTGTAGTATGAACAAGGCCTTAAATTGATAGACCCGAGATAATAGAAGAGTTTACTCTCCTCCATAGGAGCTGAGACTTGGATAGACTTAAAAAAGTCATTATGACAAATGTAAGAATTGTGCTCTCTGAACTCCATAAAAACAGAAGACCTGTTGTGATGGCCAAATAGGCTGGCCCAGTGATACGTACAGGTCAAAACAATTCACCTGATCCCCCCACAGCATCAGATTCGGAGATTTAGGTAGGATCCGTGAGTAATCTAACCTATACAAAAAATGTTTTGCTTAAGTGTAATGGAAAAAGATAAAGATTTATACTTACTGGGGCAAAATCTATCTCTTCTTTTGGTTCCTTAGATAATAAGAGTAAAGGTCTCAGTTCTGCAAGATGCTTCATATGTATAAACCCCTGTACCTGCACCAAGCCCAACTGTGCTCCTCAGGATTCAGTATGGACCAACGAGACTAATGCACAGGGTATGTGTGATATTGTGTGATATCAAAGTAACATCCATCAAGGTTCAAATGATACGACCTTTCAGAACAACTTGGCTGCTGTACATACTAAATACAGCAGAGGTTGTCAACTGGGGGTACACGCACAAGGATGGAGCCATGCACCATCCCGCACTGCCATGTGGGCACTGCCTGCCCAGCTGGACACGGAGGGCTGGGGGAGCTTGCACGTGGTGACTGCTGACATTCTGCGTTTGACTGTGTGTCACCGTCCCCCCAGCTTTGCGTCTGGCCGCCAGGGGTACGCTGATCCAAAAAGGTTGAAAACACCTGAAATATAGTACGAGGGTTAAATGGCGTAGCCTATATAAATAGTGAGTAGATCAGGCACAAAAAGATTCGTGCTAGCTATCTGTCACAAATCCCAGTATGGTCTGGGGCTTCACGAATGTGCTCTTGTGTTTATATCACTGATACGCTGTATTGGGTCTCTTTGAACAGCCCGTGTTGTACTGCATCCATCCAGGCTGGTGCTAGCACTGTATGGATTGTTACATTGCCTGTATATCTTTATGATTTGTGGAACATGGCTTAGCCAAGGAACTGAGGGATGCATGCTTTTAAAAAAGGGAGTGGTTGGAACTGCTAAATATCCCTTGCCATTGTGTCACTAAGGCAAGAAAAATTGCTAATGCCAGACACAGGCAGAAGGAGACATTATTGTGTAGGGCATCTGAAGCACTGTCTGCTTGTAATGGGGAAATCAACTCCTCTATAGAAAAGACGTCTGAGAGAAATGGCTGATCAGCCGGAGTAATGTCAGATGTCCCAGGAAGGGAAATTTTTAAAGAAATCTGGAGATCCATGAACAATGAGGGCAATGCTTATGTAGTGGGTGTGCTGGCTTGGAGCTATTTTGGAGTCTGTGGGTGCATCTACATGTTCATTTAAGTGTGACTAAATTTAATGTGCATTAAGCTGTTTTTGACAGGTGTCTACACGTGTAACTAAAGTTAGTGCCAGGTCACATCTGTATGTGCATTAATGCATTTTAATCACACCTACATTTAATACCTGTGTTTGCAGGTGTTAAATGTAAGCATAATTAGACTAGTTTTGCCATTTTTAATGTGCATTAAGGGCACACACATTTAGATGGGTGCCTGTAATGCACATTAAATTAGACTAATGTGCATTAACACGTCTTGTGTAGATGCACCCTATGTATGTGTCATAGGGCACTCTGGTTGCCCTGTGCCTGAAAAGGTGAAGAGCTGCCAGAGAGGGCGCCCTAGCAGTGATTAGGCAGCACAGCTGCGGGTTGCTGGGGCAACCAAACAAGGTCAGATGACAAAAGGGGGCGGGGCTTGGCTCCTATAAAGCCCAGAGCCAGAGTTAGGCTGGCAGGTCTCTGCCAGCAGTCAGAGGGGCAGGAGCTCTGGGAGAGACAGTAGTGTGAGTGCAGCTCACAAGTGCTCCAGAGGCTGGAGCAATGATGCTGTGGGATAGCTGGGAGGCCTATGCTGTTTTGGCCAGGTGCCTTATGTTTATGTTATAGCCGGAGGCTTGTGTTTGTGTTCTGTTGTTATTAGGACTGGTGGTTTGTGCGAGGCTGTAGGGGAAGGAGGAGGCCTCAGAAGGGACCCCAGCAGTGTGGGGATCCCGGTGCCCGTGGGGGCGCAGCATTCATAGGCGCCAGTGAGGGCACAGCAGCAGCACGGGGGTGCGTAGACCCCAGCTCCAGAGAGGGGGCATTTGATAAGGAAGCACTAGAAAGGGGGCTGCAGAGCTAGCCTAGAGAGGGGGCAGCACTGAGAAGGGGTTCAAGTTGGACTCGGCGAGCCCCAGGAAGGGGGCAGCATTGAGGAGCCCTAAAAAGGGGGCTATTTTACTGAGAAGCCCAAGTTCAGGCACGGGGAGCCCCTGAAAGGGGGCCACATTCCTTTGGAGGCCCAAGCTGGGCATAGTCAGTCCCAAGGAGGCGGCAATACTGAGGCCCTAGATAGTGGGCAACGATTGAGAAGCCCAAGAGGGGCAGCACTGAGAGGGGCCACACTGGAAGCCCAAGTGGGGCATAGCCAGCCCCAGGGAGGGGGCAATATGGTGTAGCCCAAGTGCGGGCATTGGGAGTCCCTGACGGGGCCGCAGGCATTAGAGAGCCCAAGTTGGGCACAGTCAGCCCCAGGAAGGGGGCAGCATTTGGGAGCCCAGGTTGGGCACAGCCAGCCCCAAAGAGGGGGCAGTATTGAGGCCCTAGGCAGGGGGCAGAGCACTGAGGAGCCCAGAGTGGGGAGCACCCTGTTGAGGAGCCCAGTGGGGGGCGCATAGAGTCCAGGAGAGGTACAAGACTTGAGACGGCCCCGAGAGAACAACAGAGGGGCTGCAATATCCGCGAGGCTTGGGCTGCGGTATTGGGGAGGAAGGAGTTGCAGATGGCGTCCCCTTGTGGAGGGGGTGGTATGAGTAGAAAGGGCAGCCTCCCGCTAATGAACCAATTAACAGCAAAGACGTGGCAGGCGAGTAGGCGGGCGGTTGCCCAGAGACAGGTGCGGGGGCCATATTGAGTCACAGTGTGGGATATTTCTAGTCTTCAACTTTTCCCCAGGGTGGCAGAACCAGCGGACAAGGTGATTTCTGGAAATACCAGCAGTTCTGTGAGGGAGCTAGGTGGTAGTCGGTTGAGAGGCTAAGAAACTTGTCTTATTGTTCTGTTTTCTAACATATGGTCAATTTTCGTGTATGATTCTTTTCTCCTATAAAATAAGTTCTTTTGTTGGTTGTCTCCTTATTGATTGCCTGTGGTAAAGAGTGATTTTTTGGGGTAAGTGATATTCCAGGCTAGCCCATTCTACAGAAAATTTCTTTCACAACTCCAAGGGAACCACCTGGAGCTGGCTGAGATTCCCTCGATGCAGCTGTGAGGTCTAATATAATTTAATACCCCTTGAAAGCTTAGGTTGCAAGTATACAAGAGCAGTAAGCAACACCTGGAATCCTTAACCCTTCTCCCTGCATGCATGAACAAAGATGAGGCACAGCTGCATCCTTGGGGTTCCCAATATAAGAGTAGGCAGACTCTCTCTGCCATGTTAAACTTGACAGCAAGGGAAGGCTAGTGGAAGGTAGGATTATGGGCACTCTGCATTGTATCGGCCAGCAGAGCTGCCACCTTAGTGGGGCAGGGAAGGAAGTGGATGGTGTTCCCAGTGATAGTATGCCTACCTGAAGCCCAGTACTTGGTTATTAGTGCACATGCACTATCTCCATAGGATGGATTCTGGCTACCTAAAAACTGCCATTTAGTCCTATAGATGAAAACTGATTTTTTTGAAATGTTTTCAAAATGTACTCTACAATTGCCATATGGTATTGAAAGATCTGAAATTAAGGTAGCACAAGGGGGAAAAAAGTTAATTAAATTGTTAGTAAATAGCTACGAATGTTTGTGTTATAGGCATTTAAACTCAGTATGCTATCTCTCTTTTATATCTCCTGCATCTGTTCTGATTTTGTGTTTCATTATAAATGTACACAGCACTCTGAAGCATGGCAGCTTGTTTATCATTGACAGAGAGAAATTTAAAGAGACAGTTCTGTTTTGGGGGGGTCTCATTTTATTTAAATTATATTTGCATAAAAGAAATGATGTACTGTAAATGCCATATCTTCAGACCTTGTAGCAGCAACAGAGTATCAGCTTTCTGGGTATGGGGCATTGTACCTGTTGAATTGAAACCTACTTCATAGTTAATAGCTAAGACCGTGATTTTTATGATGGATCATTTATTTGTATTAAGGCATCATCTTGTAGTCCTGGTAATGAAACAGGACATCATTGTGTCAGATTCTGCACAAACACTAAAAAATGGTGCCTACCCCAAAGAAGCTTAGAATCTAAATAGGAAACAAGAGCGGAGAGGTGGATATAGACAGGCAAGAACAAAGCAGAATGGTGAGACAGTATTGGTCAGCATGACAGAGAGTGGTCTCAGCATGCCCACTTATTTATTCCACAATTTTCTCTGTATTTTTTAACTACATCTTTTCTTGCTTGTTCACAAAAAAAGAAATCCAAAGAGGTGGTGGAAAGGAAGTATTCAGAACCCTGCAGAGATGATACTCAGACGAGTTTGGCTACTGCATCTGTGATGCCCACTTGAAATAATTTTTTTTTTTTCTTTTTGCTTTTCACATGCATGACAGAAAAGGAAGCATGAATTAGAATACAGCTTGTGTAGAACACGGCAGTCCCTCTGGTTTATTAATGCTTTATTCACCTCGGGGCCTGAATCCTCCTAGTTATTTCTTCCTAGAACTCTCCAGAGGAGTTCAACCCAAGAAGAGCTGAACAGGAGATATACAGAAATAACAGGGGATAGAAAGAAAGCAATACCTGGCTTGAAGGAAGAAAAGAGAGTAATTAAGGAATAAGCTATACAAGAAATTTGTCTCCTTTCTCCGCTGTGCTGAGTAGAACAGTGGCTCTACAGACAAAACTGCCTCTGGTTACAGACTACATGCATGCTCTGATTCATGCTGCTACAATAGCAGAAGAAATGCAGCACCATGTGTTCTGCCCCACCCCTGCCAGCCTTGGCACATCTCCCCCGAAACCTTCCCTGCCACTGTCATGAGCGGCACAGGAGCATAGAGCCAACTACAAAGGAGAAGAAACACAAAGAGAAATCCTCAGCTACTCCTTTTTGGGCAGCCCACCAGCTGCAGTGTAAAACAGCCAAAGGCAGAACCTGTGACTGTGGCCAGGTACCAAAGTGATGCATGTGGCTGTTTAATGTGTTTTCTGAGCATTACACCTTTGAACTGAATGGTGCTGAGCATCCGCAGCCCTGCACTGATATTTGCACATGTGTACAAAGGGGGCAAAATTTACACCCAGATTTAAAAAGCGTCATTGGGTACACCTACACTTGCACTTTACTGCCGAGTTGACTAATTAGCTCTGCAGTAAAGCACCGTAATTTACACATGGGCTGGTATTAGGGTGCAGTAAACTAATTGTGCCATAGGATAATACTGTTGGGGGTGGTGTTATCTTATGGTGGAGTACTTTACTGCACTGACCAGGGACACTGCACTGAGCATGTGGACACTGGCCAGGGATGTAAAATTATGCCTGTGCCTGGTCAGCCCAGGCAGCCAGGGGCCTGTTCTGCCCTGGCTCAAAGTGCTGATGCCCTGGGAGCACATGTAGACGCTTCACTCGGAAGCAGTTAACTCCTGTGCAAATTGCTCCAGAGTTTATTGCATCTCACTATTTTTACATGACTACACCAATGTGAAGTATGAGGCAGTGGAGAAACAGGCCTGGGGAGCCTGCCTGCCTGCCCACCTGCTGGTGGAAGTACTGTGAAGGGACTGGAAGATTTTGCAGTAGGAGAGAGACCGCTTTCCCTACCTTATAGAGATTTTAAATTCTCTTGTCTTGCTTAAATCACCAATACTAAAACTACACCCTTTGCTCCCTACCAAAATTTTCCTGCGAATAAAAAAATAGGAAAGATGGTACCCATCCTCCACACTCCTCTCCCCTCATACACTCACTTTTTAATGTGTTTGTGATCCTTGGATTTCAGGTGGCATGTGCATGGAAATTAATGGGCTATGCAATGCCATCAATTTTAAGCATAATGCCATTTACTAAGCGGAACTCAACACAGAATAAGCTATGCTTGAAGGTGAGATATAAGCCATTATTATGAATACTTTCACTGATTTGAGTTTTTCAATTTAAGCTAAGAAATTCAAAAGCAACCAGTTCATTTTTTGGAGTTTTGGGAGGGAGGGGCAGAGTTTGTGACTACCACCCTAAAAAAAGACCTTTCAGGAAAAGTCAAGCATTCTCTATCCAAAAATTAGGCTCCTTTAGGAGTCTCAAAGGAGACTCCTTTAGAAGCCTTTCATTGGGCAACCAAAATTACTAGTCACTTTTGAAAATTGTAACCAGAATTGCCTGTCACTTGAAAATACTAGCTATTTGGTACAATGCTGAGGATGGCCTACCTTGGTACATATAGTACATTTAACTATATCTTGAACATCTTTTACATTTTCATTTGTTGTTAGTTATGAACCAGCCTAAAATGACGATTCTTTAGTGACTAGAAACCATGTGAATGGATGCACCTGCATGCAAAACTAAATGAATGTATTTGTTACTACTTTGGACCATACAGTCACTTCTATTAAAAGCCACATGCAAATAACCATCTTTACTGTGCCATGGATTAGTCATATTTGTTTTCCAAGGAAGATTATAAATAGTGGGGGGAGGGGAGAGAAGGAAGGGGGGAAACAGAATGTATTTTGCAAATGAGCCCAGATGGAAAACTAACAGATGGCCTGTACTGTATTTTGTATGCTCAGCCCTACATTTAAATTAAAAATTTTCATAATGAAGATGAAGGTCTGTAGCAACACTAGCTGTTTTTCCTGTGGTGGTATCATTTATCATAAATCACAGGTATCATATGCAACATTTTCATAAAATGTTTTAAAAATGTATATAAATTTAC
Source organism: Caiman crocodilus (assembly GCA_030014935.1). NCBI lineage: Eukaryota > Metazoa > Chordata > Crocodylia > Alligatoridae > Caiman > Caiman crocodilus. Next base: position 13,614,627 of record JAGPOW010003395.1, read on the forward strand.
TACTTACCCGGTGTATACATAAAGGGAAGGGCTAAAATGTGGTACAAGGAAATCGGAAAAAGGGGTAATAAACCTTGCACATGCATATACTTTAGATAATAAAGATGTCTACTGCCATCTGGCTTTTTTCTGTCAGTAAAGTGAATGATCCACCACTTCACTTGGAAAGAAAAAAAAAAATAAGAAAAAAATATCTCATTTGTTATTTATTTTGAACTGGGTGCCAGAAGAGGGAGAGGATTTTCCCATTCCATTACCTGAATGTGATGAGGTTCTTGATTTTAATAATTAGCAGAAATTCAAAAGAAGGTTGCTGAATTTGATATAATATGGCCATATGCACACATTCTGTTCTGAGAACAGTGTCAATAGCATTGAGTTACAGGCTTTTTTTCCCTCCAAAAATAACTTGTGCATATGTAACTGGGATAAATTCAGTAGTTTCTAATACATGGGCAGTAGTCTCATAATTCAGTGGAAAGAGTGTGACTAAAAGTGCTGCATGCTGCCTTCTCCTGTTGATAGCTGGGACTTGGGCAGTTCCAGTGGGGAATTCCCATGGCATAGGGGCCATACATGGTGAGTATAACCATTCTTGTGCTAAAAGTCTCATTGGCCTCTGTGCAGACCCATACTCAGAGTGAAGGCAGGGCTAAAGCAAGTGGGTTAAGACATTGCAGTCAGTGTTAGCTCATGGGAGTTGTTGGTAGTGTGTATAAGTTATACTGGGAGCTGCTCTGGCTCCTGGCCCAGTCCAGAACTTGGGAGATACAAAATGGGTTAAGGCGAGTTCTGCCTTTCTCCTGTGACTTGGGTATTCTTCCTGGGATGTTCCACTCAAAATCCAGCACTCGGGAGTGTAGGGATGTGGCTGGGCACCCTGGGCAAAGCAGAAGCAGTGACTTCCAGTTGCCACCACAGTCACAAATCTGCAAGGCCTGGTAGTTGCAGTTGTATTTTTCATGCCTTAGCTCCTCGTGCTCACCCCCACCAAGTTAGCTCTGAAAAATATCTGATTTCTAGCCAAGCACAATGAGTAAGACACAAAGCTAAGTACAGACAGTCAAAAAACCTGAGGCTGAATGGATTCAGTCTTTGCAGGTTAGTCTAAGCTGTTTAGACTGAACCAGTAAGCAAGTGAACAGACATTCACTTTTGATTCTGGAAATGCACCCACATACCTGCAATGGCCCAGGCCAGAAGCCAGCGGGTACTGGAGCCAGCCAGAGTACACCTCCCTGCTCGGCTGGAGCAGACAGCGTTCCCCCTGCGAGGCAGGGTGTGGGGAAGGTGCAAAGCATCCTGGGACTGTGGGTCAACCTGAATCTGTAGGGGATCTAGGGCAGAAGTTCAATAAACTGATTTAACCTAAATCAGTTAAGTCTGATACTACATCCATCCAAGTTTAATGTAAACTGGTTTTGGTCATTTTGAAAATGGTTTATGTGCACTGAACTTCTGTTATGTTATAGATCTGAACCAGTTTCTGATGACTTATACTGGTTTATGTGTCATTTCTGTCCCTAGCCAAAGAGAAGTGCACTGTTTCTACGAAGCAATCACAGTTGTGATTCATCACCTTCCTAGACTTAGAAATGAGTTCATTGTGGATAAGAAATAGGTATATTATTCATTCTTGGATGCATTTTTATTCTCTTGTATACAGGTTCTTATATTGCCCTCATTGCTGTAAGTTTTTAGTGGCTGACATCTGTCGTATGGTTCGCTTTCTTTCTGCCATCCTCTCCCTAGAGGCAAAATCGTGCGTGTGGAAGAATGTTTGGTTTTGATAGGGTTTTTATTATTATGTACATGTTGCTTTATCCTTCTGCTAGAGAAGGCTGAAGACATTCACCTTGTGCTCAGAGCAGAACTTGGCAAGATTCATCAGCCTTTAATTCCTGTGGGAATTTATTCCATAGACTTGGATCAGCCACCCCAAAAGGCACGGGCTGCTGCACATACAAGCTTTGTCCTTAAGGAATATTTGATATAGGAAATTGCCTGCAAAATATGGGCAAGCATGACATTCCCAAGAAGTGTGGGAATTTCCCCCCCAAATTATTAGCTAAGTATATGTACAGAGGTTACAACTCAAAAAATTAAAGGAAATGCCATTTAACCTGTAAGAAAAATTGTTCGTGCGATGCGAATCGTGGTGTACAGATGATACATATTATACAGATTTTCTGATACGTAAGGTAGTGTATTTTTACTTATTAATTCCCTACCTACATATGCCACCACCACAACTCAGATAGTTGTGGGGACATCTGCTGGTTGCTATCCATTTTGAATTTTAATTAACTGTAATTGGAAAACGGCTCTACAGTCACATTTGGGGGCTTCTCTGAATAATCTAAATTTCTTGAAATGTCATGAAACCAGGTTTTCTCAGATTTCTAACTCTTTCTGCTTCTCATTAGGCTTGAAATAATGAGAATAGCTTCTTTCCTCCCTTCTGCCACCATTTTGCCCCTTCCAGTTCTGGCCCTGTCTCTGCGCACTCTGTACTGAAACATGAAGAAATGAGCTGCGGATTTTTTTTTTTTTTTGCTTTGAGTTATCAGAATTAATTCTTATTCTATCTACAGTGGTTCGTTAGTCCCCAAGTGTTGAGTTCTTGGTGTTAACAATGAAAAGGAGATACCTATTAAAAGTTCAAGCTGACTTCTTTATACTATGCACAACCTTCTTTTTTATATTGACAAACTAATCAGCTGTGTTATGTCCATGTGGCAAGGGCAAGCACCATTTCAGTGGCTGGTCATTATTTGTGGAGTTTTTTGTCGAATCAAACTGCTACGAGTCAGAAATAATCTCTGTAAAAATTGTGTGTGTGTGTGTGCATGTGTGTGTTTGCCATGAAAAAACCTTCTGCTCTTTGCAATAAAATATAATTTCTCATGCATTAGCTCTGTTAGAGCATACAGCGATCTTACCTTAAAAGGTTGACTCCAAACTTATTAGCTAATTCAGAGTCCCCCAGGCCTGGTGATCCAGCAGCATATGCTTTGCATTGAAACACCAGCTTGGTAATCAAACAACATGCAATCTAATCTGAGCTTTCAAGGCAGGTGAATTCGACTGTAAATCATGGTTCTGCACAGAGGTTTGTATCTTCTGTTCTTAATTACATCTGTGCAAATCTTCATTTGTTTATGGCTGCCTAATATATTGTGTGGGCTATTTGCATTCCCAGATGGCACATTTCCATGGTGAACACTTTTCTGAGAGAGATAATGGCTCAGTCATTAATTCAAATGTGAAACACAAAAAGTGAATGTTTTCTTTTACCTGGTACTACCTAACTTGTCAACTGGTTGCCCTAAAAGGCTTTTGCAGATGTAACAGTCCCTGGTTTCAAAATCAGCTGCTTGTCAGATAAAATGGCATGAACGTCTACCTGGTAGAATTTGCTCTAGTATCACAAAAATCTTTCGGGACTGGTATGTGTAGAAATCGATCTCATCAGCAAAGGTTATTGATGATTATGCAAATTTCTCCACCTTGCAAAGTGGAATGGGTGTGATTCTAGCTATAGGTGACGGTTCAGATAGTTCTTATAATCAAACTCTTTCATCTGTGTCTCTCCTTTTACGTTATCTAGGAGGTGGATCTTGTGAACGCTCCTCTTCAGGCTGAATTTCTCCTCACTGTACAGAAGCGCCATTCCTGGAGCTTCTGCTTTAATGCATAGTTGAAAAATAGCTATTGGTTTAGCTATATGCCTAAAGCAGAGTGGACAAAAATACGGTCCCTGGGCTGGATCCAGCCTACCGACTGATTGTATCTGGCCTATGAGCAGGTGGCAACACCAACTTATGGAATCTGCCTGGCAGCCAGGCTCGTGGATGGGGCTGTTCACACCACGTCAGGGGGGTAGGCATGACTGCTTCTGCCCAGGGCTGATGCAGCAATGTCAGCTGTGGATCCAGGTGGACACCCTGATCCCCACTCAGAGTCTGCTGGGTGTGTCCAGAGCCCGCATGGAGCTCCTTTCTAGGACTGTCCAAGGCTTTGGACTGTGCTTCGGATCCGGAGAAGCGTGTCCAGATCAAAGCGCTCGCTTCTTTACACTTTCTGAAGCGGTTTGGAGCTTCCGAACCACTTCGGAAAATCTTCGGACCCGCCTTGGAGAGCCGGCCATAGGATATAATGGGGAATCAATTAAATATCTGTAGCTGTTGTTTTTTTGTCTGCTTTGGATGAAACTTGCAGGGATGGTATCCTCTGTTGAGAGCATGAAGCATGCCAAGCTTCAAGAAGTTAGGTGCAGGAGTCTGGGGAAAACTGCACCCCAAATTCCTGAAAGTAAAACTCATGTCACGTGCATGTGTTACACCACAGGAGGGTGAAAACCGCAAGGATGGTCACCTCTGCTGAGGCCATGAAGTCTGCCAAGTTTCAAGGTGATAGCTGCAGGGGCTTGGGGGGGACTGCACCTCAAGCTGCTGACAGGCAACATTTGCGACTGTGTGTTAAGGCGCAGCAGGGTGAAAGCTGCAGGGATGGTGGCCCCTGCTGAGGCCACGAAGCCTGCCCGCTGTCGAGGAGATCACTGCAGGGCTTCTGGGATCTGGGCCCCGCACCTCTAGCTGCTGACAGGCAAAACTTGTGACATGGGTGCTTGTGCAACTGACTGTCTCTGTCTTGGCCTATGGCCGGAGCTTGAGGTGGCTCCGACGCGTCAGGGTTTCTTTGGTTGGATCAAACCAGGAACCTGGTCTGGAGCTCCGAATCATAGCAGTCGGGTCGGAAAGGACCTTGTAGATCTTCAGGTCCGACCCCCTGCCTGGGCAGGAGGAAAACTGGGCTTAAATGACCACAGCCAGGTACGCACCAAGCCGCTTCCTAAAGACCCCCAGGTAGGAGCCAGCACCACTTCCCTAGGAAGTTGATTCCAGATCCTAGCCGCCCTGACTGTGAAGTAGTTCCTACGGATGTCTAATCTAAACCCACGCTCCAACAACTTGTGGCCATTTTTATCCCGGGGGTGCTAAGGGAAACAAGGTCTCCCCAAACCCTTCTGGTCCCCTCTACTGAGTGTATAGCTGGTCACAAGGTCGCCCCTCAGCCTTCTCGTGTGAAAGCTGAACAGGTTCAGGTCCCGTAGCCTCTCGTTGTACGGTCTGCCCTGCTGTCCCCGGATCATGCTGGTGGCCCTCCTCTGGACCCTCTCAATGTTGTCCACATCCCTCTTGAAGTGGGGTGCCCAGCACTGGACACAGTACTCCAGCTGTGGCCTGACCAGTGTCACGTAGAGGGGGAGGATCACCGCCTTGGCCCTACTTGAGATGCACCTGTGGATGCACGATAAGTTCCAGTTAGCCCTGCCGACCGTGATCTTGCGTTGTCAGCCCATGTTCATCTTGGAGTCAATGATGACTCCAAGATCCCTTTCTGCCTCCGTGCTCTCAAGAAGGGAGTTTCCCATCTTATAAGTGTGCTG
>JAGPOW010003395.1:13620178-13644663 GCA_030014935.1 Caiman crocodilus
ATGATGACTCCAAGATCCCTTTCTGCCTCCGTGCTCTCAAGAAGGGAGTTTCCCATCTTATAAGTGTGCTGCTGGTTACTACTGCCCAAGTGCAGCACCAGATTGCTGGTATCTGAAGCAGCTGGATCCAAAGCCGGATCAAATAGCTGCCTAATTACACAGGCCTACTGCTTTTGCAGTGCTAGTGGGTGGTGTCGTGGGGTGTGTGTAGATGACCCGGGCCTGAAAATGTAGAGCACCTGAAAATCTTAATGCAGCTGTTTTTTGGCAAGGTGCATTTTTGTTTGCATAACACGGTATTCATGTTCACATGAATGGCGCTTTTGAGTGAGTTAAGCCTTGTGTATCATTCGCTGCAGATTTCAGTAGGGGGAGTCAGATACCAATTTACCCCTATAATGTCTTTTGTAATGTACTGCAGCAGGAGGCACATGTAAACCACCCAGGCTCCCCAGTCCCTGCCTTTGGACTCTCACTGGAAGTCTCCCCTAGGCATGGTCACGTGGTCACCCCCAAATATTTGTCACATGCATCCACTTCCGTTCAGTCGGTCTGGTCTCTCTCTGTCCGTACGCGATCCCAAAGACCCCATCCCAATCCCAAAGACAAGCTGCTTGAATCCTCCTCTCCCATTCCTTTCCCTTCCCATACCACCATGCTACAAACGTATCTGTTTTTTCTTTCATTTACTATATCTGCTATGATATCATAAAATATTCAGAGTTTAGAGTAGTGGGTGGGTGGGTGTTTGTTGCTGCCTGGTTGGTTGGCAATTGTTCCCAATGTTGGTGGTGGTGAGCTCCACTGGCTTTGTTTTTCCTTGTCTTTTTGGGCTACATTTCCCAACATTCCCAAGCTCATTGATCTTCATAAAGTTTCCAATGGGGGCTCCCATTGAACCCTCCTATTCCCTGCCCAGGTACACTGTCAATCTGTTTGTGTAGTGCCACATATGACTTTTGGAGGTGTGTTGTGAATTGTGTTATGCATGTTTTTGAAAATATGGGTTGCTGTTTGGCTTGGTCCCCCACCTGCCTAACCAGCCAAGAGCTATAATAGCTAACCTTCTCACCCATGTAGTGGGGGGAGCTCATTCAGATGTGGGTGATGGTGTTTAATGCCCCCCTTCCCCAAACTACTTCCAGTCTGGAAGCAGCAAACCCCTAGCCTAGTCCAGATTTCCTCCCCCTTCACCTGACCATCCTCCCTTCCACCCTCCGTCCACAACACCACATGCCCCTGTAGACAAACACAGATTTAAAATGTAAATTTTATGTATTTTAACATAACCAAGAGAAAGAACAAAGCACTCTTAGGTGTTTTTGTCAGCAATATATCCTACCAGACAATCACGCACAAGGGCCACCCAACCAGCTTCTCCTTGAAGATTTCTACTCGGTCCCTGTGCTGCTACTGTTGCCCGGACACATCTCTGTTGTCTGGCCACTGCCTGTCTCTCTTCTTCTTCCTACAACTCCTTGAAAACTTCTCCATGGCTCTCACAGATATTGTGCAGCACTCAGGCTGCCACTACAAAGGCCGTGATATTTTCTTGCTCCATCTCAGGTCAGCACACAAGCGCGCTCCATCGTCCTCTCAGCTTGCCAAACACACGTACCACAGCCATCCTGCAACTTCTCAGGTGGTAGTTAAAAACCAGCTTCTGTGGGTCAGTGATGTTCCCTCCATAAGGCTTCATGAGCCAGGGCTTTAGGGGGTGTGCAGTGTCCACTAATAGAACCGAGGGAACAGTGACACCGCAGATCGCTGTCCCCTCCATGCTGGGCATGTAGTTTCCTTTCTCCATGAGGCCAGGAAGAGGGGAGTTTCTGAGCACATGCACATAATGCATGCTGCTGGCCCACCTAGTATAAATGTTCGTGAACCAGCCCCGATGGTCCACTGTGGCTTGCAAGATCATGGAGGCATATCCTTTCCTGTTTGTGAAAACTCTCCCCCTCTGTGCAGGGCACAGCACTGGAATGTGAATGCTGTCTGAAGCCCACATGCAGTTTGGGAACCCCTTCTCATTACAACCATCTAATTTTGTTTGCAGCGATCTCCTTAAGCAGATGGCATACCTCACGAGTTGCCAGCCCGACTGGGCAGGCAGCCACACCAAACTGGTTCACAGTGTAGCAGAAACTGGATAGGCTGGCCAGTTTCATGATGGCCATTACAACCCTCTTGTCTGGTGGGATGGCCCGATGCATATTAGTGTCCTGGTTCATGATGTGGGCCCTAAGATCGAGATGATATGATAAAATGCCTTCCTTTTCATTCAGAACATCTCCAGCCACTGCTGGTCGTTCCAAGTCATCAGCATGATTCACTCCCACTGGTCTGAGCTGCGCTCACGGGGCCACGCCATGCGGATTCTGGTCCTCCTCAGGTTTCTCAACACAGCCCGGTCAAATTCCACTTCTTCACTTTACTCTATGTATTTCAAGTCCTCTGGGTCCCTGTATCTTATTATTATTATTGTCATTAATGCTTGTTAAACCAGGAACAAAACAAGCCAGTGAACTGTAGCACAGTTCTTATCCTTCTCAAGCGTTCCAGAAGTAACCCCCAGGTAAGGAGCATTTGCAGAAACAGTACTGTCACCCCCTCCTCCTGCTCATCCATGTCCTCCATATTCTCCATGTCGGAGGACTCTTCACTGCATTGTTCTCCATCGTCACATATTTCATTCTCATTCTTCATTTTGCCTCTCTCCGTCAGCAGTGGCTTCTCACCCATCTGCACCAAGTGTGGGGCAGGGACTGTAGGGTGTTGTCTGGTCGGGAACTTGGCGTAGCTGCTTTTTCAACACTTTATCCCATCACCCTAGGGCATTGGGGCTTTTGCACACCCTTTCATCCTGAGCTTAGCAGCCACATGTTCTGATGTAATCAAGCTTGCAAACAAACATGTTTTGCTTATCCCTCTCCTGATAATGTAGGCCACTCAAGACTTTTGCCACTTTAGGGAAAACAGGCTGTGCTTCTGTAATAAAAATATTTTGCAGAAACAGGCAGGTAGATATTGATTTTTGCAACATTCTGGGCCATCCCAAAGTACAATGTCCTGATTTACCCCGTCACCAGGTCTTTTTTGTTGTTAAACTGCTGGGTGCTTCATCAGCTTTGGGTGTTTTGACACTTACAGGTAATGACTTCACAATCCTTGAAATTTTCCCAGCCCCTCATGCAAGCACAGCCTAAGTATAAAGGCACCCCCCAAATTTGCCAGCCCCCTTTCACAAATCACTTGTGCTGTTGACCACAAAGTGCTTTGCCATGTCTCAGAAAGCCAAGGCTAGCAGTATGATGGAGCCAATGGCCCAGGAGGTTGATACCTCCAACACAGGCTGTGAACCCAACTGGACATGGAAGGAACTGGAGGACTTAATCAACATTTGGTCTGAGCAAAGGATCATAGACAGGCTGGACAGTAGGAGGAATAAGCCTGTTTATGTCAAGATTGCAAAAGGCTTGCAGGCGCAAGGGCACAATCGTGACCTGACCGAGGTCCAGTGCAAGATCAAGTCTCTCAGATCAGCATTTTACAGAACCAAAGATGAGAACTCTCATTCTGGGGCAGGTTGCACAATTTCCCTCTTCTATGACAAGCTGTCCATCATTCTCTCCAAGGATGACCCTGGCAACAACCCGGGTATCGAGACTTTCAGCACTGGGGTTGGGCAGGAGGAGAAGGAGGAGGAAGCAGCCCCTCCTGAGGGCGAAATCATAAGCATGTCACAGCTGTAGGGAGACCACTCCCTGCTTCTTGATGACCATGAGTGGCTGAAAGAGCTGTCGGTCACCATACGCTTAGTGCCACTTAGCCCCTCCGTTCCATGGACTAGCACAGATAATGAAACGGAGGAGGTGGCAGGTCAGGAAGAAACCCAATGCTGCCAATACAGCATCTACTGTTACCATACTAGCCTACAACCGGGCTTCTTAGTATTACTGCCCCTCGTCCGGGCTTCTCAAATGGCTTTCCCCTCTCTAGGGCTCGCCGTGCCCCCTCAGGGCTTCCCAATAATGCGGCCCCTCATGGGCTCCTTAAAATACTGCCCCCTGGTTAGGGCTTCTCCCATATTGCCCCCTGCTAGGGCCTGGGGTCTCCTCACCCCGTATAACAATATTGCTGCACCCTCTCTGGCGCTGAATCGTGCCCACCCAGGTGCCGGGATCCCCACACTGCTGGGGTCCCTGCTGAGGCCTCCTCCTTCCCCTACAGCCTCACCCAAACCACCGGTGTAATACAATATTAACAAAACATAACACAAGCCTCTGGCTATAACTCAAACATAAGGCACCCAGCCATGACAAAGTAAGCCTCCCGGCTACCACTCCACATCTCTGGAGCTCTTCTCACATGACGGTCTCTGGGAGCTCCTGCCCCTCCAGCTGTTGGCACAGAACTCCTAGCCTGACTCTGGCTCTGGGCTTTATAGGGCCAAACCCCGCCCGTTAGATCAGCTGACCCCTATTAGTTGCCTCTGCAACCCTCAGCTGTGCTGATTATTATCCCACTGCTGGGTTTTCCCCAGCAGCCTTCACACACAAGGAGCGGCACTGCGAGGTGTGCCGCGACAAGGAGAAATTAATATGTTGCTGTAAGTGGGGTGCCATGTTCTTTCAGTGGTGGTGCATGATGGGTTTGATAGCTCTCTTGTGCACTGCGTGGTGGGGGTGGGGGGTGTACTTTCCTCCTCTTGTGGGGAATTCGACCATTGCTTTTTATTTTGTTTATCAGCCACCGCGACCCAAGACTACCTAGAACAGCGCCCCGCTTGCACTAAGCGCTGCAGAGATTTATTGCAAATGGGGCTCGTGGAATTTTAGGGGCATGAAGGAAGGTACCCAAGAGACACCAGTACAAATTCCAGTGCTCTTTCTATCCTCCCTCCCTATGGTTTTTAGATCCCCTTCCACTGTTAGCTGCAGGTTGATCTGCCCCCCGTTGGTGTGAGAAGAGGCAGAAAGAGAAAGGAAGAGAGAGAAGATGAAGAAGATGACAACACTTCCTTCAGGATTCTCTCAACAACTGAACTATTATGCATTATAATTATAGTTGACTTTCATCCTGCCTGATATAGTCTTATAATATAACAACAACTAACACTACTAATAGGAGTCCATAATACTATTAATTCCAAAAATAATATATTAATAAGAGTTTGTAGTAATAGTGATATTAATGATGATTTATGAATGGTCAATAATAAATGTAATGGTTCAATTCCTTATCACAGCATTTCAAAGTAGGTAGATCTGCCTTATCACCCTGCATACATCACACACATCCTGGGCCTCCACCATATATATATAGCCAATATATGATATAGATTTATGTTATATAGATTTATGATTACAGTTCGATTCCTTACAATGAGAAAGCAGATACTGAGCATAAGACAGGTGATTATACACCTTCTCTGACTCTTTCCCCATGTGGGGGGGGAAGAAATGCCTACCTCCTGATTCAAGCTCCCCCCTAGGTCCCTCAGTTCCCATGAAGAAGAGATATAATACCATTTTGCTTTACATACGACCCTTACTGAACATGTATTACTTCCTTCTCTTAGTTACTGACCACAAGTACTGCTGAGGCTTGTCTCCTGTGTACTACTTGAATTGTGGAGGCTTTCTTTGCAGGCTTTGGCACGAGCATCAGCTTGAGTATGGTAAGAGATGCACAAGTTCTTCAGATCCATTTCGTATTATTATAGCCCTCCTCCTGGTTGCTGGGCCTGTTTGCTAATGAGCATACTATGGAATTGTAATGAAAAGATTATTGGTGGCCATAAATGCAGAGGCTTTCTTCTTAGTTGCTGGCCAAGACCTCTAGCGAATTCTGTACCCCAACGTCCAGGTAGTAGACCCAGGCCTATGGGCTCTTTGCCCCACTTGCCCATCTCTGCATCTCTCCATTGCACCCTTATAACTTTCAAATCATTGCTGGCCACAAAGGAAGCTGTGCTCCTGAGCTGTGACCACTGCAGTGGCAGAAGCTGAGGCTTCTTTACTGGCTTTGGCTCGAGCATCAGCTCAATTTGCACAAGTTCTGCAGGCCCACTACATATAGCCTTCTCATCCTCCTCCTGGTTACTGGCCATGTCTCAGCAAATTTGGACTGGGCTACATGTCTTTTGCCTAGGGGAAAGCTTCTTGCTAGGGAAAACTCTCCCTGCCTTTCATAGACTTCTCACCCTCCTCCTGGTTAGCTATGACCAGTGCAGTGGCAGAAGCAGAGGATTCTTCACTGGCTTTGGTCCAAGCATCAGCTCAATTTGCACAAGTTCTGCAGGTCCACTTCCAATAGTCTTCTCGCCCTTCTCCTGGTTACTGACCATGTTCTGCATCAGCATGAGCTGGACCAGTTCTGCCAGTGCATTTCATTCATTGCTGTAGAGTGCTTGGGGCATAGGTCAGGCCTTCCACTAAGGAAGCTGAGGCTTGAATTACTTTTCTGAATTGCAGAGGCCTTTTTCTTGGTTGCTGGCCAAGACCTGCGAGGTCTGGGTAGTAGGCCCAAGCCTGCAGGCTCTTCATCCGACTCTCTCTCGTCTACCTTACACTTCTCCATTGCATCCTAGTAACTTTTGAATCACTGCTGGCCACAAAGAAAGCTGAGCTTTTTTCACTGTCTTTAGCCTGAGCATCAGCTCGATTTGCACAAGTTCAGCAGGCCCATTTCATAGTCTTCTCGCCCTCCTCCTGGTTACTGGCCATGTCCCAGCAAATTCAGACTCAGGTACGTCTTCTGACACCCACCCACCACTGTGTCTCCTTGAGGTTTCTGTCTTCTTGAGTTTCTTCTCTGACTCATGGAAGAAAGGAAGATTTTAAATAAATAAGGATAACATAAAGTAGTTTAAATAACATAACACAGTTTAAATAAATAAGGATAACAGAAGGTAGACTGTCCCCCCACCCACCTGAGGGGGGTCCTCCCTCCCTACCTAAGCTTTGTGGCCAGAAAAGATTCTGAAGTTACAATGAAATGGAGAGTAGCGTGGCCCAACTCAGCCAGCCAGCTGAGTTGGGCCATTCATCTCTACCTGAGGGGGTCCCTAGGGGCCCATGCCTGGCACCCCGCCTTGATCCAGCTATCTTCCTGCTGGGACATGTTCAGTAACCAGGAAGGAGGTACAGGATGCCTCCCTCCCTCTCCCCTACCTCGCCCACCCATGGTCCAACTCAGCCAACCAGCTGAGTTGGGCCATACTCTCCACCTGAGGGGGCCCCTAGGAGACCATGCCTGGGGGACCACATGCGAGGGGGCCCTTGCGGATGGGTTTGTTTAGTCTTTTTTCTTACAAGAAAATGATGGCTGCACACTAGCACTGGCCCAGCATTTGACCTCCCTCCATCCAATTATAGTCCACCCTGCAACTTTCCAGTAAAGCCGTGATTCCATAAAAGTCATGTGGTCATCAGTTAGCAGGAAGGGCCAGCAACTAGGAAGGGCCAGTAACCAGGCTGGTTGCCTGCCTGCCACCCTCCCTCTCGCCCTCCCACCATTTTAAAAATCAGAAGATATTTTCACTCTACTCTTCTCCTCACTGGTCTGTGGGCTGGCTGCTGCCTCCAGCGAGTTCCGCCTGTGAAAGTCTTCTGCAAGGAGGGTGAAAAAGGAAGAAGAGGACGAGGAGGGGGGTTTGATGCACAGTTGAAAAAATGGACTTTTGCCCCGCATCCTCCCCCCCTACAAGGTCGATTGGACATATTACCTAAATATAACCCAGGACACTGCACACCCTGGGCGTCAGGTCTGGCCGGCAGTGTCTTGCCCCTGGAATTTCGGTCATGGTTCTGAGACGGAATGCGATGAAGTTCAGACGGTTACAATATAGGAGGAAGTCATGTTATCATTTGCTCCAAAGTTTCAAACTACTTGCAAAAAACTTACCATTATGGTGATGCTGCAGTTCTCATCAGGAGTCATATCCACTGCAGTGGCAGCACACGACAGGAGATGTGGGGGTCGCAGGTGGAGGGTACATTGGCGGGCAGGCGGACACGAGGGTACATGGGCTGTGGGGGAGATCATACACTATAGGTGGGGAGGGAGAGGCAGAAGAATTAAGAGGGGGTAGAAAACTAGGGAATTATTTGTCTCCCCTTTTTTAAAATATTAATTGGTCTGAGTGGCCCCATTCTGACCTGAACTGCATACTGTGAGGGAGGAGGGAGACGTGAAGGAGGGTAAAAAAGAACACACCTACTGGCTAATGACTGGAACACAGCACCCCCTCGTGGCAAAGGGGATTAATTAGAAGTCTTTACAGTCTCTGACTGTTTGCACGAACAAATCCACAGTTGGAGTGGCGTCACTGGAGAGCACCGCAACTTAAGACATCTCCAAGTAGTGTTAGTTTAACCTGCTAAATGGAGGTTACAGCAGCAGGAAATCCCAGTTCATGCAAACACAAATGCAGTTGCATCGAAGTAAATGGGAGATATAATTTTGTCTACACACAGCCATAAGGTGCAGACAGGGCCAGCAGGTTCCAGGTCAGGGGTGGGGGACTGAGGCATGCTACCCTCGGGGCAGTGGATGGAAGGGAGGGAGAGGAACAGGGATAGGATTGGGGTCTGCTACAGCTCTGGGGAAGGAGGGAGGAGGAGAGAGAGACAGAGATGTGGCCCTTGAGAAGACACCAAAACTCATGTGGCCCTTAAGGATATCAAAATTCATTATGTGGCCTTCCAGCCAAAATAACTGCCCCCGCCCTCCCCACCCCCGGACTAAGGGGACATGCAATCTGGAAATTACTAATAAATGAGTCAGAGTTGCTTCTATGTTCCCTGTTTCTCCTCCCAGCCCCATCTATCTGGAGGGAAGCTCTTTGGGAAAGCTGTCTTTCGTTATGTGTTTGCACAATACCTCGTACAATGGGCCTGTCTCTTGTGTAGGCCCCTAGGCTCTTCTGTCACAGTGATAATTCAAAGTATGATCATCTGAAAATACTTAAGGAAGCAAGCATGTAAATGGGAGGAACTGCTTCGAATGATCAAAGGGGATATAACCAAGAGCAACAGAATGCAAACAAAGATAGGGACATTGATGTTGAATATACACAAAATATTTCCTGAGCATGTGGCCTATCACCCAAGAAAAATGGTATCGTGTCAACTTAATCATTTGAAGCTATAATAGACAAAAAGTATAGGGCATAAAATATAGGAAGAATCCAACACTGTCAAAATATGGATCCCTACACATTCATGTCCAGGTTCCCTTCTGTGCTTATAAACAGCATATGTTCTTCTTTCCAACACCCACTTGCCTGCTTGCATCTCTCACAGATCCTCAGACTAGTGAACTTGTTTACATCTGTTTGGGACTAAAAAACTTCAAGTCATAATATTGGCCTAAATATTTTTTTAGAAGTTTTCTAGGTCCATAGTTACACACTTGTAGATGGCCAAGTGACACTAATAAATGACCATGGTCATTGGAAGTCTATTTTTGAAATACTTTGCCAATATTTTCTTGCTTTCTGTAAAAAAGCAACTTTAAAGACAGAGCAAAACAAATTTTAAAAGAGCAACAACACGGCACAATATGGAATAACTTTTCAGAGGTGCAAGTCCAAAAGGAGTTGCAACTGAGCATTACTTTGGGAACCCAGAGCCAATGTGCAGTGATTCCATTAATTACAATTTCATCTGCAGTTGGCTTCCAATGGATTTGTATCTTCCATAGAAGTGGAATCATTTTCTCCAGGCAAGCTCAAGTGGAAATTGACTATATCCCCCTAGTCTATCACAGAGAAATTACACTGTTGGCAGAAAGAACTTTTACTTAAAGATAGGCAACTCCATTTCATTTTCCTTTATTGTCAGTATATAAATTCAAAGTTTGGTTGGCCACATTCTTAAAAAAAAAAAAATCCAATAGCTCCAGGAAAATAATATAGGACTTTTTTTGTGTGCAAAGCTCTTGTCTATTTTTTCTCAGTCTAATGAACTGTGAAAGATTCATCATTGGAAGTTTTCAAAATACAAAGAAAAATGTGAACAAATTTCTTGAAGTCTGTTTCTTTCTTCCCATACCGGCTCTATTAATCAGATATGTGAAGATATGCCTCACAAGTCACTTAGAACCAGTGTCTCGCTGATCCTAATTTGAATGGGTAATAGTGGGGATGTCAGTACAATGAGCTTTCTCCTCTTTGCCTGGTACAGATTGGGGTGCAATGAAAATGTAGGAACTGCTTCATTCATGCTGCCTCATATACATGGTACCCAAAACAGAGATGAAGAGGGCAAGGGAGAGAGCAGACCACTGCTTTCTTTCTCCTCATGCTCTAGCAAGTAAGTGAAATAAGGTGTGTCAATAAAGATGTTGAAGATCAACCAAAACCTTTAAAAAGAAGCTACAGGCCTTTGAAAACAAGTGCTACAAAGAATTCTGGGGATGGATGTTAGGAAGACATCACTAACAAAGTGAAATGCAGCTCAACTTCACTAAAAGCAGAAAGAAGCCCTGGTCATGGGTTTGTACTCCTGATGCTAGCACACTGACCCCTATGTAGAGCTCTCAAATAGACACTAACTGGCGTGAAGAAAAGAGGGTATCCAAGGAAAACCTTAAGGAGAACCATTAGCAGGAAGGGCAGGGCAATCTATCTTAACATTGTAGAGCAAATGAAAGCAGCACAAATGGACAAAACTAGTTTCTGTCCTGTGTACCAACAAGGGTGCAGGGACCATCAGATGTCGTACAAGTGGGAGTGTTCACCCCGGACCCATGGGCCACATCTAGCCTGCAGAATTATGCCAGTCAGTTCATGGAGCTCCCCAGGGGTCTGGACATTTGTCAGCAGGGGAACTGTGGCACAGTTAATAGCTACTCCCCTGCTGACAAATTTCCCAACCCACGAAGAGCCCAGCAGGCCAGATAACGTAACCCAGTGCACCAGACTGGACAATCCCGTAGCCAGATATGGGTACACCAGGTCAGATCTGTGGACTGATCCCATGCTGCTCATTTTGGACGCCACTGCAACAAAGTGATACAGCAAGTGCAGTAGCTCTGAGTTGCCTTAGAGTTTCAGTTTGCATCCCTCCATCCATTTAAGTCTTCAGAGATTCTCCAGAGCATTCTTCTGCTAATTTTTCCCTGGGCATTAAAGTAATCATTGTTGATCATAAACTCTGGGGAAAAGATCATTCCAATACAGTGAAAACTTGGGGGTAAGTTGAAAATGGATTTCTGTCCTTGACTTGAGAAAAGGAGGGGAAAGTAGGGAGGGAAGGGAAAAAAGAGAACAAGCAAGTGAGCCTGAATTTCTGCTTTGTACTTTGTTTATTCTTTAAACTAGAAAGCAGAGAGTCCTTATACCAATTTTACCTCCCTGTCCCCTAAATTGACATTTCTGATGAAGCTGTTATCTTTTTAAGAAAGTAAATCTGTCACATGCTCATTTTTTTTGCATACATATGTCACCTATGTGCTGACATACCTTTCTCTTTCCTAAAGAGTCTTTTTGTTTGTTTTGCCTTGACCATGTTTTGGGGGCTCATTAATTTTCAAATCTGAGCCTGCAGTTAAAGGCCTTTATAACAAGCATTTTGCATAACGCCAAACAAGGGGTGAAACTGCTAAATGCATTGCTTCATAACTGTACTTTGACTGTATGAAATATTTATAAAGGACAAGACAGACCCAAAACGATGGCTTTTGGTAAACAGATCTAAGAAAAGTAAGGTTTATGACCAGCATCTGTTTTCTGTCCTATAGTGCTCTAGGGCCTATAGTTCTAAAGTACATACTTATCTGTTTTCTGATCATTGGGTTGTTAGCTAACGTAAAAGTTCCTTTTTACTGGCAATAATGAACAGGCCAAAGGAAAATTTAAAAAAGGTCTTTATTTTGGTTTTGTATTTTTACTTCAGAAAACGAAACAATGAACAGTACGTATTAAGCATATTGTATTTAAGAACATATGATGGCTTTCCTCTCCTTAAGGATAATTGAGGGGAAAGGCACGACTCTTTTATCATAGCCTGAGTACTGTAATTGAATCCTTTCTTTCCTACCTACTCACACTGGCATCAGCTCTGACAAGTTTATCCTCAGACAGCGGGCAGGACTGTCTGAAATCTTGCAGCTAGTCCATGACTTGCTAGGGCTCATCTCTGTTCTGGCTTTCTGCAGCTGACTCTGCTTCAGCTCACTGATGCTCCCAGTGTCCTGGTCAGAGTCAGGAGCTCAATCCAGTGTGCTGAGCAGGTTCAATAAAAATCTCCTCTCTTGCGCATTGTCTCTGGGTGCTGCCAGTACCAGACAAGGGCAAAGAAAGGAAGGACAGAAGCAAAACAAAGTGGACTGTCTTGTTGCTGCCGCTACGAATCCTGTTGTGGCTTAAGTTTGAATGTGTGTAACCCTAGGAGAATTGGTCCCTATATGTGAAATCCAATCCTCAGCAGAAGGAACATCCAAAAGCATGTAGGCGATGCATAGACCTGTCTACTGCACGTGGGTAACTTTCACTCTGTGGGCTAGCCAGTGCTTAAATCCACAGGCAACTGGTAGGGGGGGCATCGGGTAGACTCAGCATTGCCTCAGCAGTGCTTGCCCTGACTCAGCATTGCTCAGGATGGGGCAGTTTTTTTGCCACATGGGCCAACAGCCTGTTGGGGAGGGGGGGACACTAAGCCATGGTACAGAAATATAGGAGTGGATATGGGGCTTTTGGCCTGTCCCTGGGCCCACTCGCAAATTATGCACCCCCCAGACTCAGGAGGCACCAGTCACCCGTGTCTAAAACTACTTTGTCCTTTTCATTTATGGCAGAGACACTGTGGGTGTGACTCCCTATGCCTTACAGCAAGCATTCAGTGTTATGTGTTGAACAAACAAGTAATTATGATTGGAACTGCTACAGCATTTGGGCATACCTGCTGGCTATGTACTGTAGAAATAATTTGGTATGCAAAATTAAGCACTGAGAAGATTTATGTGGCATGAGATTTTTTGTTTGTTTGTTTGTTTTTTCCTATTTTAAGAAAATCTGCAGTGATAATCAAAGTGTAATGCAGATGGGATCGCATGACTTTTTCAGAGAGATTGAACATCATTTATTTGCCAGTATCCCAAAGCTAATAAGCATTCAATCAGTTGAAATCTGCAGATTATACTATGTCCAGAATGGGATACAACGAGATGGGATGGGAAAATTTCTATTGTAGATGCCCTTTAATTCATTTTAGAGCAAACAAATACCCTTTCAAATATTATAAGAGAGCAAATAAAATCTATGGACCGTATCCTAAAGTCCTAACATAAGTTTTAATCACTTGCTGGGAATTTGCCGGAGTAAGAACTGAGTAAAAAGTGAATTAAGACTGCAGCATTTAGTACTAGCTCAAGAAGGAAAGTTTATTAGCTTAACTATCAGAACAGATAATAAATGCTCAAGCATGTCAACTTAGAAGCTGTGAACAGGCAGTTTGATGAACAGCACTAGGACTGTAATTTATATCCTCTTTTCAAGGTCCTCAGGGAACGTGTACACATACTTTTATGCATTTCACTGAGAGAGCGCATTCATAGACTGCTGGCTCAAATGACTCTTGGAAGGACATGAAGCTCCCAGCAAGGCTCACTTGAAATTATTAAATCTGCCCAGCTGAGTTTGGCTGCAACTGCATTCTTGTTCTTTGGTGCTCTACTCTAGCAGTTTACTTTGCATGTAATAATTTCTGTGAAACTTCACCAAGTGGCCTGACCATATCCAGCCTCTGCTTATAGCATATTTTGATAAGCTGCCCAGTTCTTCTAGACCTTGAAGGTGTGTACAAGTGTTCAGTTCAGCTGGTTGAAGTTCAGCCAGTTGGTTTGAGCCGCGTGACATTCCACTGGTTGAAACCTGTATAAGTGTGCAATATGCTGTCCACAATGCTAAAAGCACCCAGCCAGGGGGACCCAGAGCATATATTTCTGCATTTTTGCAGGCTCCCTTGTCTGTCTGGATAAAGATGGCACAGCCCAGGGGTGATTGGCTGGTGCCCTGAAGAACCACACCTTCCCACAATACCTTCCTCGTTCCCTCCCTCAGCGGCCCTCTCAAACTTGTCATTTTCCTCTCCAGGAGCCTCATAGAGCCGTATCCCCGTGGCACCTACCATTGGATCCAGTGCAGATCAGGTGAAGACTCTTTACTCTTTAGCTCTCTGGCCCTCCAGGCAGGGTCTGCAGGGAAGAGGATCTGGGAACAGAGGGAACGTAGGCAGGCTAGTTAGTGGTGTTGCGTGGGGGAGGGGTGGTTCTGGGGTCCCCAATCCTGGTGGGTGCAGGATGCACGTAGTTTGGCCAGGAGAAGGAGTGCATGCTGATGTGTCTGGGTCCAATGAAGTAGGACTCAAACCTGCCAGACGCCTCCTCCTTCTGCATCCAAATGCCTGGACCCTGCTCTCCCCAGGACCTTGGATCCACCCTCGCACCCCTGGATGCAGTGCTGGAGTTCTGGCCATGGCGAGGGGGCTTTCCTCACAGGGGGCTCTCCCCCACCAGCTTGAGTCGGGGGCTGACACCTGCACAGCCCCAGGGCTGTGGAGTGGGGCTGGGCTTTCCCAGCTCCTGAGAGCACACATAAAAGTCACGTATGTTGTGTGATCAGCCCCCTGAAAGCACTTTGCAGCTGTGCCCTGACAGAAGTGCACAGCTTCAGAGTGCTTTAAAAGTCCCTGATCATGAGAGAAATTAACCCTCATTATATGAAGGTTCAGATGAAGGTGCTCAAAGTGGAACACCTTCATTAACTTCTTTCTGCTCAGGTGGCTGGGCTGCTGCAGGCCAGCCCTCCTACCCCTCAGTGCTGTCTGCACAATGGGAGCATGGGAGGGGAGAAGGGAGGGGAGGGAGCTCAGTCTGGGCAAACTCCATCCTGAGCTCTCTCCCCTCCCTTCTCCCCTGCTCCCATTGTGCAGACAGCACCGTATCTGGGAGGGGAGGAGGGAGGGAGGCGCATAGGGGAGAGAAGCTGCAGACACGCAGCTCCTCAGCTGGACTGGCTCCAAAGCAGAGCTCAATCCTCCACCCTCCCAACCCAACAGTAAATGTCTGTTGGGTGAGGAACATCAGCCTAATTCGTGGTGCTTTTTGTGACGTTCCATGAGTTAGACCAGAGGGCTGCACATCTGTCAGCACCCTAAGTTGCCAGGGAAAGAAATGTATTGTGACCCAGGTTTCAGCAACAGACTGCAGCCTGTCACAGAACATCTCTTCTGAGGTGAGGGTGAAGATGGGATCATGGAGGTTACCCCTGTGGCTTCAGTTGGTTGGGGTAGTGTTCAAGCAGTCTCTCAAATGCTTGAATCCGAGTCAGTTAACACTTCAGTGCTATCTGGTGTGGTGGAGATTTCCATCTCATCTCTTGGGCAAAGAGCCCAAGTTACCTGGCACTAGGGACGGAGTTCAAGGATGCATTTTACAAGAGAGGAGGCAAACAAATGGCCAGAGGAAAGAAACTCTTCTTATTCGCAGTCATTCAAGGAAGCATAAAGTCAGATATCCCTAAGAATACGCAGATTTTCTCCCTTCCCCTTCGCCCCCATTTAACTGGCTGAAGTGCTGTGAATGCTTGTACATAGAGCATGTCAGTCAACGGACCCGCATTTCCACTGGTTGAAATGTAATACCGGTACAGACCTGAATGATTGAGGTGGACACGTTTTGTCAGTTCTGCCCCTAACATTTTGTACGTCATATCTGCTTCGTATTAACTGAATTCAAGCTCAGTGATATTATTTGGGTTATTAGTGATGAGCAGGGATCCAGGTTTTCCATTCGCCATGCAAAAATGCAGTAAAATGTGGATTTTTCTTATTTTAAGGAGGAAAACCTGGATTTTCTCTTTTTTAAGGAGAAAAACATGGGAGAAATGGGTTTTCCCTCACAGGCTGGCAGTTATGACCTGCCACCAGCGAGGGGGCACCATAAGCATGTGGCAGCCAGGCAGCCTGAACAATAGCTCCCCCAGCTCTCCCCAGGTAAGTCTGGGAGCGGGGCTGGGGATTGAGGCCCCCATTGGGAGGGAGTTGGGCAGGCCTGGGGCTAGGCCTGGGGGCACTGCCCAGCCAGGGTGGTGCATGGGGCTTGGGACCCAGGCCCAGGATGTGCAGCCGCAGGGCCTAGGCAGCGAGTGGGATGGAGCTGCAGGTGGCTCATCCAGTGGGCAGGGGTGATGGTTTGTCCCAGTGGGGGACATGGGGGACATGTGCCCCAAGATTTATGCACAGGTGGGGGTGGATGTGGGCTGCCCACTGTGGGCTTGGGGCTCCCCACCCTGATGCCCTCACCCTGGGGTCTCCATGGCCCTGTGGGCAGGACCTGATGTGGCAGAGCAGGGTGGGAAGGTTCAGTGCCACTTCCAGAAGCCTTGTGTCACCATGGCAAGGTGGACTCTGCCCACCCAGCAGCAGCAGGGGTGGAAGTGTGGAGTTGTGCCCCCCATTGCTGCTGAGCAGGCAGGGGGCACCTCAACATGGGGGCATGGAGCTGGCAGCAGTAGCACCAAGACTTCCTGCCCTACTCTGCCATGCCAGGTTTTGCCCACTGGGCCATAGAGGGCTCAGGGGAAAGGCAGCAGAGCAGGGAGCCCTAAGCTTACAGTGTCCACCCCCAACCCCCTTGCAAAACAGGCTCTGCTCCAGCCATGTGATCTGTGGGGCAGGGGGAGCCAGACTGCCCATAGGTGATAGCTGGGATTCGGTCACTGAAGACCTGGGTCCCTGGCCCCATAGCTCTGGCAGCTGTGAGTCCCCTCTGGCAGGGCTGGGGGGGGGCAGGGAGCTGTAGGTGGGGAGTGAGGGGCATCAGCAGGGCCAGCGGGCTCTGGACAGGGAGTGATGGGCACCAGCAGGGGTGGGGCACTGGAGGGGCCCTGGCAGAGCTAGGGGGCTGTGTGTAGGCAGTGAGAGGCACTAGTATGGAAAGGGCAGGGCATAACAGGGCTGCTCAGTGCCACAAAGCAGCAGGGGGGGTGGCAGCCACAGCTGGTTAGTGAAGGGGGCAGGGGGAGCTCTTTTTACCATGATAAAAACGCCAAAATCAAATGCTAAAATTTTTAGATATTTAGAATTTATTTTGTCAGAGCGATTGAGGCACTGGTGGGCTTCCAAAATGCTTGAAAATTGTAAATATATCAAAACATTGCATTCAACTGATACCTGTATATAAAATGGTGCTTCATTGTCATCATGGAAAACCATGGATTTTGAGGTTTTTAATCAGAGAATTTGTGGATATTTTTTTTAATCAGTGAATTTGTGATATTTAAACAGAAAAAACCAGTGGTGACGAGGATGTGGTTTATACACAGCTTCTAGGCTTCTACCATAGCTGCAAAATGGTGATTCATAGAGGCAGTGACATTGACATGCATACATGAGCTTTGGCCATTGTATCTTTTATAGAATAAAGTAGGGCTTACAATATATTCAGTACAATTTGAGGGGCTGAAGGGGAGAGAGAGTCTATGTATTCTTAAGAGTTATCTGACTTTATGTTTCCTTGAGTGCATAAGACTAGGAAGAGTTGCTTTCCTCATTATTTTGTTTGTCTCCTCTCCTGTAATATGTATCCTTGAATTCCATTCCTAGTGCATCATATAACTTGGGCTCCTTGCCCAAGAGATAAGATCTTTTAAGGCTATGGGAGATGAATGACTTCAATGAGCCTTGCACAGATAACCCCTTCAGCGGACTTACTATGATAGGGTTTATATCCTGGCTTAGGGCAGCTGGAGCAGCTGTACAGTAGGTGCAACGTAAAGCAGGATCAAGCTGTTACATTATTTCTCTCTCCTCTTGTGATCTCCCCTCCTGTAAAAAAACTCCTGTTTTATTCCTTCCTTGAGTTCTCCTTTCAGCCTCCCAAGGGAATACATAGAAAAAAACCTTTCCAAATTCCCACCTTTTATACAGGATTTTGGCTTGCTCTCTGGATCTGGGTACTCACTGGTAAGGAAATCTCTTATCAAGCTGATCTCCGGATTCTGTCCATCCCATCCTGATTAGTGCTATATGCTATTCAGAAGTACATTATCCATACCTGTAAAAGAAATGAATATTATTACAGCACTCCTGGCTTCAAACTGTATATAAAAAAGCAGTGCCCCCTATTCAAGATCTTTGTTTCTGATTGTACCTTAAACGTTTTGCTTTGCCCAGTGAGTTCCTTCATGATTTTGTATTGTTTGTTGACAAAATGTTCTGAACACCTTAATTAGGAGCAGCCAAACCAGCCATTTTTGAAGGGCCTGTGTTCCTGCTGTTACAACAGCAACACCGCTGTCAAAGTCAAGTTCTTGTTGCTGTCTCTTCCTTTCTCTGACATTTAGTGCACTGCAGTATCATTATAATGTAGTCTATATATTAGGATAGGAGCTATCAACACAGAGCATCAGCTGCAGAGCAAAAAGAGGAAGGACACTGGGTGTGAGAGATCCTGCTATAGTGGTATTTTGTATGAAGTAAGGAAAGCCCTATTATAAAATCTGATAAGCACAGCAGGTGCAGCACCACTTCTTCAGGCGTTTCTCTCCTGCTTTATTATTGAAGCTACCCTTCTTGCTAGCTGCACTGCAGCTGCACTATGCAATCTGCACTCTAGTAGTAACCTTCTTTATAGATGCAGACCCATCCATAGCCCTCTATAAACACTACACAGCTATATATCCAGGAGTGCTATCTATGCTCCTTTCTTTTCATAACCTTGCTGCATCATTTTGGCTGCTTCTGCTTTCAAGGTTTCCTGTCTCCCCTGCTGTCAGCATCCCTTTCTTCCCTTCTTCTCCTGGCTTCAGAGTTTCTTCATCCCATTGCTCTTCCTAGTCTGTGCACAGGGAAAACAATAGTAAATCTCTTTCACTCTTATTTCCCGGATCCTACAGCCCGCCCTGGGCTCTGAGGAATATACCCATCTCTCTTTTCTGCTCACCTGCCCTCTGTCCTTCTTCAGAGCTTTTCCCCGACCCCTATCCTGCTATGTTTATAATTCTCTTCTGCTTTTACAATCCTGATCTTTGTCTCTTGTTCTATGTTTTTTCTTTCTCTGGCATCTAGATTAAAAACAAATTATCAACTAAAACAAAGACAGCCTTCTCACATCCCATCCATATTGGCTCAGGAATCTGAATAGAAAAGTCCCAGCTGTTTTGAGTGCCAAATTTCTTTGTGGGGAGGGAGTACAGTGTCTAAACATAACTTTCTGCAGCAATATAACCTGGCTTTACTCAGAAGATGAGAATGTTTTGATGCTAGCACGCAGATGCTCATCACATGTCCTGGAATGTGGAACAGAACAATGTTTAAAAAGTTCATAAGCCTTTGAGCCAAAGGCTCTGATTGTAGCAGAGTTTTTTGTTTTGGATTGGCTTGGCGTTTGATTTTTTTTGTGTGGAGAAGACTATTTGGTAAAGCAATGCAGGAGAAAATCTCTTACCTGCAGAAACGCTGACGAGCAGCCTCTTCTTCAGAGCTTAGGGCTGTCATAGGAATAGTGCTGCAAGATCATTTATCTCATGTTGCTGTCAGATTTGCACACTATTTGCACCAACAGAGAAAGGCAGAAGTTTGAGTCCTCCTTTGCTTTTCAGTGTTCATCAGAGCTGAGCAACATACTTATCCAAAGACCGTAGCCTCTGATATACACATGATCTGCATGCGGACATTTGTAAGCAAACCGATCTGTAAATATTATTGTTTGATAAACACCATGCAAATACTTAGTCTATGGGTGGTGTGAAACCAGGTTTTGGCTTGGAGGGTTCACTATCCATTATTTGTTGTTGCTCAGTAAAAAAACCAAGCAAACAAAAAACCAGGTTAATGTTTCAGTTTCTTGCCTCAATAATTACAATTATATTAAAGGTTTGCATATACTTCCCATGTAAATAGTAAATAGTCAATACTGGTACCTATTTATGAATACCCTTTTACTTGCGTGTCTCCTCATGTTTCTGAGGAGGTGGCCCATCCCACCGTAGCCATGAATACACAAACCTATTTGCAGAAAGAGGAACCAAACAGGGTATGAACGTGGCTGAATCAAAAGTGATTCAGCATATAAGAAAAAATGCTCATGAGGAGCCTTTCGAAGTCTTCCCATTCACCCTGCTCCCCGCACAGCTGAAACAACTGCCCCCAAATCTGCCACCACATCTGGAAGTGCTGGGCTCTCTAGCCTTTTGTCAGCTAACTCCCAAAGGATGCCATTCCCTGACAGAGCAGGAGAAAAGTGTCTTTGTATTATAAAAACTATGAGGGAGTCATTTTCTGGATTGGCATGTGGTTGGGGTTTTTTTAGGGGTTTTTTGCGGCTTGAATGGCAGATTTAGTGGTCTTCACTGTGTTGGTATTTATTGCCGAGTTGGGGGAGGAAACTGAATCATAAACATCTCAGTGACTTTGAATAAAAGGTAAAAAAGTGCTGAGGTCATTATAGCAGCTTGTGTTTGCAGAACGCAACAGAAGGTGTTCAACAGAAGACAAATACTTGCTTCAGACGACTACCCTAGAAATCTGCTAGATTTGTTATTAGCTATTATTTGTTTCTACAGATGAAGTACTGGAAAATACCTGCTTTCCTCAATAAACAATTCCTCCTGCAAATTAGTCTTCCTGGCAAGAGACCAGCAGAGGTTACTTTGATTATAACCTCTAGAAAAATAAAATGATGGGTTTGGCTTACGTTGCAGCCACTGAGACATGCCATTATCAAAGGGCTTGTCCTCTTGACCACTGCTAAAGTCTTTATGTATTTGAGTCTCAGAGCAGGCTTCATACAGTGCTTCTGAAATTAAGTAGCTTATGAAAATATACACTGCATTAGGATTCTCCAGGGTGGCAGAGGTAAGGCATAGGAGTTAAGGAAGGAAGGAAAAGGAGGCAAATTTAGTTTGAAAGCAGCTCCCCGCAGCTTCATACCCAAGTGTGCATTCCTTGGGCACTGAAATCTCCTGCTGCTAGGAGATTCTTCCAGAGGGGCTCTTGGATTCAGGTTGAATACATAGTTGACCTCTTTACAAGTAGGTGAAAACAGAACCTCTGCTCCCTGCATTCCCTGATGCAATATCGCCTCTGGATAAAAGAAAAACACTTGATTTGAAAAAGTCTTTGAAATTATGTTAATGAGGTAATAGATAAAGGGCTTTCTAAAAAAACAAAAACAACAAACCCCTCTGATTTTCTTTTCTTTTCCTGTTGTTTTTTAGAACAAAATTAAGACAAAAATAATACAAATCTTGCAAGAGGTGAATGTAAAATTGTGCATGCACTTTAGGTGGATAACTAGTCAACCTTTTTGGTTGCTGTTGTTAAACATGTTCTGTCTCACAACTGGAAAACATTCACTTCCATTGAAATGGATGATGTCAGCATATACAGTGACAGGTATGGCCATTACAGAAACTATGTTTATATATCTAAACATAACATAAATCCATTAGAAAACATAGTCCAAAATGCTGATCTTTATAAACACTGAGATGCACTTTTAGGTGTATATATTCAATAGCCAAGCTGCCAGTCTGCTCATCTCTGTATGCACCAATCACTGTTCCCTGTCATGCAATATTTCTTATTTACAGTTTCTTCCAATTCTCAGGATTCCAGTTTTAAATGTTACAATAAAGCTATCCTATGTGAAATGTAATTTCCCATAACTTTATCTTACTTTGTACTGTCACAATGAAACCTGTGGCAATTTCCTTAGAAAAGAACTTTCCACATAGCTGTATTAGACCTAGACTTATCAAGAACTTTGGGGTATCTGCCGAAATACTGATTGCTCATTCAAGTGCAAGAATATCCAAACTTGCAGAATCCAGTCCTTATTTGTCCTTGTCTGAGGGCTCCTTTGTTATTTAGGGCTTCCAGGATTTCCCAAAAATAAGATTGCCATGTTTTTGCTTCTGCGCTAATAGTAGCATGTCATGCCAATATCCCTGATATTGCAAAGTTCACTTCTTGTCCCCGAGTCAGACACAAATCCTTGCAGTCTCACACTCTACACATTGTCACAAGAGGAAGACTCCATAAATTTTGCATTCAAGCTAGGAAAGTAGGCAGATCCTGAATGTCTTTGATAGCACAGACCTTAGGACAGTGGCTGTGTTTATCTGAATCAGTCACTAATACTTTTAAAACAATAATTGCACATCCCATGATTCACAGACTTGTGGTACGGCTATTAGCTCTGCTTCTTAGCTGTACTCCATCAGTCCAAACACCGCTCCCCCCAATAGAAGTACCCTCAGATGAGCAGCCTGTTCTCAGCTCTCCAATAATCCCCGGCAATCCTAGCTGTGCAACCAAAAATGCCTTCTCAAGTCTGGATGCTCGCTACCCTAATGCAGTCATCCCTTCAAGCAGTGCTCTTCACTGTCACAAAAGAAGTTATATCTTATTGATCTGTTATGGCAACTAAGGCTTGTCTGAACCCAATATTATATTAATGGATGGACCTGTCAAGATTTACAGTAGCTGCATTTTGTGTATGATTTGTAATCTGCATTCACTGTAATGACTCAGAAAAAGCCTATTCAGCAGCTGTTGCATGACGGTTGTATAAAAAAAGTCCTGTAAATTTTCCCGTTGCTTCCTCACCAGTCAATCAGTGTTCTCAAATCCCCAACAGTCTGAAGCCAGAAAGTGTCATCTCTTGTCACTGTCAGCGCTCTGGGGAACTGAGATTGGCTGGTGGAGAGGTAATTTGTTTTCCTCCTGATGGAACATACCATTCCCGGTTTTCCAATAGGGATCTTTTTCAGTTTAAAAGAAAAATTAGCCCATCTTTGCAGTGCATGTCAGTATCCTCTTCAGTTAGGGTACACATATGTTTTAGCATAAAAGGCAACCCGTAGCATCGCTTCCCTAAAAATGATCTGTGCTATTTTGTTATTTAAGAAGTCCGTTGTTGGTGGCTCTGGCTTTGGGGAAGAATAGGGATTTTGTGACCCGAGTTGCAAGCCCCAAGCATGCAAATTACATACAACACATCCACATGCAAAATCGTTTCCAATGGTGCGTGTGTGTCACAATATGGTTGCATTTGTTCAGAATGAAACTGAGCCTGCTGCCATTCATCACTATGTCACTGTCTCGTTATGGTGCCTGTGTAGACAGCAAGTTTAGGTTTTATAGCTGCAGCATTGCAATTAGTCCTTAAGGTGCAATCCTGTAATACTTCTATCCCTCCTTCAATGACAACTTTGAGAGCCTTGACTCTGTTTTCCAGTGACTTCAAACAGCTGCGAAGGTATGCAAGGTGGTATCAGCTAGTCTCAGCCTTTTCTAAGGACTGACTCCCTGATCAAGACAGACTAGAGGGAAACTAAAGCAATTCTTGTGTGTATTAAATTCATCTTTGCCCCCTTGTACCAGGACCACCTATCAAGCCCTAGAATCAGCAAAGAAGGATACAGAAATATAACTAATAACCATTTTCCAATTTAAATTTCCAAAGAGCTTCTTTGTCCATGAGGATTCACCAGAACAGCAATCAAAGGTAGCTTAGCCTGTATCCAGGCACACACATGAATACTTAGCCTACGCTACCTCTTCAGCAAGTCTCACCTCCAGTGAAATGACAAGCAGCAACTAAATGGGGATATCAAAAGAGCTAGATGAATTTGACTCAAATTACCCAAATAGTTGTGTCTGGAAGGAAGGTTTTTTGAAGTCACATTGTCATAGCATTTTGGCCACTACACCTTTCTCTAATACAGGGGTGGGCAAAATGTGCCCCACAGGCTGAATGCAGCCCACCAGGCCATTCTTTCCGGCCCACAGGGCCTCTAAAAGAATTAGAAAATTAATATATATCTGCTCCTGGCTGCCTGGCACATGACCCTCAATGGCTTGCCAAAACCCAGTAAGTGGCCCTCTGCCCAAAATAATTGCCTTTCCCTGCCCTAATAGCTCCGTGGTTGAAGCACTTGCTAGGTTGATGTAACAAAGTCAATGAATACTAGACCCTGGGGGTGTCCATACACATGCTCTGCGAGGGAGGGGGATTTCATTAGAGTGGTTTCCCAAACAGCCACTCTAATTAAAACACCACAGCATTGCGTGCATTCACCATCTGGCATTTCAAAATGGCCATGGGGGCTCTTTAACTAAAGTTCATTCAACAAGTTTTAGTTAAAGCGACGCCCCCCTCACCAATTTTGTAATGCAGGTTGCTAAATACAAATGATGGTGAGGCACCAGGATAGAAATGTAGTCTCGTTCCCTCTCTCTCTTACTTTTTCAATGATGATTTAAGTACCTTATCTAAAGTGTAACAACTCCAACTGGAGAAAGTAAGGGGAAACCTACCTCTCAATACTACAACCAGGATACTCTCCTAGAGACCCAAGTTTAAAGCCATGCTCCAGCTGACTGGGATCAGGATTTGGAAACTAATAAGGTTTCCCATCTCCCATTTGAGTGTGTTAACCACAAGCTATAATTCCTTCTGGGGGTTCTCAA
>JAGPOW010003395.1:13646060-13667699 GCA_030014935.1 Caiman crocodilus
GTACCAAAAGAACATAGCCCACATTATAGCTGCTTTGTAAAATTACACTTACATTCAACATACCATATTTGTTAGAGGGGAAGTATTGATGTTTGATGAAGAGAGAAAAAATGAAGAAGAGAACTAATATGTAATGGAAGAAGGCTGTGTGGCCATGACACTTTCTGCAGGGGTGTTCAGGGGTGTGAGAGCTGAAGGGGAGAGAACTGGCTGGTGGGTGTGAGCTGGTGTTAGTAAGTTGAACTATACCACGGGAGCCCAGGGAAAAGGAATTAAGAGCCAAGAAAAAGAGTTAAGGGAAAAATCTGGAGTTGAGGGAACAGGGCAGAGGGAATGAGACTAGCGGAGAATTTATGGACTTTGATAGATGGGAATTCATTGACGAGTTGGCTGGAGAAGGCTGAAGGAAGCTGGGTGGTGTGGAAGACCAACAATGCACTTGACATTCTTAGCCTTAATCACAAGCACATTTGATGAAAAAAGATGTTTCTCAGTGATCATTTATTCACTAGTATCGTTCCACGAAAAGAGAATATCCCTTTGTACCTTTGTACCACCCATGAAAACAATGTAAATGCTGCCTGCTACGAGCCACTAATCAGAACTGCTGAGTGGCAACAACAAAAAGACAAAGTAAGAAAATTAGCAAAATAAAACAGCTTACTGTATGCCATACTTTAGCACAGTGGGTCAGGCAAAATGTGCTGCCTTCAGCTGACCACAGGAGGTCTGCTACCCATTGATCTTATGTCCTTCAAATGCCCTCTTGTGGCTGAAGTTCTGCATGGGAGCTGTTTTTCAAAGAATAACCTACATTATTGGAGCACTTGGAGTGAACAAGAAAAGTATTCTCTGAAAACTTGTCTCAAAAAATTCTTCATGCATGCTAAAAGCCCCCTACTCCCCTCCCGTTATCTGCGATGTCTGGAATGTAATACACAACAGTGCAGCTTTCTGCTTCGCAGAGCAGAACGCCAAGCTGGGAGGAGAAGTGGCGTACCAATGACAGTGGATGCAAAGGTGGCACCATGCTGGTTTCCCCAGGACAGGATCTTGTATAGGCAACTACAATTTAAAAGGCAATTTTCTCTTCTGAGCATTTCAAGGGGAGGTTTAGTGTACAGGATCCAAAAAGAAAAAAATAAGGTGCCAGACTCCTTCGTTCAGCAGGTCCAAGCAGAGACTCATTTGTAAGAAGCAAAAAGCTTTGTTTTGTTTTCTGGAAAGTAATGATGAAGGATCCCCTAGCCACATGTGATACTATTGCTTAAGATACTAAAATGCCATTACTGGGGATAACTAAGTGATATATCCTGGTAAAATGGAGGAAATTAAAATGTAGCTAGAAAAATGTATAGAACACGACTTCCTGTAACGCAGAACGTTAGACGCTTTTGTTTTGTTTTGTGTCCAGAGACTCTGGTTTTGGCTTGTACCTATAGTCACCTACAACTTCTTGGTTGTGCCTGAGGCCTCCTGCCTAAACCATATAGATACAGCAAAGTTTGCATTTGACGATATTTATAGTTTTGGAAAAGGATGGTTTTGTGATTAAGACCCTGGATCTGAATGCAGAATGAATGAGTTTGCATCTCTGCAGCAGCCTTCCTGTGTGGCACTGGCCAAGTCATTTATATGACTCTATTCTCTGTTTGCCAAATAAGGGAGATAGTAATAATAAGAATAGTCCTACTACTACTTCCTTTCTCTGTCCCTTTTTTAAAAATCTAGATTATGTGCTATTTCAGGGAACCATCTCTCACTAAGCGCTTGTGAATGCTTAGGCCAATAGGGCCTGATCTCAGCTGAGACCTACCAGCTCCTTGTAACACAAATACCGGTAATAAAAAAAAAGACATAATTAGATGTTGTGTCCACGTAAGGAAAATGCTTTTCTCTGTGCTGTGTGTGGATGTGTAAATTACAACAGATGATGCACTTAGCAATTATGTTCTTTGCATACATAAGCAGGAACAACAGCTCCCAAACTGCCAATATCCTTCGCAATGCTCACAGAATGGCTGTGTGTCACACGGTTACACAGCTAGGGGGCTGGAGGAAGTGAGTTGAAGGAATGACAGAGGAGGAAGCTTCATTTTTGGAGACACAGCTAGATTTTCCTAGATTAGCTCAAAGAGTTTTTTGACAATGTTCAGAAGCCAAAACAGTTCAGCTCAGCTCCAAACCCAGCAAGACTGCCAGGGTTTGGTTTGAATCCATCCCAGGCAACAACAACAAAAAAAGCAAAAACAAATAAAAGTTTTTCAACCCCAGCCAAAAAAATTAAAAAACCCTCCAAGGTTCACTGTGCTTAGTGCACATAGGTTTGCATTTTGTTCTGAAATCTGTGTAAAATATTTTTTTTCCTCCTGGGCCTCATTTCTCCCTTCTGTCATGCCTTTAAATAACTTACTTTGTGCATTCTGCATATCACACCCATTTTCTTTTTCTTTTTAAATCACTCACCTTTTCTTGGGAACCATGCTGCCTTCACACATCCTTTGAGAATTTCTATTCTTCATTCCCTACTTTAAACAGAACCTGTTTGCACCTTTGTAATACAGTAACTAGACAAGATCATATTGCATTGTGGAGTGGCTAGACACTTGATAAATTTTGCTTTAGCAGGCTGAAAAAGGAAGTATTGAGATCATACAGACTTGGTGATACAATGGGTTTAAACATGAAATTTGGGGTTGACCCTTTTCACGACTTGATGTCCAACTTTCCCTTGAATCTCTACCATTTTTTTTCTTTTCAGCATTATGGAAAAACTGAGAAGAAAACTCTTGGCTTCCCTCACATGTAAAAATGAGCTTAGAGGTCTCAACCTAGTCTTGGTAGATGTTTGTAACGCTACATAATTTGACAAGAGTCAGCCTGATTGGCAGTCTGAAGCAGACTGCTGCATCTTGCAGGTCAATATGGAAGGGTAAATTGGCAAAGCTGTATAGGGCAGCTTGCTGTGCTACAACCTCCGTTATGTATGTCTCTCGAAATTCCCTGAAAATGTGACCAAAAAATATTTTAATGAAACCCAGTATTCAGATGATATCATCAGTCAGCAATGGCACAAAGAGACAGATATGCACTGCTGCCCATACACAGTCACTGGAGCTAATCCTTCCTTTTTCATGTCCTTAAGACAAGGTATTTAGTGAATTCACAGATTTGTTGGACTCTGACAAGGCTATGCCATGAGTGCTTCTGCTACAGCCCTGAACTTGCAACATCTGGGATGTTAGCTGTGCACCTTACCCACCCCAGCCCCATGAGAAATAATGACAGGAGGGAGAAAGCTGCTTAAGGACAGATTTGTTTTTTGCCAAACTGACTTAGCTTCCATTTAGGCATTGAAATAAGGGGACCAGATTTTCAAAACTACTCAGAGCATTGACTGCTTAGTTTTCCTTAAAAATCTGACCAGAATTAAAACAGAGGGAACAAGAGGTTGCTGAATGGATTTAAAAATCTGGCTCTGATTTAGCTGCATAAATGTTAGCTGAGCCAGCTTGAAAATCTAGCCTGGGGTGGGCAGAATGCGGCCCGCGGGCCAGATGCAGCCCACCAGGCCGGCCCATGGGGCCCCTAAAAATCTTAGAAAATTAACATTTGTCTGCCCCTGTCTGCCTGTCATGTGGCCCCCAATGACTTGCCAAAACTCTGTATGTGGCCCTTCACCCAAAATAATTTACCACTCCTGATCTAGCCCTACCTCTGGGCGCTGACCATTTTCAAGTGTGCCCTCTGGCTGTTTTGTAATTCTAGTCCACGTGGTACTGTAGCTGAAACTGAGCTTCCCCTTCCTTGAGGGGCTGGTCCTTTACAGGTTAATGTGCAGCAATCAGCATGGCAAAGATGGAGCCTAAAAGTGGTGCTGGGGCACACACTCAGGGCTGCTCCATTGCAAACACGGTGCTTCCTTCCTGGGATTTGGTGTAAACATGGAGTGGCAGTGAGTAGGTGCATTAGGCTTCTTGTACTCAGCCTGAAGAGCAAGAGGGACATAGAAGTGCACAGAGTTAAAGTACCTTACCTGAGGGCATGCTATGAGTCAGTAGCAGAGCTGGGAGTAGAGGCTGGTTCAAATCCATATGTTGCCACGGATATTTTGATACAAGCAATGATGTTCTCTCGGTGTGTCATCCAGAGTTCAAAACTAGGAGTGGGGTTTCTCAGAAGAAAACCGAACAAGGATTTCTAGTATATAGGCAGAGAGATGTATGATCCTTTGATCAAAACATTTCTGTATGCAGTACAGGACTTGCCAATCTCATGCCCGGTAATTTAGCAGAGAGGCCTGCCGGTACACAACCGGATTCCTTGGACTGACTTAGTTCACGGAGTGGGAGCACCGAGTTAGCACACTCCCTCTATGTCCTGTGGGCAGCACTGTGCAATCCCATGAGTGCACTTGCACGTCCCCTACCCCCACAGGCAGCATGTTTGCATGTGTCCATTGTGCTAGTTACACACTGACGTGACTGAGATGTAACGTTGTTTGGTCCATAGCTGGAAATACATGGGAGCAAGCTGTGAGTTATACTGGACAGCCTTCCCCAGATGTATACGCTAGTGCAGGGGCCAGCAACCTTGTCAAGCCGCAGGCTGGAAAAACGTGGTTCCAGTCTGGCACAGTTCGGGTGGCTTCAGCAGTGGGGGAGGATTTGCCAGGCACTTTACCCCTGCTCACTGGCTGAGGTCTGAGTGCTGTTTCCTGCCAAAGTGGAACTGCACTGGGGCTGGAAAGCTGGCACTTGCGCCCATGCTGCTGTTCCTGCTTCTCCCCAGGCCCTCCGCTCCCCAGATGGATTGCGGGCATAGCTTCCAGAAGCAGGAAGCTGTACCAGTTGTTGGAAGCTGCCCAGCCCTGGTTCAGTTCCCCACTAACTGAAGCTGCATTTGTGTTGTAGCCAGGGAGAAGGGACAGGGAGTGGTAATGTGAGCACAGATTCCAGCTGCCTGGCCTCGGTGCAACTCCTTACTGTCCAGGCCCAGCACAAATGTTGGCAGAGACAAAATCTTCCAAGTCCAGTGGCTCTGTGGAGATCCAGTATTGCCCACCTCTGTACTCAGGGGGTAATCTTAGCAGACTAGCCTTTTCATCTGAGTCCTTGGTCATGCCACCAGTCCTGCATGCACAGGATAAAGTGGTAGCTCTCTAAAGCTGAGGAAGGAGGGTGAATCACACCCTTAGGCAGGCTCAAGAGTAGGCAGCTGTTCTCTCTTTTATATAAAGGCATCAGAACTGCCTGAATTATTTGATTCTTTGTGCAGAAGATGAATCTCTCTGCTACCAACTCCCTGTTGACTTACTGAATTTGAAAATCTTTCTCCCACCGGGCAGTCAGGACAGAGCCAAGAGGTTGGCAACACAGATTACAATATACTGGCTGCTCCAGCCCTTCCTGAATCAGAAACAGTTTCAGCATCTAAACACCTTCAGTCTTTTTTGGGATAGAGCATCTGATTCCTCCCTCCTTGTTTCTCCACAGACATCATTCCTGGGCTAACATGGCCCTGTCACCTGCATGCAAAGTATGCTTTGCACTGCACGGAGCTCTAGTCTTGCCACTGTTGTGCAATAAAAGCTTCCAAAGAGGAAAGGCATCTTGCTGTTCTCTTTTTTCTCTGTCAGCCTTCGCTGCATTTCTGTAACAACTTGTAATAGAGTAAGAGAAAAGAAAAAGCCAGGACACATGAACTGTCACCTGGACAAAATTTTCTTGGAAGTTAAACATTCTTCATCTTTCCTGATTAAAGGCTAGACTAGTGGTTTTCAATCTTTTTTCATTTCCAGAATGCTAAAAAATATTGAATGGAGGTGCAGACCCCTTTGGAAACATCAGATGGAGGTACAGACCCCTTTGGACTGTAAGTGTGGGTATTCACATACTTTTGATTGACGATAGTCTTCTTTCACGGACTCCTTAGACATAGTCAGAGGACCCCTAGAGGTCCACGGACTACGGGTTGGAAACCACTGGGCTTGACCATGCTTCGCAGTTGATTGTGTGCCCATATGTGAAGGGGAGACAGTCTCTTTCCTCATTAACACAAGGGCCAAATATACTAGTTGTCCTGATCTATATCCTAGATTTGTTCCTTTTCAAAGAAACAGAAAGTAAGGAATGCTAAGGCTCCGCTATTCTTCCACACTTGCTGGTAGAGCTGGCAGGGTATGTGCCAGCAGGAAGATGGGCTCCAGCCATCAGAGGATAAAGCACATCCATTCTTTGCATGCTGATGAGCTGTCCCCATCCACATGTGGAGTTGGTCCTTACTGGCACAACTAGGCCCTCAGAACTTAGCAGGAGGAGATCAGCTTTCAGCAATTAGTACACTTAAATTTCTCAATGAATCTGTAATTTATCCTGCCATCTCTTGTTTGTGAACATAAGTAGCAAAACATTCTGCTTATTACAGAAGCTGGGCTCTAATACTTCTTTGAGCCTCCGACCATAATAGTGTCTGTCTAATGGAACTTGTGCTACGAATGGTTTGGTTCCACTGCATAGCATTGTTCCCTCTCTTCTGTTTGTTTCAGCAACATTGTAGGGAAACATTCTTTCACATATGTTCTCTCTTGTATTATTGTTTTTGGCTATGAATAGCCCACTGCTTTAGAGTAGTTAGATTAGGTTATTTAGGTTGTTAATGAACAGCAGGTTACTGGAGATGAAACAGGTTTTCCTGCAGTGAGGGAAACAATAATCTCATGATCACCCTGTTTTCATTTTTGTCCTAAGCAGAGCTGGGGGTACCTAGGTTCTGATAATTGTACTTTTGACACTCTAGATCTTTGTTTCCTAAAAAAATTAGTAATCCTTGTTCAACTTTTCTGCCACTGCAAGGATTGTTCCACAATGTAGACAGAGATGTAGAGCTTTCCTGTTTACATTGTAAGCCAGAAGAAAGGCTATTTTGGAGCCTGGCATGAAACCTAGAACTAATTTAGAGGAAGCAAATGTCTTTCTCTCTCTAGGACAGGGGTGGGCAAAATGCAGCCCGTGGGCCAGGTGAAGCCTGCCAGGCCATTCTATTTGGCCCACCGGGCCCCTAAAAAAATTTAGAAAATGAATATTTATCTACCCCTAGCTGCCTGTCATGCAGACCTTGATGGCTTTCCAAAACTCAGTAAGTGGCCTTCAACCCAAAATAATTGCCTGCCCCTGCTCTAGGACCTCATCAATACACCTGGATTAAAGGAAAATTGAAATATCTGCTTCTGATGCTTTCCTATATTTATAAGGTGACCACTTGATCCTTTATCACCTCGAGGCTGTGGAGCATGTTCTGTAGATCCCACCGAGATCAGTTCAAACACAAGGCTTTGTGAGGTCAACTGGCAGGAAGCATAAATGTATGAAACCACAAAAGGTAATGTTTTCATCCTAAGAAGTTTAATAACCAGAGCCTAATGACTTTTCTTCTGGACTTTTTTGTTTGTTTTCATTTTGCTTTGCCAATTACATTTGCAGGTGTTGTGCTTGTCTAACTATTCCAGGAGGAGAAATACCTCCACTGAGCCTCTGGGCATAGATACACCTAGCACTTACAGCAGTTTAAATGTGGGTTTAAATCTGAAGCAGACATACATATAGATCTGTTAAACTGGTGTAGAGCACCTGGAATAGTTCAAAAGTGTGCCTGGAAAATCAAATATTGTTTTGAACCAATTCACTGTGAAACAGGTCAGTGTTATATGTGGACACCAACCATTCTGTGGCATAGGTCTGATTGATCCTCTAGGTATCCCACACTTGTATTGCTACTCACCCTCCTCACAACTGGCCACTGTTGTATATAGTCAGAATTGTACTGCCCCTTTGTTTTTCCCCATTTGTTGGCACTTTTTATCAGTGAGCACCCTGGCATTGCTTGTTCAGTAAAGATATTTTTTCTCACAAATGTGTCCTCACGTCCTTCTGCACTGCACACTCTCATCATGCCTCCTCAAATCTGAGAATGAAAAAGCATAGGTCCAGGCACTTCTCCCCATCCTTACCTTCTCCCTGCCCTACCACCAAGTCCAGCTAGCAGGCTGCAGACTTTGGTCAAGTGAAGGTTAGTGATATTTATTGAATTCATGTTTAGAAGAGAAGAGAAAGCAAAAAAGTAAAAAACCCACCAACCCCAGATCACTCATTACCTGGAAGCCCCAAAGCATGGGTACAAACCGCCCCCAGCACCATGCACCCACTGCAAGACACGCTGAGCTAAACACTCCTTGGTGTCAGAGCCACATCACTTAAAGCAATTGTGAGCCAGTCGCCAGTCAGTGACATTTTGGGGCCATTCAATTTTTGTGTGTGTCTGCTACCGCTGAATACATTCAACACAGTCTCTCTAGAACCATCTTCCCTGTGGTGCTCTCTGCAAGCCCCAATGGTAACCTTAAAGTACTACCACAGAGACAAGAAAGGTAGCTGAGTCTCTACATCTATTCATCTATCTTTGTCTGATCTTTGGAGACTAACAATTGATGCTGTGTTTATGATAATCTTTATAGGAGGAATACATGGCTACAAGGAGCTCAGTCTATTTCACAAACTCATTTCCCTTAGTTTATCTACCTGCTATCTGAATTGTATGGGGACCAGGGATCTAGGGATTAACATTTGCAAGCCCAGTTTCTGAAGCATCCAGTCATCCAAGAGCATAATGATCCCCTGAGTAAAGATAGGTCAGTTATGAGGACAGTAGGAAGACTTTCCTCAAGGAAATAGTGGCACTTATTAATTCATCTTTGTTTGTATCAGGCAAATAGTTTTGACTGATGTATTAAATTAAAGCCTGAATATAAACTATGCAGCCTTTGGAAAGATTTATTTAACTAGTATTTTCATGCCCTAGTCACTCTTCTTAGGATACACCCAAGATCAAGGCACATCACAATTTCTAAAGATCAGTCAAGTTACTGCTGAATAATACAGCAGTGAGGGGTTGGCATGATGTTGTAGCTGTGATGGCCAGAAAATATGGGAGAGTCAAGGATGTTTGTGGATATTTGTATTGGACCACCTTCATGGTTAGACTAAGCATGGACCACCTGCATGGTTGGGATAGACACAGACAAGTTTCTAAGGGCAAGGTACTGTTCTTCAGGTTGAAGAAGTAGAAGAAGGTATCTGAAGAGTGTCTTGCCCTCAAAATCTATCTCAACCATGCATTTGGCCCAAAAAAATATACCACCCACAAGAATCTTTAAGATTCTTCCTGCATGATAGGATACAATAGGATTTAAATTTCACTCCAAACTTCCCCCAGTGCAGCATGCCAGAGTTAGAACAGAGTTTACATTTCAGCACTCAGATCCCCCTGGTTTGACATCACCGGTGTGGGAACCTGCAGCACAGTTACCTAATGTAACTGTTAGGGAGTCAACACAAAAGGAAGAGCCAGGGATGCTTTGATAAATAAACCTGTAACAAATGCATCTACCAGAAGAACTGCTGCGGAAACTGAGATTTGTGCATATACTGTAAAATATAAATATATTACAATATTATAGCTTTAGACCTGCTGTGTTACTACATGCAGAAATGAACTTGTATTTAATTCAGCTCTGGTACACATGACCAGAATTTTGCAGCTGTCAGTGATGTTGTGTACAGCAAATTCTACACAGCTAAGAATTGTGACACTGTGCTCATTATAAGAAGTAAAATACAGTACCTGACTCCCAACTGAAGTATTAATAATGAAAATGGATTATGTGCATCCTGTTTGTTGAGCAATTATCCCAAGGCAGGGATTGATTCCAGGTTTTTTGCCTCACTGACTGAATGGCAGAACATGAGTAGACAGACAGATATTTGCATGCAGTGTCTCTGACCTGGAGAAAATGTCAGAAGCTTTATATGTTCCAAAGAGAGTTGTGAACATACTATAGATATAAGCAGCTGAATCTTTCTTTATTATTGATTTTTTATTTCTTAGGAAAAAGGAAGGTGAATGGATTTTACTATAGTACAGTTTATGTAAGAACAGGAAATTTTCTAAAGAAGAACCAAGTTTTCAAGCTTAATGATGGTTAGTGGTATATTGTTGATGGGGACAGTATTTCCACATAATGGGCATACCTTTAGATGATGTAATAGTGTTTAATGGGGCTTAAAGCTCTGTACACCAGTCTGAGGCTACCTCTGTCTATCTAGTCCACTAAGAACAACTTGCAGGCCCTGTTGAGGTGTTCTGCCTGCAGAAAATGGCTGAATTCCTTTGCCACTGCTTGCTGTTCATCCTATACCCAGCAGCACCGGGCAAATGAAAAACTCTGTCCCTTCTTAGTACAGGTTGAACCTCCCCTCACTGTCATAGATATCTCTGGTTAGATGACAGGTTGTGAAAGCTTCACAGCTCCCTAGACATAACTATTAAAAAGGTTTGGTCTTTTAGTTGGGAATTATGCCAAATCAATGTGAATGACTGGTTAACCAGCTTCAGTAGAAGTATAATATCAAGCCACTCCAGGTAACCTTTTGGAATGAAATTAAAGGCAGATTTTAAAAAATATTTTTAAAAATATTAAATTGGTGTGTCTTATTGGATGGATCAACGAAAATCATTCTGCTTCACGGGAGACCCAAAGTGTTCTCGGATTTTCTAGGCTGACTATAAAACACCATAGCATTTCTTAGCGATGACTGGTTTCGTACATAAAAGTTGTTTCTTTGCAATATTCCACTGGCTTGTGGGTAGACCAGAACCCAGTGAAATGCTGAGAGTGAAGTCCTGTCTCCCTACTGGTTAATGTATCATCCATTAGTTTCTAGGATGTGTCCAATTCTGTGTGTGAACAGAATGCTGTATCCATAGCAACATGCATTTCAACTTCTAACTTTTCAACACATTAAAAAAAGGACTCACATTATTTTATCTTTTTTATAATGACCTTCTGGTTGGACACTTATGACCAATAAATAATGACCCTTTAGGTCAAGTATTTCCTGGCAATTAATGACCACCTGTGTTAAGGCCCTCAGCTCCTCGAGTCGTTCATTAAATGTCAGGAAATGGCCTCTCTGTTGGCCATTACCGCATCAATCTCAGAGTTTTCTTTCCAGTGTAACCAGCTTTACTACACAAACACCATTTTTAATTAAAAATGGAAATATATGAAAACAGGTGGAAATCTTGTACAGCTTCCAGCTACACATTTTGAACTTACCTTTCTTAGCAAGAAAACTGATTTGATGTCTCTTTTGTTTATGATATATTTTTGTTGTATAGAAAGAGCAATTTCAAAAGGATTGACTAATATCACTTGCACTGTAGCATGATACAGTTTATGTCCTTTAATATAAAAACACTTTGCAAATTACATTTTTTCTTTATTAGAAAAGATACCAGGGGATTCTGATTTTTAGTACTAGAACACTAATTCCATTTTTATGAAACTGCAAGTAAAGTGTATGTCACAACAGTGGGGTAGAAGTTAGAGATGGAAAAGCTTATTAGAGTATCTATTCCATCACTCAGGAATTAGTGCTGGATGACCATACAAGATACATACAAGAAAGCTTTGTACAGGACCATTACAATAACCAGTGATAGGGTTTTTTTTTTCTATTTGTCATGCCAGGTTATGATGTGCCTATTCCCAGAAGTAACTTGTGCCAAAACTTTCCAAAGTTGACAACAGCGGTGAAAGAGCAGATTAGGGACTATTTTAAAAAGCTGGACATGTATAGATTCAGGGGGCTGGATGCAATGAACTCATGTGTGCTGAGGAAGTTGGCTAATGTGATTGCAGAGCCATTGGTCATTATCTTTGAAAACCTGTGGTTTTCAGGAGAAGTCACAGGTGATTGGAAAAGGGCAGATATAGTGCATATCTTTAAAAGAGGGGAAGAAGGAGGATCCAGGGAATAACAAACTGGTCAGCCTCACCTCCTTCCCTGAAAAATCATGGATTAGGTCCTCAAGGAATCTATTTCTAAGCACCTGGAGGAAAAGAAAGTGATTAGGAACAGTCAGCATAGATACACCAAGGGCAAGTCATACCTGACAAACCTGATTGCCTTCTGTGATGAGATGACTGGCTCAGTGAAGGCTGGGAGAGCACTGGACATTATATACCGTGACTTTGGCACAGCTTTTGATATGGTTTCCCCACAACATTCTTGCAGGCAAGCTAAGAATGTCTGGGTTGGATAAATGGACTATAAGGTGGATAGAAAACTGGCTCGATCATCAGGCTCAAAGGATCAATCGTTCCATGTCTAATTGGCAACTGGTATCAAGTGGAGTGACCCAGGGCCTGGCTCTGCGGCTGGTTTTGGTCAATGTCTTTATCAACAATCTAGAAGTTGGGATGGAGTGCACCATCTGCAAGTTTGTGGATGACACCAAGCTGTGGAGAGTAGTACTAAGATTCAGAAAGTCCTAGACAAATTGGAGGATTAGACCTAAAGAAACCTCATAAGGTTCAATTAGGACAAGTTCAAAGTCCTGCACTTAAGATGGAACAATCCCATGCAGCAGTACAGGCTAGGGACTGACTGACTAAGTAGCAGCTCTGCAGAAAAAGACCTGAGGGTTACAGTGGACAGTAAGCTGGATCTGAGTCAACAGTGTGCCTTTGTTGCCAAGAAGGGTAACACCATACTGAGCTGCATTAGTAGGAGCATTGCCAGAAGATCAAGGGAAGTGATTATTCCCCTCTATTCAGCACTGGTGAGGCCACATCTGGAGTACTGTGTCCAGTTTTGGGCCCTCCACTACAGAAAGGATGTAGACAAATTCGAAAGAGTCCAGCAGAGGGCAATGAAAATTGTTAGCGGGCTGGGGCACATGACTTATGAGGAGGGAGTGAGGGACCTGGGCTTATTTAGTCCGGAGAAGAGCCAGGATTTAATAGTAACCTTAAATCACCTGCAGGATGGTTCCAAAGAGGATGGAGCTAGACTGTTCTCAGTGGTGGCAGATGATAGAACAAGAAGCAATAGTCTCAAGTTGTAGCAAGAAACATTTAGATTAGATATTAGGAAAAACGTTCTCACTTGGAGGGTA
Organism: Caiman crocodilus; assembly: GCA_030014935.1. Classification (NCBI taxonomy): domain Eukaryota; kingdom Metazoa; phylum Chordata; order Crocodylia; family Alligatoridae; genus Caiman; species Caiman crocodilus. The sequence continues at coordinate 13,659,078 of JAGPOW010003395.1, forward strand.
GTAAAATGCTGGAGCTGACCAATCAGAGAGGCTGTGAAATCTACATCCTTATAAATTTAAGACCTGGCTAGACAAAGCTTTGACTGGGATTATATAGTTCGGGGCGGTCCTGCTTTGAGCAGGGGATTGGACTAGATGATGTCCTGAGGTCCCTTCCAACCCCAATTTTCTCTTCTATGATTCTCATTAAAATGAATCCAGTTTTTTTGTATGGTACAGTAGAACCAATGTTCTTCTTTCAGGTTAGGCTCCTAAATCCACTACAAAGGTGAGGGTTTGCAAACTAGCCAGAGGCATATGGAGCTTCAGCAAACAGCTGCATGGGACTATTGTGGTGCTGCAGCTTTTAAGGACACCACTTCTTCAGTCAGGACTACTGAAGAGCTCCTGCTGAGTGAAAGAACAGTACCCTTTGAACTAAAAGGTGCAGGAAACAGCTGAATAGCTCACCTTTAGTTTGAGAATTAAGTGGGTTGCAAACCACATGGATATGTATAATCTGGGTTCTACCCAATATTGCTTACAACAGCACCATTTATCAAATAATCTGAAATAACAACAAGAAGATAATTTACCTCCCTTCCATATCTGTGGTTTGTAAGGAAGAAACCACTTGCATCTGAACTGAAACAGAAGGTATTAACTTGATGCACACATTACCTGGTGAGGTTTCCTGATTCTGTTATAAAAGAGGTCAGACTAGATTACTGTAATGGCCCCTTCTGGTCTTAAAAATCTATGAATCTTTCATGAATATTATTATCAAAATTAGAAGCCATGCATCACTCCAAACCACTGTAGCTTCAGGTAGGTTACAGGAAGCTAAACAATCCAAAATGATTCTGATGATGTTGACAGTTGCTGGGCAGTAACACAGCTGACAGGAGAGTGAATGGGAACTGGCAGACATGGTGTATCTGGATACAAATGGAGTTGAGTGACTGAGGAGTTCCCATCATTAAGGCATCATATACTTTCTGATCATGGATTCCAAATTGACAGGACCTACACAGTATTGCAGTAGAGAATGTCCTTAAGTATCTATATGTGGAACAGTCTGAGCAGAGATCAGCTACAAAACTGATAGTGTCATACTTCAACAACAAAACTATCCCCTAAATAACAAGGATGAGGACTCTTTATGTATTTGACTCAAATCAATGGGAATTTTGCCATTAATTTCATATAGGCCAGGGTTTTACTGGTGATCCTTGTCTAAAATGCATGCAATTTACTGAATGACATGCAAATAAAAGGCATAGAAGAGGGTGAAGGGCAAAGGTAGGGGGTAAGAGATTGGAAGGGCCAGGGCAGTTATAATATCACTAGCTGGTTAAATCACTACCTGATTAACCAGGAAAGTAATAGGGGTATGTGAAGCTTCAGTCACCAATTCAATTCGGAGACGATTTGGCCCAATTCACAGGCTAAATCACCAAATCTGAAACAAATCAGGAGACCAAAAAAACCCTCCAAATTGATTTGGAAAAGATTCAGAAAAAGATTCAGAGATTGGGTGATTCAGAAGGCAGTCTAGCAGGGAAACAGAAACTGAGAAGAGGAAGGGGGAGCAGGGGGAGAAAGACACTGTAGCTGGCCAGTGACTGTGATCTTTCCCTGAGTCCCCTTCCAATCCCACTGCTCTGGGGGAGGGACATATAAACATCATATAATCCTCTGTCTGTAGCCTTTCTGTCCCTTCTGTGAGCTGTTTCTGCCTGAGAAATATCTGAATCATTTTTCCATAAAGGTGTGGCAGGAAAGGAGGGGCAGGCAGCTGCTGCAGAAACAGGTGGGTAAGCAAAGATCTACCCGGCATCAGAAAGGCCTCCTGTTACAGGCTATCATCCCTGCTGTTTTCATCCTACTGTTTAACACACACACGCAAAGTCACACGTCACGAGTTTTGCTTTCATAAGCTTGAGGCGCAGTTTCCTAGAAATCCCTACACCTATCTCCTTGAAACCTGGAAAGCTTCATAGCCTCATCAGGGGCTACCAGGCCTGCTGTTTTTATCCTGCTGCACCTTAACACACACACAAAGTCACACATTATGAGTTTTGCTTTGAACAGTTTCAGGTGTAGTCTCCCAGAAACCCCTGCACCTATCTCCTTGAAACCTGGCAGGCCTCATGCCCTCAGAAGGGGCTACCATCCCTGCTGAATTTCTGAATTGAATCACAGTCCTCTGAATCTCCCATATCCAAATCTGAATTGAATACTTCCCTATTTGCACGGGTACAAGAAGTATGTACACGTTTTGATGGTTCTTCTATACCCAACCCCTTTTTCCTGTTTTTTTATAATCAACTGAGAAATTTTCCTGCTTGATGTCAGTGATGTAATTGCTGCCATTGACTGTGAAGCTCCTCCTTGTTACCTGTAGGCTTGAAGGCAGCATGAAGTTTTTTTAAGGAAGGTTTTAAGGAAGGCTGACTTAATGAATAGGCTGGACTAGGGTCTCTCAAACAGGCAGGGAAGCATAGAATTGAGACAATAACAAGAGGAAGATACAAGAGGGATGAAGAGGAAACATTCCTGGAAGGGGGAAAAAGGAGCAAGGTAACTTGAAAGGAGAAATGGTGGTAGAAGTAGGCAACAGTTATATTGTATATGACCTGAAACACAAGAAGAAATCTGAACCTAATGTATAGTATGCTTAGGAGCCAATGAACTGACAGATTGGTGGGTGGAATAGCTGAAGGCCATGCTCATATAGTAGAGAGATACTGAGGCTAGATCATGGCTCCAAGCTGCAGCCTTTGAGAAGGGCACTGAAAAGGCTCAGATCTCCACCTGGAACATTTGGAGGCCGATAGCCCCTCAGAGAACAGGGTACAGTTTATGGTGCCTTCTGCTTGGGGATAGATTGGTGTAGAGGTGAATCAGTGCCGTCATCCCACCTTTATCTCTACCTCCCATGCTGGAAGGGATCCTCAGTAGGAATTCCACTAGTATAAGACAAAAGGGGTATTTTCTTTAAGGGGCCCTGGCTTTGAAACTTGCTCTCCCCTTTCCCACCTTAGCCAATTAGAGATGGTGTGGGAGACCAAGAGAATTCAGGAAAAAAAATTACCCTTTTCTGATTTAATTTCAATATTTTTGAAATGTTGACTAGCTCTAGTATTGATGTTCAGGACATGCTGCAAGGCTCATTTGTTTTCCAAAGCTGTGAGATGAATAGGAAGACACTGGTGGGAGATAGTAAAGAACTTAAAATGTGCTTTTTCATTTTCTGCTGGGTCACGGTGCATGTTAATGATCGAATAAAGGGTGAAAAAGTGGGGTCCCTAGTGTAGCTACTTGTATCAGTGAATATATAAATTGTTTTAAGCAGCTCATACAGCAAACTATAGGGACACTTTTTTAAAAAAAAACAGGCCTGTAAATATAAATATCAAATAAGTATACTCTGGAAGAAAAGTTCATTCTATTCTACAGAATGGTTTTTCTGAGTCTGAGCTCCCATTCTAACCCTCCTGATTACTGAGAAAGAAGTGGAAACACGAACCGTATGTGCATTGTGATGTTCTCCTAAGTTTGTAGACAAGTTGAACAGGTTCCTTGGGTGAATCTGATCTCTTTTATTAGACCAACCCAAACAATTGGAGAATAGTTATTGAGCAAGCTTTCGGGTTCAAAAACCCTTCATTGGGCTAAGGAAGTTTCAGCAGTTGGTGTGTGCTTCCGGGAAGAGCCTTGTGGCTGTGGCAGCACCATTTTGAACCTGAAAACTTGCTTAATAACTATTCGCCAGCTATTTGGGTTGGTCTAATAAAAGATATCAGATTCACCCAAGGAACCTTGTCTGCCTATGTCCTTAGACCAACATAGCTACAACCTACACCCCTGCAGATGAGCTGAACAAATTTCTGGAAAATGAGAATTTCCCTATGCATTTTGAAGGACTGCTAATTCCAAAACCTAAATATGAAAATCTGCAGCGGATTGAGAAATGGAAATGTAGGGGGAAATAGCAAAAAAGAAGCGGCAGTTAGCATCAAAATGAATAATATTAAGCTTATTGTACACTGACCATTTATTCATTTGGACATTTAATGTAATAAAACATGTTTGGCACTGAAACAGAATTTCTCATATCTTCCACAGCATTTGTTGCTCTTACAAGCTGCCACAGAATGCAGGTCTAGCTACAAGTGTCTTGAGTAGCCAAATGTCAGGAGTTTTTGCCACTGCATAGTCCCTTCTATAACTGCTTTTAGGAAATCATGGATCTGAAGGACCCAAACACAGAAAGGTATTTAGAGAAGGTATTACATGTGTGCCTGGCATGACCTAGTCCAAGGTGCCCACAAACGCAAGATTACCATCTCCACTAAGATGACAATAATTGTTACTACTCAGATGGGATCAAGGGGTGGGGCAGGGGTTGGCTGTGTGGGACATGGGGGGCACGTGCCCCCCGCCCCCCGATTTGTGAGGCCACAGCAGACACAGGGGCTGCGGCCTGGCCAGATTGGCATGGGCAGGAACTATCTTCACAGCCCAGCAGGCACGACCCGGTGCAGGACGGTGGAGTGGAGCGGTAAGACTCATTGCTGCTGCCACCACTGCTACTAAGACCCCCACATCAGCTGCATTGCCTGAGGAGACACACGCCTCTTCCATGTTCCCCAGCGTATCCCTGTGCTCCCCCACTCCCCTGATGTGTGGCCTGTGCCCCTCCACCCCACCCCATAGACCTACCTGCAGGGAGCTAGAGGAGCTGCTTTCTGTGCTGCCTAGCTAGCATGTGCATGTATGCATGTGCACATGCATGTAGCGCTCCCTGCCTGATCACCCTCTTCTCACTCCCCCCAGCCCCATGAAGCCTCTTTCAGGCTGGAACTCTGCCAGTCTGCAAGGGGAAACCTGTGGTGTCCCCGTTTTCTCCTTTAAAGGAGAAAAGCCACATTTTTCTGCTGCAAATGGAAAACCCAGATCCCTGTTTATTAATATGCACAACATTCACATATAGTGAAGCACAAGCAGCATCTATTTTTTCAAAATGTTTGCAAAATATGATCCATTTTTAAAGTTTGTTTGTGATCTTTTCGTATATTCTTGTGACCCACTTTTAGGTCATGACCTACGGGTTGAGAAACACTGTTCTGAGAGACTGCCTACGTGGCAAAGCTACTGAGAAATAAACTAGGCTAGGGTATGAACTTAATTAGAAATAGCTATTGTGCTTTAACTTTCCATGTAGAGGCTTTTATTCCATGCTGGGCACATCTACATGCGCCATTAATGTGACACAGTAAAATTTTGATGCATAGCACACAAGAGATTATTACTCTTGGGCATCTCATTTACACATGTGCCCAGGACTACATCACATTGAGCTGGGTCAGCACAGCCCCAGCTTGCAGAGGGTCGGGGGAGTCATCCTGCCAGCCTGTGGCTGCTGTGACCAGGCTCAACAAGTGCTTGGAAGTGTTCTCCAGTGTGAGGCTAGCCAGAAGGCAGTCCCGCACTGAAGCACCTTGTGCCCCAGCCAGTCCCGTCAGCATCTATACAGGTGCTGCTGCATTTTTTACTCTGCGGCAGGATAGTACTTGTGTTTATAAATACTACCCTGCTGCAGATTAAATTAGTTTACTCCAGCCTAACAGGGACACATGTGTAGATGCTGAGATGTTTACTGTGCAGCTAATTAGTCAGCTTTGCTGTAAACATCTTGTGTAAATGGCCCACTGTGAAGCTTTTTGCAATTTAGCCTCATCCACTTCCAAAATGGACTATTCTTTACAGTTTAAAGTAGGAGGGAGAAAACACCTGTGGAACATATCTGGCCTACCAATCAATTCAATCCAGCCATGGGCACACACCAATTAATTGTATCCCACTTAGCCTGCATGCCTCTCTCTCACCCTCATGGGCAGAAGGGCCTGGCCCATCCAGCATGCAGTTTCTGAGCAGGGCTACTGCCGCTGTTTGGCTTCCCCAGCATCCCACTCACTCTGAATAGCAGGTAGGGTAGTGGCAGGAATGGGGGCAGGGATAGGGGGGAGCTGCAGCCAGGGCTGTCCCTGGGGATGCAAATTGGGGCAACTGCCCCAAGCCCCATGCTTTGGGGGCCCTGCAGAGCTGGGTGGAGAGGCTGTGCCTGCCACATTTGGCTTACCCTCCTCCTTATCCAGCAGGTTTGTGTCTTTTCCTGTTGCAGCTGGAAGTTGCGTCTGGTGTGCTTGGGTTTTCACTCCCTGGTATGGGGAGGGAGGCCCTGCACAGGCTGCTTTGCCCCGGGCCCCACAACCTGCTGGGGATACCAGCAAGGTGGAGCTCACACCCACAGGGTTGGCAGAAGTGTGGAGATTGGATGGGCAGGGGGTAGGTGTGAGGGAGGGTGGGAGGATGTGGGGCCCCCAACACACACCCCATGGCACACAGTCCCGCTAACAGTGGCAGCAGCAGCACAACCCCCCACATATATACATACACACCCCAACATATCTTATTGCCCCCCAGACACACAGCCACACCCCCACAGACTACCATACACACATATACACCCACCCCAACGACACCCCGCACCCTCCACGCACAATATACAAGAGTCAGACTTTATTTTTGAGTTATTATGTAGTCATCTCTATATGCAGTATGCAAACACAAATCATGAGAAAAATATTTTTGTAATAAAATTAAAATAGGTTATAGTAGGTGTATGGTAGGCGTTTTAGCATATAGATTCATAGATTCATAGAAGTAGGGTCAGAAGGGACCTTGTAGATCATCAAGTCTGACCCCCTGTCCTGGGCAGGAGAGAAAACTGGGCTCAAATGACCCCAGCCAGGTAGACATCAAGCCGCCTCTTAAAGATCCCCAGGGTCTTCCCTTGGAAGTTGGTTTCTGATCCTAGCTGCCCTGATTGTGAGTCGTGCCTTCGGATGTCTAGTCTAAACCTACTCTCAAACAATTTGTGGCCATTATTCCTTGTTACCCGGTGGGGGAGCTAGGGGGAACAGGGTCTCTCCCTAACCCATTGCTCCCCCCTGGTTCCCCCCATATGATTGGGTTTTTTTCTGGTTCCAAGATGGCAACCCTCCCCTCCCAAAAGGAGTACTTTCAGGGTTGGCGGGAAGGGGGTGGTAAGGAGTGGGACTTACGTTGGCAGAGGTCAGGGGCTAGGAGCAGGACTTCTGGGCCCAATGTGTCAACCAGGGGTTGTGGCACCTGTCCAATCTCCCTTGCAACCATTGACAGCTCATGAAACTCATTAAGCAGTCCTTCAACAGAAATAATTGCCCGCCCCTGGTTTAAAGGCACTCATAGCATGGAAAAGTAACCACACAGGGAGCTAGTGAAGAAGAGCTACTGCAGAATAGGTTTGTCAGGTTATTTCCCCATGTAGATAAACCCTAAAGGTCCCTATGTGCTGTATAGGCATTAATGAATTAATCTTTACCATGCCTCTGCCATACAGAAAAGTGTTGTTTTTCATATTGTAAAGATGGGAAAACTGTGGCACCACGTCTCATAGTGAGTAACTGCCAAAGACAGGGAGAGAGTTGAAATTTCCTGAGCCCTAGCTGTGTGACTTAGTGATAAGCACACCCTTTCTTTATAATATCACTGATAGCCCCAATTTCAGAAAGAAAAGTAACTAGGGTCATCTCAAAAGACAGGTAATGACCATATTCTCACTCACACCAAGACCCTTTTACTTGGGCAGATTAGAGCCCTTAAAGTGGGTGTGAGTAATGAAAAGGGTGCAAAGCAGCCATAATGTAAATGAAAATTGGGTCCATTACTTTAAGACACGTGCAGTAAAGTGCAAGCTGCCACTAACTAGTACTCAGGTACTCTGCTCACTGTGGGGAGAACAGCAAAGTAATGCAGAGAAGAAATGTCCCACTAGCTGCAGAAGTGGAAGAAGGTCTGTTCACATAGGGTGATGATGCATCCCTGACAAGAGAAAGTCTCTCTGTTTTCAGTGCCTATCTCTCTAGCCTGCTGGTTTTACAAAGAAACTATTTTTGTCTTTGTAAATCCGACAGACTGCTCATTTGAAGGAGTGACCAGCTGACCGAACCACTGCAGCTGAGACAGAGAGACTGGTAGGGAGAAGAGAAAATAAGAAAAGAAGATGGAAACAAGAAAAACAAGCAGAAAGAGATGAGAAGACAAAGCCTAGAAAAGATAGGAACAAAACAACCCAGAGGTGGAATCAAGTGCAGAGGCAAGGGGGGCTGGGGAGAACCAAAATAAAATTAAATTCAAAGCAGATGTTTCTCAAAGGAGTCTGAGCTGCTAATCTAGGCTCAGGTGAAAACACAAGAGGGTTACCCTCTGAGGGTATCTATCCTAGGGGATCATTTTTCTTCCAAGATACCCTCTGTTGTTAGAAGTCCTCCTGTTGCTTTGCAACAGGATTGATTCTTTAATGCAGAGGAAGAGAGAGCACCTTTTTCCCTTCTCCTCCCATACTTTCTAAGCTATCCTAAACAAACCCATGCCATTGCACTACCTACTGAAGAGAAAAAAAAATTTTTTTTTTATATATATCTTTATTGCACGTTATCTCATCTTAATACAGTATATACAAAGATTCCTAAGCAGCACCTATTGAACATATATTACAGGTATCATGTTAGGCATCATGAAATCTTGGAAAAA
>JAGPOW010003395.1:13667799-13699004 GCA_030014935.1 Caiman crocodilus
AAAATCTTCTGGTCACAAGGCTGACTGAGTTTAGCCTATCCCTGTGCTGGGCTGGAACAGTCCCCTGAAGTCCAAATCTTGCCAGAATCTTTTCTCTCCCTGAAGAGCAAAAAACCTTGTTTTTTCACTTGGAAAATCTGGGTCCTTTCAGTGTGTTCCACGCTGCTTACACAGAAACCCCCTCTATATAGCCCACATGCCACTGAAAGCAGGTAAAGCAGCCATACTGTAAATGAAAATCTTGCCTTGATAGGACCAGACCCAGAGGGGAGATAGTGATTTTGGTGCACTCCACCTTCAGCGGGAGCAGCAGCCAGGAACTTTTTTAAGTCCCTGTGTCAGACAAGAATTCCCCTTCTTCACTTTCCTCTCTACGCTCACGTCCTCTTCCTCTCCTCTCCCATTCATCCCTTCCCCTGCCCACCACTGCTGCTGCCCCCGGTATCTCCAGGTCCCCTGTGGACAGGGGAGCTCCAGAGCTGCTCCTTGCTGGCTCCAGCCGGGCTGCATGGGGAGCTGGGCCCAGCCTAAGAGGACAAAGACAGTGATGGGAACAAGTGAGTTCTCCCTTCCTGCCTGCTCCCCACACCTGTTCCCCGCCAGCTCAGAAGCTGGCTTAGAGAAAGGGAACCCACCTGAACCTGACTCCAGATGGAGTGGGGCAGGAGTGGCTGGGGAGTGTCCTCCACCCCTGGGTCAGCCAGGGACATTGGCAGCACCATGCAGGGAGGAGGGGAATGAAAGGGGAAAGGACATTCTGCTCTTTTATTCTGGGGGGGAGGAGAGGGCGGGTGGCCAAAAATAGAGGGGATGGGAAAGCAGGGAGGGATTCCTACCTGATTCTTACCTGGTTGCTGCTTGCACTGCCCATCTGGGGGGCAGGGGAGGGGAGCTATAGGCTTCATAGACATTAGGGACTAGAAGGGAGCTCGCTAGAAAGGACCTAGATCATCGAGTCCAGCCCCCCTGCCAGAGGCAAGAAGTCTGCTGGGGTCAAATGATCCCAACCAAATAAGCATCCAAATGCCTTTTGAATGAGTCCAGAGTAGGTGCTTGGACCACCTCTGGGGGGAGTCTGTTCCAGACCCTGGACATTCAGACTGTAAAGAAGTTTTTCCTTATGTGCAGTCTAAATCGACCTTCCAGGAGTTTGTGGCCATTAGATCTAGTTGTCCCTTGGGGAGCCCTGGTGAACAACTGTTCTCCCAAATCCTGGTGCACCTCCCTTATATACTTATAGGCTGCCACCAAGTCTCCCCTGAGCCTTCTCTTCTCCAGGCTGAAGAGTCCCATGCCTCTCAGCCTCTCCTTGTCAGGCTTGCTCTCTTGGCCTTTGATCATGCAGGTGCTTCTCCTTTGGACTCTCTCAAGCTTATCCATGTCCTTCCTGAAGTGGGGTCCCAAAACTGAACACAGTAATTCAGCTGCAGCTTCGCTAAGGCCAAGTAAAGCAGGAGGATGACATCCTTGCTTTTGCTTGAGATGCATCGGTGGATGCATGCCAGTTTGGTTGGCTTTGCCAGCTACAGCGTCACACTGTTGGCTCACGTTCATCTTGTGGTCAATCAAAACCCCCAAGTCTCTTTCAGTCATGGTGCTAGCAATAGCTCTGCTGAGCCTATAAGTATGATGCTGGTTTTTCCTCCCAACTTGGAGTACCCTGCACTTTTCTTCATTGAATGCCATCAGGTTTTGGTCTGCCCACATTGCGAGCCTATCCAGGTTGACCTGCATCACCAGCCTGTCCTCCAGTGTGACTGCCTTGCCCCATAGTTTAGTGTTGTCCGCAAACTTTGCCATTCCTAGCTACGAGCCCAGGTGCAACCACCTCTGAAGTGCAGGTCTCTGCTCCCACATGCCCCTGGATTTGTCTTTGTGCTCAAATGAAAAGGAAACAGTGTGAGTTTGTGGGAGCGGGGAGAAAAGCTAGGGGGAAAGACTCACAGCCAGTGTTCAGCCTCCCTCTGCACAGGAACCCTGGGATGTTCTGTTGGAAGTCTAGGCAGATATATTTCTGCTAAGACAGGCTGGCACCATTTTGGAGTGGGGCACTGCTTAAACAGAGCTGAACTCTGAACATGGGCTGCTTTCAACTTCGCCCCTGGTGCTGCCACAGCCACAATCCTTTCAGTGTTGCTGCCTGTGTGAGGCCCCAACCACTAGCACCAAATCACTGCAGAAGTACCCTGGTTCCATGGGATGGATAAAATGGTCCAGATCCGTCCTGTGAAACATAGGTTGTCAATCCCTGTGCTAGGAGCACTCCTGCTTAGAGCTGGGCAATTTTTTTAAATTTAATATTTTTCACCTTAAAAATTAAATTTTAGCAAGAGTGACATATTCCTACAAGAATGTCAATTTGGGCAGATTTTTCATTTTTTAAATATTGTTTTTAAGGTTTCTGATTTTTAAAAAAATATAAACGACCAGTTCCAGTATTGTCAGAATGAAATATTTAGATTTCTTGGGGGGGAGAGGGGAGAAGAATTGAAACAACTTTCTATTTCAAAATGTTCTTTAAAATTGCAAAACAATTTTTAAAGCTTGAAATTACCACATATTTTACTCCACCTGAAAGAGTATTTCAGAAACAAAATGTCTCGAAAAAATTTGAAAATTCCTATTTTTTGTTTAAAAACTGGAATTTTTTAAAACGCCAAAACTTCCAGGGAACTTTTTGCCATGACCTCCCCTTGCACCTTCTTTCAGGACTTCTGCCCAGGCAGAGGCAAGGAGACTAATGGGAACTGCTCCTCACAGAGTCCTGTCATTGGGGAAGGTGGCTTGCCAGAGCTCTGGAAAGCCTTAAATCCAACAAGTAGGACTGCACAGGGCTTAAAGACTTCATCCCTTGTGTGGTCCACAGAGTTTCAATCCTCTGCCCCGGGAGAGCTTTCAGAAGAAGCTCCATGAGTCTAACCTTGTAAAATTTCTGCAGACCATTCCCTTTCTGCAGTTTTTTCAATCCAAGGGGTGGACTGAGACTTGATTATTAGAGTGTGATTGATATTTTCTGATTCTGTGAAGGGCAAACATTTAATGAGCCATCTGGTCTATGGCCTTCTCCTAGTCCACAATGTTTCAACCTAAACTGATGGCAGCTCTCTTTACATTTTAGTTCCCTTTCCCTGTGACTTATTAAAGCATTACATGTGTGGCATCCAAAATTTGAGGTGATAAAATGTGATAAAAATGACTGCAGACTGAAGGAGAATGACACTCATTTTGGAAATAGCAGTGGCTATTACTTTGCATAATGCCTACCCAGCCCAAAACTGATGTGGCAGATGGAGGCAGGGAAAACAGGTTACATGCCTGCAGTGTTCATATACTGACAGGCATCACCCTGCCAACTAGCTCAATGACTCTGAATAACTTGGCATGCTACTGGAGTGGTCTCTGAAAGGGCATGAAACTGCAGCTTAGACTGTAATTTATGAGGGGTTTTAATGTCAGCAGCTCCTACTGAAACACAAGTTTAGCTGCAGGTATCAATCCTTGAGGCAGTAAAGAATTATTTTGTTGGGGGGTTTTTTAAATCTCTTTATCTTTCCTATACAGAGAACAAACAGTAAACTTCAGTTTGAGGGGCCCAAGGAAAGGCCTCTTGAAAAATCCCGGTATTGTATTATTTGTGTTTTTCCTACTTTAAAAGAAAGAAGATCCAATACTAAAAGATCCACTTTTATGCAGTCTCTGTGTGAGAGTCATCATTGACGACGATGTATTTTAATATTTTGGCCCATTCTGCTCAGTACACAACACAGAATTATTTTATTCTACGTATGTGCATATTTAAAAATCAAACATTGCACACATGAAAATACTGGACTAACATTTTTAAAGAACCTAAATCCTTTGTCTATAAAACAGGGCATCCTCAGGACAGAACAGGCAGCGTTATGGACTGTAATGTAATGGAAACTTTCCCACACAGCTCCTCCTCTGCCCCTTAATTACAATGTGGAGCATCCAGCTCCAGCACTGAAAGGGTAATTCAGTCTGTATGCCTGTACTCCATGGCCTTTCTATTGGTATGTAGATAATTAGTTTTATTGGAACGGGGCTTTTGCTCTATGAACACCTGTGTATTAAGAACTGTGCTGAGGACACTGAATCATTTCACTTATGTCACTGAACATCCATCAGATATTAGTAATTTTCAATCACAGTCTGTGGCACTTGGGTTAGATTCAAACCAACTGTATTACCGTGAAAGGTTACAACACCTGAGATAGATTTCTGTGAAATCTATGTCCACATACCCCAAAAGGTTGTATCAGTGTTTCTCTATAGTCTGTGCAGAAGAAACTACTTCCATAGTATTTCTAATGCAAAATTGTATTTCCCAATACACAGCAATGATCATTTCATTTGACACTTCCCTGTGGAATACAAGTGTAAGTCACAATTAACGTGAGGGTTGCAGCTGTGTGAAATTTAGCGATGTAAATTCAAACCATTTTATTTGGTTTATTCCTGAAGGTACCTATACTGTTGATTATGGTCAATATGATTTTGCAAGTGCCTGCCTACATAACATTTTAAACTACATTTAAATCATGGTGACTAACACATTTTCTAAAATTCACCTGTTTTCATAGTCTAGATAATGCCTATGTGCAACTAATTTGGGCAATAAAAATGTATGCTGTTAACACCTGCTGATCATACTTCCTAAGGCTGTTTTGCTTTATTTCTGGTGTTCCCTGCCGGTAGCATCATGACCAGTGGGTGATGATCAGGGCATCAGCCCTGGGTGCACACTTGAAGGGCATACATGAACAGAAGCTGCCACCACTGCTGCTTGCCCAGCTGTCACAGTTGCTGTAGCCAGCCTGGCCCCTGCCACCATCCTTGCTGCCACCCAGGGCACAGACCCTGACTATTATGCCTCTGTTCCCTGCACCTCTATCTTATGAAATGCTCTCTGTTACTGTCGTATCTGTATTATATTTTCAATGTATTTATTTTCACAACACCCCTGCTAGGATAAGCAACACACTTCTTTTGTGGGATAATTTGAATATGCATTACAAAAGAGCCCAGGCCCACACAAATGATGTCTGTGATCTGGAATGATCCCTGTTGCTGAGGTAGATTATCGGCAAAAAATGCTTCCCACTGTTGTGTTCACTCTGTCTCCCCATGGGAGTATAACAAGGAAACCGTGCTGCCTTTACCACCCTCCTTTCTTACCTGCTTCCCCCCTCAGTTGCCAATTCTACAATCATTATCACCTTTTTCTTCCAGCATTTCTAGATCTAGGTTGCGGTTCCACACAATAGGACAGTAAAGATGACTAACTGTCACCATGGGACAAAGGTTCAGTCTTTTCATCTAGGGCAGTAATATTTTGTAGCCTCTCCACAGTCTCTGATATTTCCTTCTCATTATTATTGCCTTCACTGATCCCTTCTATGTCTGCCCTTTCATCAGCTACATTGTCATCCTTAGGTGACACAGTACCATCAGCAGCATCTCTCGAAGCCAGTGCACCAGCTGACTCTAACCCTTGCTTTCCTGATGTACTCTTTGTCCTTGTCAGGGATTTTAAATTTAAATTAAGCTTAGCTGCATCAGCTGTCTTACATTTTGAGGATGTGAGCTGTACTGTGGAACCAGCCAGTAGATAGGTAGACAATAATGAGGAAGCTATTTTCTTCACCCATGATGCTTGATAGTGCTGTTTCTTCCTGCAGAAGGTGTTGTGTCCAAATCCCATTTGTACATTTAAAAATCTCCTTCTTCTTTGCAAAATAACACTTTGACTAAAGTACCTCATTTTCTAAGTCCTTAGCCTTGCCTAGTGGGTCCTGCTGATTACAACCAGGATCACCAAAGCCTTTACAGTTATTAGAGACATGTCAGGATTTGTTTCAAATGTGTATAAGAAAGCCACCTATGTCTGCTGATCCCCTTTAAAACACAAAGATAATGATTCTTCTTGAGAGCATGTAAAAGAAGTTTTATAATTGTGGGGTGATCTATGGAAATTGGACGATCAAGTGGTAGCATTTTAACCGTCTCACTGAAACAGTGTGATATATATTGTTGCAGAAGTAAAATTTTATAAAGCTGTCTCAAAAATAATCTCAGATAAGTGAATCTTGCTGCAAATGAGAATGCTTGGAAAGTTTGTAAAGCTCAGCTGAACACAGACTGCCCGTGAGAATCATACTGCAAGTGGTGTCATTAGTGGCTAAGTACAGATGTTCAAAAAGCCTGAGGTGGAATCAGTCAAAATTATGTGGGTTTCTGTAAGCAGCACAGGTTAGTTTAGGAGCGAACAGAACACGTTTGCCCTTTAGTGGGGGGCATGCAGGCAGTCTGCACTGGCCAAGGACAGCAAGTTGAAGGTGCTCCTGCATGCCTCCCACAAGGCTTCTCAGCCTGCCGGAGACCAAGCACAGCCAAGTGAGCAGGCCACCCTTGATTATCTTGCCTCTCTCCCTCTCCTCCATCATCGTCAGCCACAGGCACTTGTGAACTGCAGGCAGCTCACCTGTCTCCTGCAGTCCAGTCATGCTCCCTGAGGACGCATCCATTCATGGGAGGATGGGGGTCTCTGGGTGGACTCCCACGCACCCGCTCAGGACCCCCCAGGCCCCACAAGTAGGTCCAGCCCCAGCGAGCCCAAATGGGCTGAAGGGCAAGGCCGAACACATCTCCTCCCTGCTGCCACATCAGCATCAGCCACTGTGCTCACTCAGCTCTGTAAAAGCCTAGGGGTGGCCCAGCTGGGTGCCCAGCCAGAGCAGCCAAGCACAGGACAAGTGGTAGTGCACCTCCCTGTGAGAGGGGGTGGGGGGACTGCGAAACCACCTGGGATGCCAGGGAACAATGTCCTAACATGAATTTGGTACAGAAGTTTGATTCCCCAGTCTAATCTAAATGGATTATGTTTGAGTGCATATTGATCCAGGTTTATCTTAGACTGGGTTCTTCCATTTGAAGCCAGTGTATGTGCACCAAACTTCTGTATTGTTACAGGTTTAGACTGGTTTCCAAACACTTATAACAGTAAAAGTATGTCTGTACCTGACCAGTATGTCTCCCTGATAAAGACAGGTACATTAGCCATGAGACAGGCTATGTCGTGATCTACACCAAGTGACCTCAAGCATTAAACTTTGCTGTAAATCTATTTATATTCAGATTCCAAAAAACAGTACCTAATTAGATACAGTAAAAGGTTTTGATGGAAAATTTTATTTCTGTATTTGAACCCATAACTAACAAATTTTACTCTTTGTCAAAGCTCAAAATAATGGTTTGCACCTCTCCTGAAGTCACAGCCGGGTGCTTGATCTTTGGGCATAGAGATGGGGTACGTAGGGAAGAAAAGTAATATTACTCCAAAAATTAAAACTACTGTATACCCATTTTTAAACTGTTGCTTCTTTTTAAGCAACAGAATATGAATTAGCTCTCATAAAGCTTCAGGGAATCTCTGTCTTCTTTTCTGGGTATAACCCCTTCTCACAACTTGCCTAAATTTGTACACCTTTTAAGAAACCTGGAAGTTCAAATATGGCAGAATACTGATTTTGAAACATTTACAAATGATGCATCATAGGGTACTTTTATTTAAATCATTCTGCTGCAAAACTCCTTTTTTATGTGCTTTGTTCTACATGCCATGGCACAATAGTAGCCACCAATGTGAATTAGAAATAAGCTGAACAAGTTAGGGGGAATGTTTCACTGTCCTGGCATGGTATGGAACCTTTGGTTGTACTTTTTGGATGATACTGCAGTTTTAAAAACACTGCTTGGATGGCGATCTTCATAAGAAGCGGTCCTTCCTAAGGAGACACAAGTGCCCTATTCAGTGGAGTTATGGTCAGAGCACCAAGTGCACTGTATACGGTCACAAGTTCTTTTTTGGCCATAGATCCTACCATTCCAGGACTAAATGCCACTGCCTCAACTGCGGTAGGTCTGGTTCCTGAGTAGTTACTCCCCTTCCCACTCTCCTCTAGATTGCGGGCAGAGGAAATAGGGTATTCCTAGAAAGGTGAGCATAACAAAAATAGAGCACCTTCACAGAGTGGATGGGACTGAACAAAGGAACAAAGATAGATGAGAAGGTATAAGCAACAGAGAGGGGAGAATGGACAAGTATGGAGAGGAGGGCAAGGGATATAGAGCAAAGATAAGGAAGGGGGAAAGTGGGAAGGAAAGCCACTGGACAGAGAGAGAGGTGGGGATGAAATAAAGGAAATGGAGAGGAAGAAGGGCATTGAGAAGATGGATTAAGAGGTCAAGAGGAGAAGACATGACATCCTGTATTTTAGGAGTTAGCGCTTTACAAGAACCTGTGCTGCCCACTGGAAAGCTGACAGTGGACTGTGATAGGGAGAGCGCAGTGATAGTACCGTACTGACTGCATTCTGGCCACCCTGAAGTTGTATAACGGTAGCACTTAGAAGCTTCAACCAACCTGGCCCCATTATACCAGGAGCTGGATAGACATATAACAATAGAGTCTCTATCCCATAGACCATGAATAAATAATTGCTACAACTATAACCTAATTACTAAGAGGACCAGTAGTTGGAGTTACTGCTGTAGTAATATACCTCCCCAAACAGAGTTCAAATTGTGACCCAGCTCACATGAGAAAAACTGCTTTTTTTCCCTTGCCCAGATTCAAGGCTATGACTAAATCAACAATAATCTGGACATTTTAGCCCAACAGACATCTACATTCAGAATATCAGGAGCCTTGCAGGTCAGGATTGCCATGAACTGGCCATCCTGAGTGGGTCACACTTGCTCAGGACCTTCCCCACATTATGTCTAGTTCTGAACGCCTCTGTTCTGAGACCCTTGCTTTGAGAAACACTAAATCCACCACCAGTGCAAACAACTAAAAGTCTTATGACTTGCATGTAAAATCACAAAATGTCATCTGATCTCAGCATTGTAATATTTTGGAAGCAGATGGTAGGCACAGCTGACAGCGACAGTCGTAGTATGTGTAAATAGGAGGTGTCTGAAGGGAGGAGGGATGGCCAGGATTACTCAAGGAAACCAATGTAAGGAAAAGCACTTTTATTTTGAAAATGCAGCTGAATGATGAAAAAAGCTAAGGAAGACTCAAATGCCACAGAGGAGCAGGGGAGAAAAACATCCAGCTTTGCTCTAGAGAAAGATACACTATGCACTAAGCAGACCAGCAAGGGGGAGGGAGGAGAAAATAGATCAATATGTTCAACTGCACTTGACCCTTAGGACTGCCACTTTGATCTCCTAGGAAATAAACAGCAATAGGTATGTCAGAAACTAAACACCCAGCATCTACATAAATACATACAATAAATCCTGCTCCCAGGACTCCTTTGGGTCAGGTGACATAGTTCACTAAGCTGATGCAAGTTCCAATTTTCTTTAATTATGTGATGAACCTCATTGTTCTATGTAGTGCTCTTTCACCCTTTCTGGCATTTATCACTTGATCCTGGCAACCCTCTTCAAAACATTGTATCTGAATTTCTATACTGAAGTTGTATGTAGTTCATTAAGATGCATGAGGGAATGTGAAACCATCCCTGTTACTAAATGTTGTTTTTCTGATGTTTCCTTAGCACACCTCAATTTTTAACTGCTACAGTGGGGGAAAAAACCCTATTCCCTTACTCTCCTATCCATTTTGTAGTCACCTAAAGAGTTAATAAATACAGAGTAAATCTCAAGGAAGAGATGTGTTGCATCTTTTCTCCTCTTCTTTTTTTTTTAAACATAGCATACATCAAAGTAAAAACTGACATGCAGTGCCCTGAAGCTCTCTGCAGCATGCTTTTAGGTTTTGGAAATTTCATTTTCTACCTTATGATGATTACATGAGAGAGGATGAAATGCTTGCTTTGAGGTTCATTTTAGACAGAGATGTAATAAATGTTGTGGCTTCCCAGTGCAATGGAACAAATTCTTTGTAGATGGGGGAAAAATATATGTGGTTTAGTTCATATTCAAGTACTTGGATGCAGGTAGAGATGTGGCATGAGAAGTCAGGAGAGGGGAAGAGAAGAAGAGGCATTGGTGACCGAGAAGATAAAACACTGGCTTCTACTATGAGTACAGTCCAACCTAAGTGGAAACAAGTTTCCCAGCCTTAGTCCCCAATGAACTACAGTAATCCACACAAAAAACCCAAACCATCATAAATTATTCACTCTAGGTTGACACAGTTTACAGCTTCTCCTCAGTTAAGGCCAAGGAGTGAGCCAGCATGGAGAGTGAATTATCTCTGCCCCTTAACAAGAAGTCAGGTTCCCCAGGGGCGCAAGACAACATGGAGATCATTTTAATCATGCCATACTGCACAGAATTACATGTTTGGTTTTTTTGTCTTTGCAGGCCCTGTACTGTTCCCTGGGGACTGTGCTGAGGCTGATAAACTCACTTTACTTTGGGCCTGCAGCTGGTAGGTGGAAAGAATAGCACCATGCCCGTATACAGAGAAGACTCATGCAGACAGTCCAATTCTAAGCATGAAGAAGAGATCATTTGGGGGAAATATGCAGCTCATATCTGTTTGGCATGCAAATTGGATCCATTGATTGTTGGGAGAACAATTCTCCTAGGGTTCTGCTCCTGGGGTCAGCAATATACATCGCTGTGAATCTCATTTTAACGGCCTCTTTAAACACCCTTGAATCGAAATGCTATCTATATAAGTATGCATTACCACTGTAGCATCTCAGTGCCTCCCCAGCGTGTAGGGGCGGAGGAGTATTATCCACATGTAACAGATAGGTACTTGAGATACAGGATGGCTTAACTCAATTGCTTAAAGTGACTGGGTGATTTGGATAGGGATGATCCTGCCTCAGGCAGGGGGTTGACAAGAAATGGGGAAGACCCTGATCTCTGTAGGGCTGGAGTAGTTTGATGTTATTACTCTGAATTAAAACTGGTTTGAAACCAGGCAACTGCTGACAAGAGAAAATGTACCTGAAAGGATCTGTTTCAAATGCATGTGTTGTTAGGCTGAGTCAGATGATAATTTTAAATAGACAGCCCCCAAATGTGAGTTAGACATAGGTCCAGCTGAAGGTAATAACATCAAAGACATCCCCCAAATGTGATCCAGGACACAGGTCTGGCTGCAGGTACTTATACTGGGAGTTATATGCCCGAAAACGTTTTGAAGATTTGGGCTTCACTCCATTAATTCGTTTATCTGGTGACCTGGTCATTCAGTTTATTCAGTCCTTCATGCTGTGGTGTGCTAATATATTTAGTTATTAAGACTGTAGTGCATTTATGGTAATGTACTTCAAATGTTGTAATATCCTTAGCTATTCATTTCCTTGTTTTTAACTGCTTTGTAAAAGTTGTTGTCACTTAGCAACTTTGGCCTTGTTTTAACCATCTTGTTTATTGTTGGAATCACATATAGGTCTGAGGTTTCAGGTTGAAGTGACATGGCCCTTGTTAATTTAAGTTACATCAAATGGGAAAAGAACAACAGAATTTTATTATGATGGCTCATCATAACAAAAAAAAGATGGCATTTTTTTCAATCTGCCATCACCATTTGTCTTCCATTTTCTTATTTAGCATCCTACATCTATCCTGTCCCATTTCATGTATCATAGACTACCTTGATATTTATATGCAAACTAGTTTCTTTAATGTGGCTTTAAAGCTAGCGTTGCCCAAAACTGCTCTGTCCTCCTCCTATCCATTGAGACCCAGGAAGCTTAGCTCCCAAAATTAGTATGTAAAACCAGGAAACACTAACAATTAAATTTCTCTTGCACAGGCCTAAAATCACAGGAAAAATAAGCAAAAAATATTATTTGATTTGACAAGTTAGAAGAGCAGGGAACTAGCAAAATACTTGTCTTAGCTGTGGGTTGTGTTGACTATGCACAATAGTTGTGCAACATTTGATCTGCTACCACAAAAATGGCAATAGGAACTGAAGGAATATAGCATACACCTTCTTTCCATACCTCACCCTGCAGCCCCTCCTGCAAACCTGCCACTTTCTCTGTGCCCATCACAAATCTGTATCATATCTCATTGTATTCTCCTTATAAAGTTTATCGGGTGACAGGAAAATTATATGAGAAATAATGTCTGGTAATCTATTGCTTAAAAATCCCCCTTGCAAAGAAAGTCAGAATAGACTCTTACGTTTCACCTCTGACTAGAGCTTGACTGCCAACAAATCACATTTTTATCACTGGGGTGACTAATAAGCAAGTGCTATTCTGTGTTAAAAAACACAGTGGGCACATCAACATGTGCAATTAATGCAACTGAAGAAATTCTGGTGCAATCAATGCTGGAGTTTATTGCTCCCAGGTGCTGTATTTACATGTATGTCTGGGGCTGCTGCACATAGAGCCAGATCAGAGCAGCCCTGGGTGGAGCTAGCAGGGGGCTGGCGGGGAGGGAGGGGGTCAGCCTACCAGCCTGGCTCAATAAACTGCAGAGGGGCTGGCTGGGGCATGAGGGTGCATCCCCCTCAAGCAGACAGCCCCTGCACTGAAGCAACCTCATACACCAGCCAGCCCCATCAGCATCTATATGTGCTCTGCAGTACACCAAATAATGCTACCGTAGGATAGTCTCGTGTTGACAAGTGCTATCCTACAGCAGCATTTATTAGTTTATAGGGCTGCATGTGTAGACTCTGAGACTTTACTGTGGAGTTAATTAGTCTGCTCTGCAGTAGACATTTTATGTAGACATGCCCAGTGAGGACAAAGTATGTTAATTTTACTTCCATGTCTGTTTCCCTAGGTCAGGGGTTGTCAACCAGGGGTGCGCGTACCCTCAGGGATACTTGGGAAGCCCCTAGGAGGTACATGTGGGTGGGCGGGGATGGGCCCACTATCCTGTGCTGCCACCTCCCAGGAGCAGGGCCAAGGGAGTGAAGGCAGCAGCGCCCCTCTGTGGACTGCACAGGCACCACCCAGCTGGCCAGATGCAGGGGGGAGGGTGGGGTGGAAGCTCACATATGGTAGCCACCGCCACTACCCACCATACTGCATTGTCACCACTCTGCGTCCCACCACGAACCCCCCCCCCCACCCCACTCCATGTCTGGCTGCCATAGGTACACGTATTAAAAAAGTTGAAATCCCCTGCCTTATGTCAAGCAGAAGGGAGGGTAGAATTGAACCTTATAAACTAAGTCAACCCAAGACAAAGGTATAGAAATAACTGTCAGCTTTTCCAAGGAGCAAGGTTTTCTTGGTGATTGTTTTTTTTTCTGGACCAACTGTGTACTTGGGAGAGATATTAGACAAGCTTTCAGGCACAAAGAGCTCTTCTTTTGAGTAAAACAATGAAGCTTATTTAGCAGTGAAGAGCTCTTTAGAGGCTGTAACAGATTCACAACCTCAAGGTACCTGTATATGAGTGTGGAGGCTGATCTGATGCACAGTAATTACAGCGCATCAGAACATACTTGATTAATCAAGTCTTCTGGAGCATAGCAATTGCCATACTCCAGCAGCCTCCTGTGTCTTATATCAGTGTCCCCACATATGAAAAAGGTGGGGGCCATTTTGAAGTGTGGGGACACTGATACAAGATGCTGCAGCACTTTAATTAGAGTGGCTCTTGAAGCTCTTGGAGCCACTCTAATTATAGTGTCACTCCCCCATCCTCGGAGCATGTATTTATCTTTAATATACTTCTCAGAATTTCTAACAGAGCTTTAGGTCCCTTCCAGCGTCCAGGCACAACAGCAAAATCACCATATAGAAGACCAGGTGGACTGTTTCTTCCTAGTTTCTCCAAGGCTGCAAACCACCCTTGAAAAGGTAAGGATAGCTGTAGCAGGCTGTGCCCCCCAAATGGACAATACAGCCCGCATTTCCCTCTATTTACTAAGGATTCTAGAGACAAATCATACCTTTTGAAACACAGTCCATCTGGATAGTCTCTCTTCAGCAGTGAATTGTGTCAGCCCCAGAAGAGTAGATGATTTTGAAAATATCCTGAATGATAGGTTTTCCCTTAAATTAAAATTAACCTACATTTATATTTAAAAATACTGGGAGTCTGATGCTGATACGTAGTTAAATCATTTCAGTGTATTCCATTTTAAATATAATTTTGGCTGTATTAGGTTCAGAAATAACTGGATGAAAAATCATGCATTGGCCTGGAAAATATGTTAATAGGCTCCCTATAGTCATTTTTTTCAGACCATACTTATGCCACTGAGATGATTTAATTCAAGGCTCAGATCTGGTGTGCCTTGTAGGAGTTGTCCAAAATGACTGAACTCTACTCAGCTAAGTTATCTGAAATATTCCCCTTTCTTTAATAGAAAATGCTATGTTTATATTCCAGGTACTAGATATACCAGTGCCATGAAGAAAATAAACAAAAAAACTTATGAGCTCATTATGGGGGAAAAATGCTCCTTTCACATGAAAACTGACTGCTCTTAAGCAGTATGATTACTTCCCTTGACAGGATAATGGAACTTTAATATATGTTATACAAACCTAAAACCAAATTTTACTCTCACATCATTGTAAACCCTGTATAATGCCATGAATTTACATCAATGTAATGAAGGAAAATTTGGCTCTATAATTTGTTACATCTTTATTATGATACTTGTTATATGTAGTGGGTTATAGAGCCACATTTTCCTCCCACCTTTAATTGGCATCAATCCACAGAGTTCTATCAAGTTGTTGGATTACAGTGATGTAACTGGAAGATAAATTAAGGTATCTGCCATATATTAATAATAGGATGTTATCCCTTGTGCATTATGAGATCCCTTCTGCAGAAGATGGAGACCAGTAAAGGACAGAATTTGAATGGACTCTATTCAGCTCCAGACCTTGGTAAGGGAATAGGGAAGAGCAGCTACACTGACTTACCTGTCTCCATGTAAGTTCATGGAGAGTGAACAGGGAAAAGATAGACCTTGGGACCTGTTCTTCTCTCAGCACACCTACTGATGCATTTGAGTTTGTGCAGAAAAGAATGTAAGCTGTACTTAGTCACAAAGTGGTTTTTGCTCTGCTCTCAACACAGCAGATCTATAATATTGCTCCCTATTTAGGCTAAATTTCAAGGCACTAATGTAGTTTTAGGGCCTTTGGATATTGTTATAAATCATAATGCCATGTTTTGTTTTCTACCATTATAACTGAAGTGCACAAACTGAAAGAGTGTGGTAGCTGTTTATGGAGAAGTAACATTGTACACAGAGTAATGGGAAAATGCGAAGTAGTATAGTTATATCTTGCCCCAGAACTCCTGTGTTTGTAATTCAGGTTGTAATTTGTTTGAAATATAGCTAGCCTTGAAATTCAGCTTCTTCATTCATTCCTACTCCTTCCAAGGCCATGTGAGTAATCCAGTACAATTCCCACTGTATTGTATTCTACTGTCATGTAGTTACATGTATTCAGTAATCCATCATCCTTAACTGTTAAGGTCAGGTAGGCAAGGAACTTCAACTGTATAGTTACTCCTTTCAAAACCAATTATTATTATTATTGGCATTCTTCAGATGCCCCTTGTTAATTAAATATGTATATGGTACCATAACTTTTCGGATTGTTTTACAGTGATGAGAAAAGACAAAGCCCCTGCTCCAAAGATCTTACAATCTGGCTTTTATTTATCTGCAACATTGCCACATTACTGATTTTCCATAGTTCATGCTGGCAGAAAGCAATGACAGACAAGAACCTTCAGAGTGATCATTACTATGCATAAAATGCTGAGCTGTGGTGGTCATTGTCATTTTTGTAATTATTCCTCTGCTTTGCCATTTCAATGTGCCTTTGATGGAGTGTGTAAAGCAGTGCTTCTCGCCTGTATTTACTGGGATTCTCAGCTGTTTACAGTTATTGTGTAGCACTGATTAATCCTCCCTTCTCTGTGACACAGAAGCAGTTGCATTCTAATACAGGCTTTATTATTTTGCAGCAGATTCTATACTTCTGCATACAAAAAACAGTGTAAATCATGGAGGGAGTGTTGGAAGTCCATAAAAATGTAAAGCTATGAATATGTCAGCACTGTACATTTTATCTTCCTGTCTATTCTGGATCTCCCAAAATGTTGTTTGTTTATTTATGTGAGCATTGGTCATTTGGGATACTTTAATATTAATAGAGGTCTGACCCAGATCTCCAGCTCTAGTTTCCTGGTGTAGGTGGTGTAGGCAGTTGTATAGCTTCCCCTTTTCATAGTATCATAATATCATATTGCTTAGAGTTGGAAGGGACCTAAAGAGATCATCAGGTCTGACCACCTGCCCCGGGAGCCCATTCCAGAGCCTGGCAGCCCTAACTGTAAAGTAATGTCTCCTGATATCCAGCCTGAACCTTCTCTCTAACAATTTGTGGCCATTATTCCTAGTAACTCTGGGTAGTGCCTGAGGAAACAGAGCCTCCCTCAATTCCCACTGGTTCCCCCTGGTGAGTTTGTAAATGGCAACCAGATCCCCTCTCAGCCTTCTCTTGTGGAGGCTGAACAGGTTCAGGCCCTTTAGCCTCTCTTCCTTAGCCTGCCCCGCTGCCCCTTGACCATGCAAGTGGCCCTCCTCTGGACCCTCTCAATGCTAGCCACATCCCTCTTGAAGTGTGGCACCCAAAACTGGATGCAGTACTCCAATTGTGGCTTGACCAATGCCACATAGAGAGGAAGGATCACCTCCTTGGACTGCTTGTGATGCATTTGTAGATGCACGACAAGGTGTGGTTAGTCTTACGGACCACATCCTCACATTGACGGCTTATGTTCGTCCTGGAGTCAACAATGACTCCAAGATCCCTTTTTGCCACTGTGTTGACAAGAAGGGTGTTCCCCAGCCTATGGGTGTGTTGCTGGTTCCTTCTCCCTGGATGCAGCGCCTTGCACTTGTCTGCATTGAATTCCATCCTATTCTCATCTGCTCACCTCTGTAACCTGTCTAGATCTACCTGAATTCTATCCCTCCCCTCCAGCATGCCTGCCTCATCCCACAACTTGGTGTCATCAGTGAATTTGGACAGTGTGCATTCCACACCCACATCCAGATTACTGATAAAGATATTGAACAGTACAGGCCCAGGACCGAGCCCTGGGGGACTCCACTGTCCACATCCCTCCACGTTGAAAACGACCTGTCCACCACCACTCTCTAAGTGCAACTATCTAGCCAATTTGCTACCCATCTGACTGTGTAGGAATCAGTGCCACAGTCACTTAATGTTTTTAAGAGAATGTGGTGGAAAACCGTGCCAAAGGTCTTCTTAAAGTCCAGGTAGGTAACATTCACCCTGAACCCCTCGTTAAGGGACTTTGTGACCCAATCATAAAAAGAAACCAGGTTAGTCAGGCAGGACTTGTCCTTAATGAACCCATATTGGATGCCCCTGAGCATTATCTCCCCTGCTGGCCCCTTGCAGATGGGTTCCTTGATAATTTTCTTAAAGGTCTTCCCAAGGACCAAGGTAAGACTGACTGGCCTATAATTACCGGGGTCCTCCTTTCTCCCCTTCTTGTAAATGGCAACCACAATGGCCCTTTTCCAATCCTCTGGTACCTGGCCAGTGCCCCATGAGTGCTCATAGAGCTATGCCAGGGGCCCCACTATGACCCCCACCATTTCCCTCAGCACCCTTGGGTGAGGAGCATATGGACCTACTGATTTAAATACATCCAGGTCCTCCAAAAGTTTCCTAACTAGGTTGTCCCTGACCCTAGGCATGGCGGTGCCTCCCCTGGGTCCAACCACAATTCTAGTGGGGGAGATGTCCCAGTCCCTGTTCAGGAATATGGAGGCAAATAATTGGTTAAAGAGATCAACTTTTTTGTTTGCCACAATCACCAGATTGCCAAGCCTATTCTGTAGGGGCCCCATGTTACCTGGTGCCTTCTTACTTCCTATGTATTTGAAAAAGAACTTTTAGTTGTCCTTAATTCTGGTCGCTAGCCCAAGCTCCATCTCTGCCTTGGCCTTTCTAACAGCCTCCCTGCAGTCCCGAGCAACAGAGGTGTAATCCTCCTTGGTGATAGCTCCTTGCTTCCACTGTTTGTACACCTCCTTTTTTGCCTTCAGGCATCCCTGGATGACTTTGCTGAGCCATGGAGGCTTCTAAGCACTCCTGCCTCCCTTGGTGCGCATTGGGACTGACTCCCTTTGAGCTCAAAGGATCGTCTCCTTGAGGAACAACCACCCGTCTTAGACTCCCATCTCACTGAAGCTCTGAGACCCCAATGCCTCTCCCACTAACCTTCTTAGCTTACAGAAGTCAGCCTCCTGAAGTCGAGGACCTCTGCCTTGCTGCTTGCTTTCACCACCCTGTGCTGATCACAGGCAATGATCACTGTTGCCCAGGTGGTCAAGTACCCGCAGACCCCTCACCAGGTTGTCACCTGTGGCAAGGACCAAGTCCAGCAAGGCATTTCTCCTGGTGGGACTCTGTACCTCCTGGGTTAGGTGGAGGTCCTGTATCCTGGCTAGAAACCTATGTGGGTGGTCAGACCTGACTGATTGCTCTCACAGGAGATGTCTGGGTAGTTTAGATCACCCGTGACAACTATATCCCTTGACTTTACAGCCTCCGTGAGCTGACCTGAGAATTTCAGGTCCAGCCCGTCCCCCTGGTGAGGCAGTCTGTAGTAGACACCCACTATCAAGTCCCTTTCCCCATGACCCCCTTGCATTCTTACCCAGAGCGCCTCATTTTGCCCCTCCTCTAACCCCATCCTGATCACTGAGGATGCTTATTGTTCTTTGATGTATAGTGCTATACCACCCCCCATATTTCTCTGCTCTGTCTCATCTGTACAGCCTGTATCACTCCATGTCAACTGCCCAGGCATGGGTAGAATCCCACCAGGTTTCCATGAGCCCCACTAGGTCTGGGTTTTTGCTAGCTAGCAGGAGGGCGAGTTCCTCCTGCTTTTTCCCCGTGCTTCGAGCATTTGTGTAGAGGCATTTGAGGCCTCCTGTAGGTGACTGTGCCACCCCTTGTTCCTAAGCCTGCCCTGGCCCCTGTCACTTACCTGGATACGACCTGTGTGCATCACCTGACTTGACAGTAAAGTATCCTCATGTTCTTCTGTGTCCCCGTCCGCCAGCGAACCCAGTTTAAAGCTTGCCGTATGAGATCAACCAGCTTGGAAGAAAAAACTCGCTTACCTCTTGGGGAGACGTGAAGCCTGTCCTGCCTGAGCATGTCCTCTGTGTGGAAATGTGGGTCATGGTCCAAGAACCCAAGGCCCATCTGGTAACACCAGCTTCAAAGCCACCAGTTGACCTTGCCGATGCATGTCTCATGGTGCAGTCCAGGTGTACTCACTGGAAGGATAGAAGAAAAAGCCACCTGTGACCCTTTCTCTTTGAGCTTTGCCCTTAGAGCCTTGTAGTCCCTCATGATGTGGCCCAGGTTGCCCCGGCCACATCATTCTTTCCCACGTGGATGAAGACTATTGGGTATTGATCAGAGGGTTGGATGAGGTCCGGGCAGGTCAGATGGAAATTCAAGTCCATCTTACACTTATACCACGTACTTAATACTATAATTTTGTTGATTCTCAAGCCTACCAAAATGACTCATCATTGGTTATGCTATTTCCCTGTGTTTTAATTTTCTTCGAGTACCCGTACTATTTCTCCTTAGCTGAAGTAGGCAGTTACAGACTTCTGTTGCAGGTCTTGGCAACGAATATCTCATTGCACAATTGACTTCACTCCCAGCCCTAGTATGAGTGATTTGCATGAATCAGCTTGCCTTGCAAAAAGATGCAGCAGCTATCATCTGGATCTTTATTTTCTTTTACAATAAAATTCATATCAATTAATGGCCAGGGAATTTCAGTCCTAACTTAATGGGAGGTTACAGTTTAATTTTGAGATGGCCTTCTTTTGTACCACAGGGTGTTATAGATATAAGCATAACTCTTGGTTTAGTCTGCAGAAACAATGTCACTTATAGTTTTGCAGTTCAGTAATGAAACAATATTTTTATTTCTCTTACTCTACAGTCATCAGCTTAACAACAGCCTATGGGACTTGCCATTTTTGGCTGTGGGCTTTTCTTTGGGATGTGAAAAGAAATACAGGAAGATTATTTCTAATAGCTCTGAGAAAATCTTGTGACTGAAATGTTCCTTTTAGTACTACATTGTGAGGAAATAAATATGCTTAAGTGAAATTACTCCAGATTTACCCCAGTTTAATATGAGAAGAACATGGACCATTGTTTATTATTTCTTGCATGGACTGCTATCCTGTATATGTGTGCTTGTGTCCTACAGGTTCAGAAAGAATCCATTTGATGTTCGGTACTTGGTAGATCCCAACCTATCACTATAGCCCCAGATTCCTTTCTCCTACACAAACATAGACATAATTAAACATCTTTTAGTTCTATTGTTATAAGAACTGTAGATGGAGGGAAAAATAAAGAGCACAATTAAATCAGATAGAAGGTAGCTATAGCAGATTAGTCTTCAATAGGTAGAAGGATCCATGTATAAAGCATTCTGAGCGATTCTTCAGAACCGATTTATTTTGATAGCCAAGACAAATATCACAGCTTATATCTAACCTTTGAGGAGCAGGGCCAAATAAAATGATGGATTAAAAAGGCCAAGGACACAATAATAGAGATAAAATATAATATAGAAAATAATACTGGTGCTGATCTGAGGGTAAAAAGATGCTGAAATGGAATAGAAAGAAAAATGTATGATAGTAACCCTAAGTAAAAAAATCCCCCCTTCTGTTTACTCTAAATATTAATTAATGTTCCACGAGTTCTTTGTTGGTAGTAGTGCTTCGTATATGGCTATCTTCAGATAATTTGCGTTTCCTTTTGTTACAACCCATACTGTGGGAATAACTGATTGAGCAACAGGCAAAATGTACTATCTGTACCTCTATAATTATTAGTAATAATATTCAGCACAGATTTATATTCTCCTTCCTCCTTGTGGATATGATGAAGTTAATCCAGTATTTTCTGCATGAACTGTTATAATACCTAAAGCAGTGGTACAATACATTATCAAGTATGGGTGCGCTGATAGAAAATCTAGCATTACAAAGTTCATGTATAGGAATATGTCACTTTGTAGGTGGTGTAAATACAGAAGGAATTGTGACACAGGCACCTGTCAAACTGTCAGAGTCATGCCTGATCCAGAGTGCTGTATTTTGAAATGTTAGGAGTATAAAGTAATCAGGAGACATGATTCTGAACCACCCCACAAAATGTGCGATAGAAAGGATGCTAACGAAAAAGGTTTGTATTATTATCTTTAAAAAAGAATACAAGGTGGCTTACTACTCATAAAGCATATTCAAATAGCAGTCCAGCCTTTTATAATATACTAGCCAATTGGCCATCAAAAATGATGGTGGGAGCATGTGGGCATGGAGCCCTGTGCCCCCACACCTGGGCCTGCTCCCCCTTTTCCTCCTGGCGCTTGGGGCCTGGGCCCACTTCCCCCTCTTCCTGCCGCAGTGGCGGGGGCCTGAGGGTGGGGAAGCCAGGCTGCCGCAGCAGGGAAGAGACACCAGCAGGCCCGGGCTGACCAGGGGGATGGCGAGGTGGGGAAGCAGTAGGTCTGGACCCAACAGGGGAAGACAACCTGCTCCTCCCCTTCCCCCGCCACTCCCGCAGGTGGGGGCCAGGTTGGGCCTGCTGCTTCCCCCTCCCACTGCCACAGCAGGCTGGCTTCTCCCCCCACTTGGACTCGGCCCTCTTCCCCACCCCACGCCAGGCCCAGGCCCACTCCTCCCCTTCCCCCCCTACCACCACTGCTGCAGCACACCCGCTTCTCCCCCCACCAGCGTCGGCTCTCCTCCTCCCCTCACTGCTCCCACATCATCCTGCATCAGGCCCCGCAAGCAGCCACAATGGAAGTGGGGAGGGTTGGGCTGAGGTCAGCACTGGTGGCCTTACCCCCCTGCAGCGTCCCGACCCCACTCCCTCCCGCGCCACCACCACCGTCATCACCTCTAAGGAGTAAGGGGAGAGGCCAGGCCATCTCTGGTGGCCTTGCCCCCCCTCATCTCCATCATTGCCACCTGCAGGGAGCAGGGCAGTGGGGGGCAACATCAGAGCTGCAGGCCAGCTGTGCTGTGCTGTGCTGGCCTTGCCCTCCCCCCCCCATCCCCTCTGTCCCCACCATCATGGCGCTACTCCAGCACCCTGCCACCTCCTGTTCAAACACTTATTTGCACTCTGATTGGCTATTTGTCAGCCAATCAGAGCACGAATAAAGCATTACGGACAGACGAACAGACAGATTGAGGCTTGTATAATATCAGAATTATGTACTAAAGAATTGGAAGAAAAGGCTAGTCTGAAAGTAAACTTGCAAGACACTGGCTGTAGTATATCAGGCTGCTATGCAAATCCACATATGCAGATGGAAGGGTACTCCAGGTCAGCCATTTTATGGTTACAAGTACAGGTCCTGCTCTGTTTGCATGTGCTCATGAGTGCTAGATGCCAGAAATGAAGTGGATGAGGGCAAATCTATGTCTTCTTGTTCCTGCAGCTTATCTGGCCTCGCACAAATAAGAAAGCACCTTCTACCCTGCTGTATCACCACAGCAGTATGTGCTTCCTGGAAGCCCCCAAAAACAATTCTCAGTTGGTTAATATTATTTAGGACTTTCTTCAGCTGGGCTCCTCCACTAGACCCTGCTTGGCACTGCTGGGATTGCCCAGGGCACAATCTAGTCCGTTGTCCATATGCAGAATTACAAATGAGGCACTGAAATTCTTTGTTTAATACATTTCTAATCTCCTTTCTGGTCCATAATCAATGTTTGGGAAACCAAACTAATCCTGAAAATATATGTACTGCTCTACCACTTTTTTATAGCCATGTCAAGTTACAAAGTATTAGTTAATTCTTATCATGAAATAATTCTAATTATAGCTAATTTTAACCCACTGTTGTGATATCAATTAAGTATCTGATTTCAGAAATCATTAACGTTAGAGCTAAAGGCTTCTATTAAAGTAAGACATATAACAAAACACATAACCACATACTTAAATCCTTTTGAAATTAGTGAGATGTGCGCATTAAAGAACATACTAAACTTTTAAGTAAGCTCTTCCCTGAATATAAGCCATAGTGCCAAATCCAATCCTGCTGTAAGAAGGCACATTTTGATGAGAATAAAATATGTTTGCTTTCATCATGGAGGAATTATTAAGCTGTTGTTCCAAATTTTCATAACAACACTAATTTTAGGCCAAGCTGTGTTTATAAAGAGTGACTACAAAAATTATACTGTGTCAAAATTGAAGGGAGGTGGGGAAAGTTAATCAGAAAGGTGTGATTCTTACATACTTATAGGATGGTGGGGCAGAAACTGAACCAACACTGAAAGTACTGTGCCAGCAACCTTGTGTCTCATATACCAAAGCAGAGTCATTGTTAAGTTCCCCAGCTGATATCAAATGCAGATGAATGGAACATGGAAAACTAGATCTCCCAGGTAGGCACGTCTCACCCTGTTTCGGGCATTGTAGATCAAAACCATCATGCTTAAACCCCAGCTGTCTGTTAGGTTCTGTACTAAACCCATGGTGAAAACAAGTTACTATCCAACAGGCTCTAAATATTTTTTCTAGATCTATTTTACATTCACTGAACTTGAATTCTGTGCTAGAAAACGCACAGTATCACTGATAGATTGTGATAATAATTCATTTACCTGCCATTTAACTCCATGGCTGTCCCGAGATGGTTTCTAGCCCAGTCTGATATGTGGCAGCCGTGCTTGAGCAAGCCTACCACACCATACAAAAGTAATCACAGATATTAACAAACCAATGTCTGCAGCTCTGAAGAAGTATTTCCTGTACTTAATATTTGTAGTCTATGTTAAGCTATTTATATGTTACCTCTCTTTTCCAGTGCTAAAATGCATATTTACTGTACTTATGTCCCGTATTATCTGCATTCAGGTGGCAATTTGACAGAATGTAGACCACAGCACATTAATCCTAGAAAAATAAGGGTAAAGTGATCTCTCAGCTTCCCCAAGGAGGAAATAGTTAAATTGTAGTGTTTTCTGTGATATAGTGTACCCAAGGTAGTGCATTAATGGCTAACTGCATAACACACTAATGTAAGCAGTTATTGGGGAATGTTTCTTATACAGTACTTTATTATGGTAAGATTGCACTGTACTTAAAGTAAATATCACTGGCTTCTCTCCAGAGCTGGAAGAATGTAGTTAAATTCCAGAATCTGCTCATTCAGCAATCTGCTCATTCATTATACATCTTATAATAAATTAGGGTAAAAAAAGATGTTGGGATTAGTTTTCTCCCCTTTTCTGAACCAATTTTCCCCACTACTCTTTGTCAAAGGAAAAGGAAAATCTTAAAATGCACAGAGTCCTCCCACTCAGCTTATCCTCTTTTGTTCTTGCCTGCCATGCCCTTGATGTTAAAGAAAATTCAAAGGGAAAGTAAATATTGGGAGGCAAACTGCTGTTTCTTAATGCAATTCCTTTGGCTGCTCAGCCTCTTCACGGGGCTCCTCCATCCCTATCCCCTGCCCGTACCACGCCAGATGTTTAGGGGTGCAATTCCTGAATTACCGTCTGGGCTTAATGCATGAACCAAGTCCTTAGAATGCCTCCAAATCGCACCTTACATGGGTTAAGACCCATTCCACATACTGGGGCATTGCTGTCTCATGATCTGCCCCTCTCTAAGTCTGTACTCAAGCTTCCTTGCCTTCAAAATCTCAAAACAAATGTTTCTTCACCCCTGTCATGACTATTTTCCCCTCTGTCTTTGAACAGTGTTCAGAATAGCAGCAGAGCTTCAGTTCAGCTCCACCCTGATTCAGAGATCCCAACTGGGTACCATAGCTATCTTACTCAGTCCCCTGACTGGATCTGTGCTCTGCCCCTGTTGCAGGGGCAAGCCCCCCCTCTTCACAGGGAAGCCTTCTGTAGCTGGCCCTTTCTTCTTCTTTCCTCTAAGCTATGAACCCGGCATGCCTCACTCACTGGACGAACCCCTTGCAAACCTCTGATGCAGCATTCTCCCCTAAATCTCATTCAGGTA
Source organism: Caiman crocodilus (assembly GCA_030014935.1). Taxonomy (NCBI): domain Eukaryota; kingdom Metazoa; phylum Chordata; order Crocodylia; family Alligatoridae; genus Caiman; species Caiman crocodilus. The sequence continues at coordinate 13,692,852 of JAGPOW010003395.1, forward strand.
AATTTTGGCTTTCCTTCTCGGGGGGGAAAAAGGAACAAAACATAACAAGGACTCAGGAATGATCAAGATGGGGAACAGTTTGTGTGATGGAGTAAATATGTTTCTATATAAATAAAATAAGACAATCACAATGTGTCAATCATCTCCATCGTTACATGCCTGAATAAGGTATGGTTTCTTTCTTCTATACTTCATCAGTGACCACCCCCCCCAACCTTTTTAGGTCCCTACTATGCACTTATACGTGTCATAGCTTTACGTATGTGGGTACTCTCATTAAAATCCAGGGTCATATGCATAGAAAATAAGTATGTGCAGGTTTGTCTAGTTGGGATTGTCAGTTGTAGAGACTTTGGGGCAGAAACTGTCTTCCTAGATACCTATACTTTCTATATAACTAGTGCCTATCTGGATCTTAATCTTGCAGTCAGATCTTCAGAGCAGAAACCCCTTTCATCAGTAGGGATGCACCTGCTTCACCCTCTTGGTTATCAAGGTGATAGAAATAAAAATATATTTTCTCTTTCCTCATTTAAAATATCTCAAGCATCATATTGCTCTGTAAAGATGTGTATAAATAATGTAAGGGAAGACCATTTTTTTTCGGCTAAGTAGACCAAATGTATTGAGAGGTATTTGAAGCTCAAAAAGATGGCTTTATTTATTTATTTTTTGAAAAAAGGCCAAGTTACTTTTCAGCCCCCTCTCAGCAAGTAGACAACTTTGCAAAACTCACAAAATCACGTGGGTACAGCACAGCTTTGAAAACTGGATTTAAAACAAAAATACTATTAACCATCTTCATCGCTCCTGACAGGATTTCTGTCAAAGAAATCGCAGTGAGCCATCAGTCACCACTATTGGCTACTAAGAGACAAGGGAAACCAGGGAGTACAGGAAATGTATGGAGTGGACTAGCTCTGCAATGCATTCCCCAGTAGTGGAAGATCCTATAAACGACTTGCTTTTACATGTTTACATAGACAAAGAGCTCTACTACTTTATCCCTTTACAATTCTAAGTTTTGCATATGTAAACTTTGAATTCTAGAAAGCTTTTAAGTATGTGCTTCAGTCTTATTAATTGCAAGGTTTTTAAGCATGGAATTAAAGATAAAGGCTATCCTGAAAAATAATGTTTATTGAATGGAAAATAAAATGCTGACAAGCATACGTGGATGAGCTGTACATAATCACATAACAGCCTTAACTCTGACCCATAACCCAAGTTATGAATCCTTTCACCCTATCCATCACTAATTACATAATTTGCATAGCTATGGCTACAATACTGTTGAAGCAAAGATAACAGTAGAAATACGTACCTTACATTTATCTGCAGCAAGCATAAAATTGATTGGCAAACATTAATTGCTTGGAATTGGTTTTTCATTTACTTTGACTCTGCTTTCCTGTTTTAGACCTATTCCTTCCATTAACTACTGTTTTCAGTAGGATTTCCCAGTAGCTGAGCTGTTTCCAACTTTCACACCCTAGAAAAATAGTAAAATCGGAGAGGTTTCATGGCTGCAGTTTACTAATCACTTGTGTAACAAGTAGGTTTAACCTGTTCAGTTTAGTTATACCTAATAGCTTCTTTTTAAACAGTTTGTACTTGAAAGGTGTAATTTCACCGACACTGGGGGCATCTACACAAGAAACTTACTGCAGTTGGCTAATTAGCTATGCAGTAAAGCATCTCCATCTATACATGAATGCCATGTTCCCCCAGAGGCTGGGGTGGCATGGCAAGCTCCAACAGGCAATGGCAGCACTGTCAGTGGCAGGAGCGTGGCAGCGGTAAGCGGGGAGCGCCCGCAGGTGGGTGAGGGTGGCAAGCACCAATCCGTGGTCAGCAATCACCCACAGGCACCACCAGGAGTGTTGGCAGTAGCCAGCAGTAATCATGGGCTGCCCACAGATGCCACCAACAGTGTCGACGGCAAGGGGTGGGGTGGCAAGCAGTGACCACCCACAGGTGCCGCGAGCAATGTCATGGTGTCTTTTCACAGGGGGTGCACCTCCATGCTGAAGGGGTGCATGTGCACCTGCATGCACCCCCTACGTGTCTCTAGTGCATCTACACATACAGAGCTATTGGGCTACTTTGCCCAAGACTTTGGCCCAAATTCTATTACCGTTTTGTGCAGATGTGGCCCTTAACCTGCTGTGTAATAGCAGTTTTGTCACTTACCAACAGTTTATGATTTGATCATATGCAGTATAGCTGCATAAGCATCCACATTTCTTTTGTATAGGCTCAGAAGGCCATGCATTGGCTTAGCAGTTACATGCAGTGTACGTGTGTACACTCCCCCCTCCTGCTAATAGCCAAGTGGTTGCAGAGATCTTAGTTCTAGGCCCCCCTCACTCAACATTAATTTGAAGCTGAATTTGAAATACTGCAACTACAATGCCACAGGTACTTCCTATCCAAAATTTCTCTTCATCATAATCCTGTTATTTCTGGAAGCATGAAATTAAGAACTAACGTGCCTAAAAGTAATGGATATGCTCCTTTGAAGAACTGGGATATGGCCTATATGTATTCATGTTTCCTGAGTAAAGCATGTATGAGGCTGAAGTGACCCACTATTTTCATCTCATGATCCTGGTATACTCTTTTATGCTTGGGACTTGGCAGCAGAGAGACCAAATACCTTTGAGAATGTGTCTTGCATTATTTCATTTTAAGCAGATTAATTATCAGTGTTCTCACACTTAGTTAAGCAAAAGTCATTTCTCACCTATCAAATTTCACTTAATAGATTTAAGAGCTTTAATATTTGGTGAATGTGCTCAGGATTTTAGCCTCTTTTCTGTGGGCTGAATCATTGATGCCTCCTTTGGACCATGTTAGGTCAAAAAAAAAAAATCAATGGCCTCTTTGAGGCTGCAGAGAACCAGAAAAACTTTCTGCAGTGAGATGGAGAAGAGGTCATAACAGACATGATGGTATGGGCCTGCCTAGTCTGCATGGCAAGGGGCAAAGGCAGATCCACAGGGTGTAGTGGCACAGTTGCACCACTCTTTGGCTGTGCCACATGTGTGCAGTGAGCTCTGAGCTCAACATCTAGTCAGTACAGCTCCTGCCAGAGTTCTGCATGTGCAATGAGCTCTCTATGACCAGATCCAACATTTCTGCATATCTTCAGAGCCCAGGGGGTGAGCAGCACTTCTGCTTGCCCTTCCCTTCCCTCTCCCTGGACTCCATAGCCATGTAAAAGTGATGGCTCCAGCCAGAGCTCGTGCCAACCAGGTGATGAGCTCACAGGGCTTATTCCACATGTGCAGCACAGCCAAAGGAGGTTGTGGCCACAGCCCTCACCATTGCTGGGAAGGGGTGTTGTTCTCTGCCACTTTACCCTTTCCTAGCCTTCTTCTGTAGGCCACAGTCACAGCTATCATCTGGTTGCAGACTAGTTTTTGAGTTAGGAGCTGATTTATAAAACAAATAAATGAATATTGTGCCTGTGCATGTTGGAGCAAGTTGCTATAAATGTATGCCTATATGTATAAAATACAGGGTGAATGCTCTTTTGTGCCATGCTATATTATGTAAAGTTTATATAACCACAGATGCCATACATATATGGACATATGCATTTTGTGACGTTCCTTCTTAAAGTGAAGTAGGCAAAGAAAGCTGAACACCAGCCAGCATCTGTGGGGAGAAGAGGGTTATAGATTAATTTAGTTTTCCTCAGTGCAGATACAGGTTAGTTCATTTTAGTTCAACTGAGCTGGTCTAGGCCCTTAGAAGTGTCTCAATTCAAGCACCCAAATCACTTGTCACATTAAAAAATGGGGGCCATTATTTGCACTACCTTTTAAAGCTGAATCCAGGAAAGAGTATCTTTTTTTCTGTGGAGAATTTCTGTAGAATGCAGGACACCCTCCTTGTACCACTTGCAAGCTTGTTTGCCTTTCAGCATGTTTCTGCATGAATGTCCCTCCAAGCACTCCCAAAATTGCCATGAGCAGGAGAAATAAGATGGAAGAATCTCAGTCTAGATGTTTTCCTCTGAATAGTTTGCCAGCTCAATTTCACACTCATTCAGTTGGCTGATCTGCAATCTGAATAAGGAAATATTTGAGTTGAGAGTCAGCTTCAAACTTGCCCCCAAAGCTTTTCACCAATTTGTACTTTTGCGTACAACCATCTTTCTCTTCTGGGTAGTTGAGGAATGGAGAAGGGTGACATGGGGACACCAGAGAGATTTTTCAGTATTTACAGACTAGTAATCTGGGTGAGCATCATAAATGATGCATACTGCAACAAAGTGAGTTAAAATGGTCAGTTAGCTACAAGCAAACCTCAGGGCAGTTAACAATGGCAATCTAACAACTAACAATGGTAGCAAAGGCATCCACTGATTGCCCTTGTTGTAAATGACCATTTTTTTTAAGTTAAACTATTTTAAAACTAGTTTGTGCCTCATTAGGCTGCCTGCTGAAAATGAGAAATTTGCTTTAACTGCATTGTTTTGAATTGCTGAGGGAAGAATCTATCAACCACAAGGTGCCCTGCTGCTGAACTCAGCCAAAAAGCTGTTAATAACTCCAGCAGATGTTTCTGCTTTTTAGGCAGTAGACTCCCTCTCTCCCAGCCCTCCCCTTTTCAGAATCCGATGCCAGTGTGACTGAGCTCTACAACTGTCTGCTATTGTTGCTAAACGAAAAATCATCTTTGTGCAGTCAATAGCAACAAAACTTCAGTGTGTGAGGTCAGCAAATAATTATATGTACTTCTAGGAGATTTGCATTTTAGTTCTGAAAACAAAGAGAAAGAAGAAGCTGCAAATCACATTATAGGCTTCATCCCAGGGCCTAAAAGATTATTCTTTTGTACCTCAGGTCCTGAGCTATACACCAATATAACTGGGAACAGAATTTGCCTCCCGTATGCTTACTCTAGTGACTAGTGTCTTTAGATTTAATGAGATTGTTTGCATGAAGAGGGTTGCAAGATTTGGCATTATAGTTTCACAAGCAAAGAGCAATAGTTTCCTACCTTTCAAATATAGAACTACATTGTTCACACTAATTGAGGATATTAAACTAGAGATTTAAATTACTCAGCAAACATTATTACTTGTCTATTGTTGAGCATGTGGTCATTCATTTGACATCTTTTTCAGAGCACAGAAAGGGCTCCATTAGACTCACAGCACAATGTTGCTGTTTTCTTTACATACCACATGGTTCTGAATGCTCTGACCTTCACAGCTCTGCAATCTTAGAAGCATGTCTTATAAATACAGCTATATCACTATGCTGTACATACTGTACAAAAGGAAACCTTGAATCTGCAGTGCCTGAATAGTCATTGTCAGCATCTTTGTATTCTAGTTAACCTGAAATCTTAAATTAAATCTGTGTTCTATGCTTTTCCTAATGAGGAAGGGAGAAGAAAGCAAGCCAGTAAGCTCCTCTTTCCCCTCATTTTGGAGTACAGAGTTTAAACAACACCTGTAGTAACCAAGAGAATACAGGTGCAATATATTTATGGGAGAGAAAACCTGCTGTATATTTCACATCCACGAAGTAACAGTCTTGCCATTCCAAGAAGGGCAGAATGAAAGGCAGATTTCTGACTTAATGCATAGTCTACAGTTGGGTTTTGGTTTGTTTTTATTTTATTTTATTAAAAAGAAATGTTCTGTGGTTCAGTCGGAACATCAGCATTCACCAACCATAGTAATTCAATGCAAGAACACCCTTTTTATAATACCCATCAGAAAAGGGTAAACACTGTTTTCTTCCTACTTTTGTTGCCAACCTAGTGTGCACAACAACACATTCATTAATGTGCAGTGAATACTGAGTATTAAATTTAGTAGTTGCAAAAGTAAGTACTAAATAAATGCTCAGTAGGCTATCCTACTGTGCATTAGTGTGATCACGTGCTTTTTTATGATGGTTAATGCGCAGTAGACTAATACTGCTGCTCATTAGCATAATAGTGTGGTTTTGCCGTGATGCTATAGTGCACAGTCAATCAGTCTACTTTGTATTGAGCATCTTGTGTAAATGTGACCATTGTAACCTAAGTCTAACCAAACTAGGCTTTTTCGTGCCTTCCAAACAGGATTGACTCCACTGATGGTAAAAACAGTAGGACTGTTGGCCTCAAAAACACAGTAGAGGCGAC
>JAGPOW010003395.1:13705863-13718163 GCA_030014935.1 Caiman crocodilus
AGGGAGGCACTCGGAGCCTGGAAGGTGGTCGGGTGAAGGGAGGTGGGCGGCTCAATGCGGGAGCGCCCCCTACTGGCCTGCCACAGCATCTACACATGTACTTTACTGTGGAGTTAATTAATTAGCTCAGGAGTAAAGTGTCACCATCTACACATGCACCTATATTAGGGTGCAGTAAATAAATTAACTCTGCCATAAGACAGTACTGTCTGGGGCAAGCACTATCGTATGGTGGATTTATGCCACCACAACGCATATATAAACAGTGTTCAAGGCTGGCTGGAGCACAAGGGTGCTACGGTGCAGGGACTGCTTGTCACCTAGCCCTGCACCGTAGCACCCTCATACCTCAATCAGTCCCTCTGCTGCCTGACACTGTCACCCAGAGTCCAGGGCTGACCCCTCCGCCCCGGATCTCCTGCCAACTCAGGGGTGCTATGCTCCAGCTCAAATTGCTGCGATCCCAGGTACATGTGTAAATGTTGCTCCTGGGAGCAGCTGACTCTGGCGCAAACTACACCAGAGTTTATTGCATTAGGGTAATTGCATGTGTAGATGCACCCCTAATGAAGGATAAGGAACTTAACCCTGTCATATATTCATGTTCTTCTGTATGAAGTAATATTCTCCAGCATGGTTACATATAGAAACACTTTGTAACTAAATCAACCCTCATTAGACACGTGGAGTTGTAGACTTCAGCCTTTATTGTCAGCTTGGCTGTATGGGCCCTGTGGATGTGCAGTTAAGCCACTGCTAGGACCCTAAACAGAAATGCAGAACCATTCTGGAAACTTGTCTTGTTACCTACTCAAATGTATCTTTTTAGCTCTAACCACAAGTGTAATAAGATAAAGGGGCCTTCTCTCAAGCAGTAAAAATTAAAGTAGCTAAGGAAAATTGCACAATTAGCCTGAAATTCATGTTTTTAGTTATTTAACTTAATGCTAAAGGAATTCCTAGCATAGGTACGGTTGAGTTGTATGTGACGAGTATACACTGTTAAATCAGGGAATAAACATTTCCTACTATATGGGAATTCATCCTTGGTTTCTAGCAGCAACTTCCCTTGGTAATTTTGGTGACCAGTAGTTTTCTAGAAGAGAACTGTAGAAACCCTATGACAGTGGCATTGGAGGTGGCAGTGACATGTGTTGAATCAGCACATCTGAAGACCTTGAACAAGTATTTAGTATTTGGCCAGTGCTAGTTTCTTGCAGGGCCTATGATTGCTACTACAGCCTTATCTTCCAGTGCACTTTTTGGTGCTTGGTACTTGGACAAAGTCAGCGTAAAGTCTTTCCCAGCCTTGTATATCTGAACATACCTTATTCATTAATAGGTGCTTGTACATGTGACACCATTACCATGTACACATGACAAAAATGTCACTTTGTGTGGCTTAATGACATCATGCTGTACACATGCAAACTCATTTAAAACCCCCCAAACTCCTGCATTGTTGCAAACTAAACTACATCCCAATGCAGCCTACCTGCACAGCCCCGGGGGCACCACCTCCATGGAAGGACAGACTGGAGCCTCCCACACCTCAGAGGTCTGCCAGCAGCTCACCCCTTGGCCGTGGCAGGCTCTGCTGGAAAAAAAAGGATTGGGTCCCTTACCGTAACAGTGATGGAAAATAATAATTTTATTATCTGGATGTAATCTAGATTTTCAGTAAATTCACCATATCACATAAAATGAATAACCCAGCTATAAATTACATTATTGGACTTGAAAATGACATCTTAATGACCAAAATTTAAGATTGTCCATTGAGTACTGATTTCCTAAATCCAGGTGTTACCTCTCCAGAATTCACCAACCCATCTGTACCTTAAGTTAATTGCAATTACTTGAGTAAATTGGAATAGAAAACAACAAAATAAAATAAAGTAACAGCAAAAAATGGATCTATTGGATTAGCACAGTGAGAGGGTTTATCCAACCTGCAAATAGAGCAGTGAGGTTGCTCTGGGCTTATACCTCAGCACCTGTTTTTGAGCTTTCAGCTTCTAGCACGCCTAAATGTAGGAGCTGAAGATTTTTCTGGAACAGCTTTATTGCTAACCTTGTGGGTCTGGGATTTGCTCAAGGACTCAGGTGGGTGGGGCATGCTCAAGTCCACTGATACTCAGGCCCAATATTGCAGTGGTTTAGGTAAGCACTGTGGGCGCCTCCCCCCAAGTATGTACATGCGGTTTGTGATACTGCAGATGGGTCTGAGGTGCTGCAAACTGTACGCGCTAAACATACAGGCATTCTCCGCTCTGATAATTTGCAGCGTGGTGGGTTTTTTAGACACAGGGAGATTCCAGTGTAAAAAAAGCCCACACCAGAAAACAGGGGAGCAGCACACATGACAGCAGTGTGCAATGCCCAAAACTGGAGTCTGGCTGGCCAGAGCCACACTCCAGCTGCCAGCCAGGCTCCATGTGCCTGGATCACTGCTACTGGAGCCCCAGGAGCTGGCAGCCTTCCCTACCCCACCTGGGGCAAGAGTGCATGTGTAGGAGTGTTCCCCAGGGACAACTAGCAGTGGAACAAATCTCTTGAGGGGCTGTAGGCCTGTTGGGGGGCTGTGGCCCTGTTGTGGGGTGAAGTCCATGAGCTGTGCAGGGGGGGCTGTGCCCTGTGGAGGGACAGGGGACTCACCCCTCCTGAGCAGCTCCCCTTACAGGCCCACCCCCACACCCATAGCCCCCCACAATCCAACCACGAACCCTACACCTCCAAGCCACCCCTACAAACCCCTTACCCACATACCTGGCCCTGTGGGGCACAAATAAGGAGACTGGGGTGGGGGGCAGGCTGTGGATTGAGAGTGAGGGGAAGGGCAGGGACAGGACACTGACATATCCATGCTGCTTAGCGCTGCACATCCTCATGAGTGAAGGGGGTAGGGGGCAGCTCTGATTTTTCTATGACAAAAAAGCCCAAAGTAAATGGCACACAGTAGAAATATTTAGAATTTATTTGAATATGATGATGGACATGCTGCTAGGCTTTGAAATTGCTTTAAAATTGTAAATATATCAATAAAACATTGCCCAACTGATTTGATCTCTCTCTCTATATATATATAAATATGTGTGTGTATATATATATATATATATGTATATATATGTATATGCATGTGTATATATATTTTTTTCATAGATTTCATAGATTTCACAGATATTAGGGCTAGAAGGGACCTCGGAAGATCATCAAGTCCCCAAGGGCAGGAAGTCAGCTGGGGTCATAGGATCCCAGCAAGATAAGCATCCAATTTACTGTTGAAGGTGTTCAATGTAGGTGCTTGAACCACCCTGATGGTAGGCTATTCCAGACCTTGGGGGCTCGGACAGTAAAGAAATTCTTCTTTATGTCCAGCCTGAAATGATCTTACAGTAGTTTATAATGGTTCGACCTCGTCATCCCTTGGGACGCTCTGCTGAACAAACGTTCCCCCCAGATACTTCTGGTCACCCCTGACAAACTTATAGGTGACCATCAAATCACCCCTGAGCCTATACTTTACCAGGCTTAAGAGCCCCATGCCTCTCTGCCGGTGATCGTAAGGTCTGTTTTCCTGACCTCTGATCATGTGCGTGGCTCTTCTCTGGACTCTCGCAAGCTTTTCCACATCCTTTTGAATTGTGCAGCCCAAAACCGGACACAGTACTCCAGCTGTGGCCTCACCAAGGCCAAGTACAAGGGGAGAATGACATCTCGGGATTTGCTTGAGAAGCATCTATGGTGTTTTGGTCACGTTACTAGCTACAGCATTGCACTGAACGCTTTTGTTCATCTTATGGTCAATGATGACCTCCAAGTCTCTTTCTTCTGTAGTGCTAGCCAGTGGAGCACTGCCGAGCCTATAAGGATGCTACAGGTTTTTCCTCCCAGGCTAGAGAACCTTCCATTTTTCAGTGTTAACACCATCAGGTTCTCATCTGCCCATTTGCTGAGCTTGTCCAGGTAAGCCTGGATCACCCTCCTGTCTTCAGGTGTGGATGCTTTACCTCAGAGCTCAGTGTCATTGGCAAACTTGGCCAGTCTGCTTCTGAGTCCAATGTCCACATCATTAATGAAGATGTTGAACAGTATGGGTCCAAGGACAGAGCCTTAGGGGACCCCACTGGTCACAGGGCACCATGATGATTGACTTCCGTCAACCACCACCCTCTGGGTCTGACCACGGAGCCAATTCCCCAGCCAGTGGATCGCGGTGGACCCAAGGCCACAATTGGCCAGTTTCACCAAGAGGTGATCATGGGATACCAGATTGAAGGCTTTTTTGAAGTCAAGATATATGACATCAGTCTCTTCTCCCTTGTCCAGGTGATAGGTCACCTGGTCATAGAAGGAAATGAGGTTGGTCAAGCAAGACCTACCCACAATAAACCCATGCTGGCTATCTCTGAGGATGTTGGCATTGGCCAATCCATTAAGAATGGCCTCTTTACTACACTTTTCTAAGACCTTCCCCAGGATAGAAGTCAGGCTGATGGGCCTATAGTTAGCCGGATCCACTTTCCTCCCTTTCTTGAAGATAAGCACCACATTGGCCTTCTTCCAGTCATTGGGCTCTACAATAGAGTTCCAGGAGTTTTCAAAGATCTGTGCCAGAGGCTGGGCTATGATGCTAGCCAGCTCCTTGAGTATCCTGGGGTGTAGATTGTCAGGGCCAGCTGACTTGAAGGTATCCAGCCTCTCAAGGTGTTCCTTCATGAGGTCAGCACTGATGGAGGGCAAGGGATCTCCCTCACCCGGACCTCCCTGTCCTGTAGTGGGCATGGGCGTCCCATGGGACTGATGAAAGACCTATGCAAAGTACCCATTTAATAGGTTGGCTTTTTCCTAGGTGTCAGTTGTCAGTTGTCCCATCTGGTTCAGCAAGGGTCCAATGTTGCTCTTGCTTTTCCTCTGGCTCCCCACACATCTGAAAAAGGACTTTTTTATTGTCTTTGATGCTCAAAGCTAGTTTGAGTTCAGTTGCAGCCTTCACTTTCCTGGTTTGCTCCCTGCAGGACTGGACCAGTGCAGAATATTCCTCCTTGGAGGTGAATACCATCCTCCATCATTTGTAGGCCTTTCTTTTTAGCCTCAGGAGGTCTGCTAGATCCCTGGAGATCCAGGGGGGCTGCTGTGCCCTCTTGCTGCCTTTCCTCTGAGATGGAATAGAATTAGTTCATGCATCGAGGATCACTCCCTTGAGGAGCAACCACTCTTCTTGAATTCCGCTCCCCCTGGGGTCATGGTCCCTTAGGGCCTCACTGTCAAGACTCCTGAGCTTGTCAAAGTTGGCTTTCCTGAAGGCAAGGACTTCCGTGTTGCTGACTGACTTTCCAGCTTTATAGCAGATGGCGTCAAGCTCTTGACTTTGGGTGGGAGGTCTGTAGTAGACTCCCACCTTTGTGTCCCCTGTGCCATGATCCCCACGGATTTTAACCTAGAGCATCTCCAGTCATCCACCCTGGTCACTAACATCAGCTTGCAGGGACCTGTAGCTTTCCTTAATATAGAGAGCTATACCCCCGCCCTTTTTATCTACTCGATCTCTCCTGTACAGGGTATAGCCATCTATACCCGTGGTCCAGTCATGGGTAGAGTCCCACTAGGTCTCTGTTATCCCTATGATGTCATAATTATTTGTGTTAAGCAGGAGGATAAGTTCCTCCTGCTTATTCCCCAAGCTCCTGGCATTTGTGTACAGGCAGGCAAGTGTCCCCTTGGAGGCTCTTGCCTTGCCCACAGTTTGTACCAGGGCTGGGGCAGGGGTGGGCTCCCTTAAGTGCCTTAGCCTGCTGCCTTGACAAGGGTTGCTCAGCGGGCCAGCAGTGGCGGTAGTCCCCCCCGTCCTCCCCGTAAGCATGCTGGGCCTGAGTCTACCTACCCTAGGGGGCTCGCAGGCAGGGCTTCGGGCCCTCCTGTTCACCCTCCTGCACAGACTCCGCACTAACTCACACACCGGCAGACAAGCGCGCCTGTTTGTATATATATGTATGTATAGCAGTCTTTTGTTTCACTTGTGGAAGAACATGGATTTTAGGGTATTTTCAAGAGTGACTTTGGGATATTTTTATTAGCCATTTTGCAGTTTTTAAATAGGGAACGCTAGAATTTCTCCTAGGGAGGCAGGACCCAGGCAGAGGAGCCTGCTCAGAGCTGGCACCCAGGACCCAGCTGGAGGTGCCTGGCCTCCTGGCCACTTGGGGCCAGGAGGACATGCTTTGACAATTCAAAGCAGGCCACCTCATTGGAACATCTTCTAGGCAATAGCTGCCTAGATGGCCAGGCCATGGCAGTAGTGCCACACAAAGTCCAACTGTGCAGCCACAGACCTCTGGCAGCTGGCCCAGAGGTGCAAATGCCTCTAATGGCCATGCTGTCTCTATTTGGGTCTGGCAGGCATGCAGCCTTGGAGCCACATGCTGTCACAGGTGGCAGCAGGTCACAGCCAGGCAGCAGACCTCACTGCCAAAATGTTACAGTGGGTAGAAGATGTAGAGAACTCTCAGGGATACTTCAGCAGTCCAGCTGACACAATGGGTAGTGTCCCCAGGTATCAATTGGCTGGGCCGCAGAAGCTCCTGAGAGCAAGTAGCCCTGAACTGTTTGCTAGAACAGCTTTTTATACTACTGAGGCCAGCACAGGGCAGCTTTTTATACTGCTGATGCCGGTACAAGTGCTGCCCCAGGCTCTAGCTCCCTCTGGCTGCAGATTCAGGAGAAGCCAGGCAAAGTTATTTTGCCCCAAGTGGCACAATTTACCCCACACCAAAGTGCATGTCTGGGCACGTGTGCTGTGGCAAAAAGCTTCGGCTCAACTATGCACAGCTTCTATTTGAGCTGCTGCAAGCACACATGCCTACATGTGTGGATGCGTCCTATGAAGAAGCTTCTCTAGTGCAGCAGCCTCAGGAGCTGCCAGGATTCTTTTTTTCCTTTCCTCCTTGCTTCCTCTAAATTTAACTCTTTGCTATTTTACTGGATTTGGCAAAGTAGTTTGGGCACAACTTGTTGTAGTTTGTTAATCCCAACTTTCTGAACCACCCAGGATAGTGGGGGCTTATGTTGTACCAGGTTCTGCCTGCAAGCTGTCTACCACATTATCCCAATTTAAATTTACAACCCTGAAAACTTAATCTGCGGAGGTTAACACTGTTAACATTGTTCCACTTTTTCATATGGTCCACTCATAGCTTAGCAGTGGACACCACACAATTAGCTCAGAGCACTCAGCTGTGTTTCATCTTGCTGAACAATTAAAAGCGTTTTCTGTCAAATCTACTGTAGCAGCCATGACCTTGACCAATAATTTAATGTCCATGTTTAAAATGCCAACATGTATATTGAAGTGACATATTCCTAGATGACTATTTCTAAGAAATAAGAGAAGTATGGAGGGGATGCAGAAAAATGCTATCTGATTGTCTAGCATGCACAAACAGTATATAAAAAAAGAAAACCCATTCAGCAGTACAACTTGGGAGTCCAATCTAATGTCATCCTCTATGTTTTCTAATGTAAAATATCTGGATGCAAAAAGCCCTAAATTCACCTAACCCATTAATTGCTTTATAATAATATTCCCCTGTTCAGGAATTGTATCTTTAAATACACATCTTTACTTTCCTTATATTTATTGAAATTAGCTGGCTTCACTAAATTCAGATCACTAGTAAACAATGTCTTTTCCATTATCAATATCTTTTTTGTCTTTTCAGTTCATGGTGCTAAGTTATGCTTTTTATCTTTTAGCCTGAACAAATTAATTTCAGCAGTTCTATATTGCTCTTCCTGATATTTGTATGTTACAATGAATATACTGTGTCATCTCTTCCGTCTATATTCTGTAGTAATCTTGCCCTTTTCTAAGTTCTCCAGTACTTGAAGGTCCTTTCAAAAGCTAGATAGCCACAACTGCACAGTGTAACATACATATAATATATATTCCCCAGATTCTTTTTTCTAACTTCTTAAAATAAGTTTATAGTTTAATTTTTGTTGCTGCCCTTGGCAGGCCATCCTACACATTGTTTTACAGGCAGATATCTTCATTGAAGCCACTTGAGGCAGAAATCTTAGTGCTAAGCATTTCCAGGAATTAGTGGAAGAAGTTTGCTTAATAGTATCTGTTTCACACAAGCTAAAAAAGGCCAGAGAAACAAAGCAAAAAACCCCCAAAACCTTTCTATTCCTAGTAGGGCATGACTATACAAGACATTTACTGTGCAAGTGATTAATTGGCTACGCAGTAAATATCTCAGTGTAAATACATATCCTACCTGGCTGTGGAGTAGGTTTGTGTGCAGCAGCAACCATGCACTGAGCCAGCTGGCTGGGGCAAGAGGGTGCTTCAGTTCAAGGGCTGCCTGCTGCCCCTCCACAGCACATTGAGCCTAATCAGAGCAGCCCTGTGTTGGCAAGCTAACCCCCCTGCCAGGTCTCCAGCCAGCTGAGGCTGCTGCAACCTAATTCAATGTGCTGTGGTCTGGTTGCATGTGTAAACTGCGTGTCCAGGAGCTTCCAGGGAGCAATAAACTGCAAAGCAATAAGCTCTGCAGTTTATTACTGAATGCTAGTGGCATGTGTAGACACACCCACAGAGTGCTAAATATCTTCTTGGTAGTTTCTAAAATAACGGTTTAAAGTGACATGTAGGCTTCTGGGTCATTCCATCTCAACTGCTACTGACAGGGTGCATCTATACAAGGCGTTTACTGTGGAGCTGACTAATTATCTCCACAGTGGGTGCATCTACATGTATGCCTTTACTGAGTGGTAACCAAAATTACTGTGCAGTATGGGCACGTGTCCACACATGCACACCCATACTGTGCAGTAAATATGGTGACTTACACCAACGTGAGCATAAGTTTGATACCTGCATCATGCAGGTATCAAACTTATGCCCAATGAATTACTGCGTAGTAATGCACATGTAGACGCCTTACTGCACAGTAACACTTTGTGTGTGGACTAACTTGGGACTAGCTTGAGTCCCAATTCAGTCCACACACAGCTTTAATGTGCTTTAATGCCTACACATGTACACACCAGCCTGTTCCGGCTTACTGTCCAGTAAATTTAAGCTGTGTAAATGCACGTCAAGCCAGGGATGTGGGGGCCCCAGCGCCTTCTCCGGTAGACCTGGAAGTGGACTGGTAGTACTTCTGGTCTACTTCTAGGTTTGCCACCGAGCACGTGGCCCGCCCCGCCCCCAGCCCTCCTGTGAGATGCTCCATCCACCCCAGCATCAAATCATTCATGAACTGTACCAAGTACCTTGAGGTATGTAGAAAAAACATTTAAAGCTGTGTCTATGTCCAAATCGCTGATTCTCTGAATTAGCCTCGAATCTTCATTCAAATTCAGACGACTTGAATCAGCGACAGTGATCTGAATCAACTAATCGAACCACTGTCCCCAATTTGGGCCGAATCTGAATCGAATAGGGCCCATTTCGCACACCCCTACTATGCATCTACTCCAGATTTATACTGCCATAGAGTCAGGTTATGCTGGTATAAATATGATGTGTGTCCACATCCTAAGTAGAATTTTTACATAAAACTATTGCTCTGACAGTATTCTGCTGACTTCCATTAGGTCACACACTATTTCTTCCATATTTGTGATGGATCTCCTCAAAATAGGGAGTGATTTGACATGCACATGCTTTTATATTCCACCATAAGAAACAGGTGGATCATGAGCAAATCTCAGAGGCTGAGAAGTGTCATTCCAGTTCCACTGAAGCACAGAACTGGGCAGCAATTTATCACAGGAGGTCTATGGCAGATCTGAGAGCAGAACACAGACCTTTCAATTTCATAACTAAATTATAAGACAATCCTTTTTCTCTATACACATGCTGGAATAAACAGTAATGTGCAAACCTTCTTCATATGCATATTTAACACAAGTACTTTAGAAAGTCTCTTTGCTCTTAGTTGTCTGGATAACTTTTTGGTTAGTGTTTGCCATTTTTCTCTGGGCTCTCAAACTCAGAATAATGGCTTATGCAGGCAGCTAACTCATGAAAATCATAATGCCCTGCATTTACACTTGGCATTTGCACTTTACAAATATTTTTATTTATTGCACATAGTCAAAGTACATCACTGTATGAAACAGTAGAGAAAGATCTAAGCCCTATCTCATTCTAAAATGGGGAGACAAAAAATTTCATGGACTAGTGAATTGACACAAAACCCACATGGGGTTTATAGATTAATCCAAATTTTATACAGGAGGAAATGATTCTTTAACATACTCAAGGTTAAAGAAGTATTGCTGAGATCTTTTTTACACAAAGGGCATGTCTATACATCACTATATGGTGATGTTGTGGCGCTGTGCTTTTAGTTCCTTTTGGAAGTACTAAAGCATGGCACAGTAAACTCCTGCACTGCACAGCACACACCACGCGTGGTTACATTTTGCCACTACATCACCATAGCAGTACACTATACCAGGGGAGCATGCCACTATGGTGACATAGCTGCCCATCACATGTAGACCCACATGATCACCGTAACATACCCTATGTCACTGTAATGCACCGTACAGCGACATAGCACATCTCTGCATTGCTGTAGGGCAACGGATAGATGCACCCAAATAGTTGTATTAGTTTAACTAAAAGTATTTATGCAGACTAGATTATCTAAACTAGCTTCTCTTAAATTCAACTAAAAATATTTGCACATGGGTGTGACTGGTTTAACTAAACTAGTAGAAGTTTGTATATTGACAATACCTGAACTTACTGGCTGAAATCTTCAACTCATTTCACTAGATCATCGTCTTTACTATCAAACAACCATATATGTTCCTTTCTTGCCACTGTCCGCCATCTATCACACAATACAAGGTACACAGTGAGTGACATGTATAAATATAAAGTGAAAATATATCTAGAGTTCTAGCTTGTTATAGTTGTTAACAATGTTCTCTTAAACAACCGTGAACAGTACATCCTTAAGGCTATATCTTGTCCTCATTCTACAAGTTGAATGGGAATAGACTATGGCCCTAATTTACCGGGGTGTTTGACAGTGGCTGGAGAAGTTTACTCATTCTAGCCCTGCTCTTTGCCTTTGGCCTTTATGATCAGTTTGATTGACTGAACAGGTAACTGTCACTCACCTGAGGAAACTATGTTTGTAGTACTCATGATGAAGTTGCTTGGTAGGCTGAAAATATATTTAACAATTTAACAGAATACTAGAATATTTCCCTTGTCTATAAACATATTTCCCTCTCATTAAATTAAAAATCCCTTCTTAGTGAAGAGCTTCCTCTTCCTGGTTGTCTTGATTTTCCTAAGAGCTACCTGAGGAGGTGCTAGCTAGTAAGAGGTCTGGTTGACTTATGGACTTATCTCTAAAGTTCTGGGTTGATATAAATGTTAGTGGGGGAGAGGACCCCAAGTAAGCAAATTTTATCTTAACATAAAACATTTCTGTTTGGCTGGTTTGGACTTGGTAAAGCTTCCAAATATATTGTGTTTGAACTATCTGATTTATTGTGGTCTCCAATTTTATCCTACTGCTGGCCCAAGAAACACTTGGCAACGGTGTTGGAATTACACTGACATATTGATAAGTTTGTATTGTACCAATTGTTGATTCAGTCTCTAAATTGCCAATAGGATATATGATAGTATCCCTAAATTATATGCTTCTATTAAAAAGTGTCCTTATTTCCCTCTCCTTTTGCCTTGTTTTGAGGCCCCTGATGAAAGGATGTCCTGTCTTGTGGTACTGTGAAGCAAGTGTAAGAGAAAATACGCACTAAGACCTAATTATCCTATAATAATCAAACCATCATGGTAAAAATTTGTATATTATGGACCAAATATGCCTCTAGTATAATCCTATTGGTTTAAGCATGTTTATTATGGCTGTGCAAAGCTGGTGAATTGGTCCCTGATTCAATTCAGCAGAGATTTGGCCCAATTCAGTGGCCAAATCTCTGAATCTGAATAGCATTAGAGGACTCTTTAATCTCTCCAAATTGAATCAGAACCCTCCAAATCGATTTAGAGAGATTTGGAAAGATTCGGAGATTCGGACAGAGACAGCTTTAAATGTTTTTTCTTCATACCTCTAGGTAGCAGGTGGCTTGTAAGTGCTGAGATGCTGGGGTGCAAGGAGTGTCCCACAGAAGCATGGGGGGCTCCCCAGCTTGGCAGCAGACCTAGAAGTGGACCAGAAGCACTTCCAGTCCTCTTCCAGGTCTGTGCCCCCCATACCCCCGCTGGCTCGGTGACTGGTGCCTCCTGGGTCTGCGGGGGGCACC
>JAGPOW010003395.1:13737094-13769921 GCA_030014935.1 Caiman crocodilus
TGTGTGTGTGTGTGTGTACAGTGTGTGTAGTGTGGTGTGTTGCATGGCTATGGGGTGTGTGTGAATACATGTGTGTAGTGTGTATGTATAGCATCTTCATTTTCTTTTCTTCCACAGGGATTGTGATAGTATAAGTATGTGTATGTATGTATGTATAGTGTCTTCATTTTCTTTTCCTCCAACAGGTTTGTGATTGTATGTGTGTGTGCATGTATGTATGTGAGTACATACAGTGTCTTCATTTTCTTCCCCCCAACAGGACCGTGATAGTGTGAGAGCAGCCAGTCCAAACCAGCCAGGGGGTTCCTGACCCAGGAAGGGTGTTTTGCTGCAGTGGGCATGTGCTTTGGAGAAGCATTTAAAAAAAAAAAAAAAAGTCTTGTGGTTAAATCTAAAGTGTGAGGCTAGAGCTGGCCTTGGAGCCGGTTTTCCTTCCTTGTCCTCCTCTTCAGTTTCCTTTCTTGTCTTCCCTTTCATGTCTGATAATCAAAAGTCCTGTAAAGAGAGAGTGTCATTGTTTCCTGGTGGTGGCTGTAGGTGGTTGGTGAATAAGTTAGGAAGAAAGTTACAGGCACAAGGTTTGTGTTAAAATGGTAACAACTTATAGCTGGCATTTTAAGTTCCTTTTAAAAGCAGCCTGGGTGATGTAACATCTCCAGCTTTGTTCCCTTTGCGCTTGTGCCTGCATTTTAGATCCTTTTCTTCACTCTTTCTTAGTTCCAGCCGTGGAACCAGGAGTTCTGGGCAATGAATGTTAAACCAGAATTCCCTTCCTTTAGTAGTATACCAGCTACATGTTAGGAGGTGGGACAGCTTTTGCTCTGTGAGTGAATGCATTGTTATGCAAATCAAGGCACACTTTTTCTCTTTGGGGACCTAATTGCCCTATTATTCCCACTGACTTTTTTCCTTTTGTCCTTTTGTTACTTGAGGGGGGAAAAATGATGTACCAGAAGGACAGGATTAGAGACAGGTTTTTGTGTCCATATGTGATGCATCCCTAATATAAAGCAAAGGGATTATATGGGTAATGAGCATTTTTAAATAAAGTCAAAGTTAGCTGTATCATGTAACACATGTGGACTTGACAGGTGAGGGTAATGCTTTGTTAAATACAGTATTTCTCTCATGGCTAGGCTCTAGGACTGACATTACTATGGTGTTTCATAGAACATATGCACCACAAGAGTATGTTCAAAGTAGGCTTTAGATCTTTTCTTTTGTTCATTTCTGAAGTGGTCTGTGAGCATTTTTTGTCAAGTTTGAAAAGTGCTTTGACCAACACCTGAGGCTTGAGATTGACAAGAAAAAAGTGTTCCAGCTAGCATTTCCTATATTCAATATATCCTTGACAGAATTGTAACTTAAATTAAAATCTGCAAATGTATTTTTTTTTTTAGGTTTTTTTTGGACTTTGAAGTTAAGATCAGAATGTGCACAGTAGTGACTTTAAAAACAGGTCTGCACTTTCTGAAATTTTTTATGGTCCTGATTAATAATAATACTGTGATCTAGTGATTCCTTTCTAAAGGGCAGTTTTCATTTAGGAACACACATGAGAAGGCTTATACAAATAATTAAAATTCTTTTATTCTGTGTTTGTATTTCTTGGTGCTCTTGAAGATCTTTGTATACAAAGCAAGCGTCCTTGACCTCCACTCTTTCACACTTCCTCAAGCCAATTTTTTCCTTTCTGATTGATCCTCCTGTGAAGTAAATGCAGGATTATGACATTAAAGATCACTTGTCATGAAAATGACATCAAATGGAAGCTTATGCCTTATTTGCAAGATAATGCAATAGAGGATGGAAAAGCAAAGGAGCAAGTCCTCATTTAGATGCATAACTTCAGTAGTTTACAAACATAACGTGACTATAAAATTGAGGATGTGGCTGGATGTTTTTGTTGGAAATGTGTAACCGTCTCCTCCTTATGAACGCTTCTATTATTACTGCCTTCCTGCTTCCCTCATTTAGCAACAGGTTGCCCTGCTACCACCCTTCTACCTCTTCCCCCTCCCCCTTCTTATATTTTATTAATGCTGGGTGAAGGGACTGTCACAACAGCAGACTTTCTAGACAGGAACTGGGCAACAATCCAGCTCTGATCCAGCATGGGTTGGGTGGCTTCCGTGGTGCAGCAGCAGCAGCAGGCACTTCTCCATGCCTATGGTGGGGCCAGGCAGCTGGGAGCTTCGCCCACACTGCTGCTTTTCTGAGCCTTCTGCTACATGGTGATATGAGGGCAGCTTCCAACCAGTGGGTAGCAGTGCTGGGACCAGGCTGCAAACTGCCTCTGTGCTGCTGCTTCTTACCCACCCCTCTGCCCTTGGCTTCAGTGCAAGCACAGCTGGAAGCTGCCCTGCCCCAGTGCAACTCGTTCCTGGCTGGAAGTTGCATCCATGCTGCAGATGGGATGGGGGTGAGAAGTTGGGACAGTGCTGATGCGGTTTGCAGATGCCTGGCCTTGTTACAGCTCCCCACCAGCTCGAAGCTGCACCCACACTGCTGCTGGGGAGCTGTGACTGGGAGAAATAGTGGTGATGTGGGCACAGCTCCCAGCTGTCTGGCCCCAGTGCAGTTGTGGGGAAAGGCCTCTGCCCCCACTGCTGATGTGCTGCTGAAGCCACCTGGCCTGCTGTGGACTGGAGCTGGGAGGATGGTGAGAAGCAGCAGTGGCATGGGCGAAGCTGAAAGCTGTCTGGCTCTGGCACAGCTCCTTGCTGCCTGGTCTTGATGCTGGGACAGGCAAACCTCTTTAGCTGGATCTGGCCTTGGATTTTAGCTTGAGTTAATTTGAATTAAGAACAAACCTTTTTTTCTGAAATGAAGAGAAAGCCAGCCTATGCCCCTCAGTAGTACAGCAACTGCCTTTCCCTCTTCCCACCTCCTAATTATGGCTTTTGTTCTTCAGAAACTGACATGAAGAGGATGTTCAATAACTGTGATTAATGCCTACGGAAAAGGTCACAATGTGGAAACTTAATCCCTAACCAGTCAGCAAAGTCATGAGTCAGTTGTCTGTCCCCCCTTTAAGCAGACTAAGGTCTACACATAAAGTGCTGAGAGAAATACAGATTTGGGAGGGAGAGGACTTGCGCTCAACATCTGGATAGGCGATTTAATTGACTTATGCCTAATTATTGAACTTCAGTAATTTGGAAAGTTGCTTACAGTTTAGAGTGCAAGAGTGAATTTTTTCATAAAGTACCTGAACTGTGGAGCCAGATCATCAGTTGATATTAAATACAGGGAACTGTTGATTGAAAATGGAGTTACACTAGTTTATACCAGTTGAAGAGTTGTGTGTGCACCTTTATCAGTGTCTGTTGTTTTTCTGTATGCTATTTCTTTTTTGGCTTAATAATTGATTGGGCATTTTAATAAATGTCCATTATAATATAATGGTATAGAGGAATGTAACATAAAAATACACCAAATTATTTGTTAGCTTGTTTGTTTTATTGAGTGACACAGTCATTCTTACTGTTGGACTCATAACCTTTCAGCATCTTTGTCTCAGGTATGCAACCGACATTTTTCAGGTGAAGTCAGAAGCCAGTAACACAATTCTTATTTTTCATGTTGATGCAGAAAAGGTGCTCCCATGTTTTTCTGTTTCCAGTAACAAAGTATCATGACATTCTATTGTATCTTTTCAAAAACACCTGCCAGGCCAGGATTTCAATTGGGAAACGGGTGGAATGGTAATTATTTTCCCATAGATGTGACAAGGATATTGTGAGGTGTTCTGCACCGCAGTGTTATCAGCATGCTCCTGACCCTCAGGTCTATGTTGCCTTTTCATCAGATCCAAATGGTGCAGTTTCCATGTTTTCCAATATCTGGCCAAGGCAGGGGATCTGGCTGAAAACAACCTGGCTTTGACTCAATCTAGCTTGCCTCAGTCTGGGGAAAAAACAGGCAAACAACTAGAGAAACTGAAAACACTAGTTGCTCCATCTGTTGCCTGAGTATATTTACCCCATGTCATAAGATTCTACCATCTCTGAATTCTTTTGTAAGTCCCTCTGTTTTGGGGATTCCCAGTTAGCTATGGCCACTTGTTGCTTGCTTGGCCCTTTTCGTTTCGGTTTAGTTAAGACTGCTTCTATCAGAGAGTATCTTTTGAAACTTTTGCTGCTGTGGAACTATTATCTGTGTCCTGGCTGCCTCCAGGTTATAATATGTAATGTACTCAGATGTTTTTGGTGTCTAAAATCAAACCAGTAGGTACCCAAATGCAGATGAAAGTTCTGTATTGTTCATAATGTGTTAGCAAGAACATGATGCAATGGTGTCAGCCCTTTCAAGGATTTATTTGGTGTTCATAACACATTTGAAGTCTACAGAATGCAGATATTTATTCTGTCAGCGTGGGCCACAAAGAGCTGCAGAGCATGGCTGCAAGGGTGGCGGGTCACCAGGAGGCCATGTTCTTTAGTAAGGATCACGTGCATGTTGCCTTTCCTGTTGTCTTCCCCTCTCTCCATTTAGCTCAGTTGAAGTCACATTAGCAAGGATTCTTTCCTGCATCTGGCCTCTGAGGGGTGCAAGGATGGTCTGTAGGATGCCCCCGTACATCTGTTCCCCTTGTACGTGGAAGAGGAGAGCGTGGCATGTGGCTGAACAGCTTTGTATTCTGTTTTAGAGCTGGTAGAAATGATCTGGCCCTTTGAAAAACTCCTTCTATGAAAGCCACCAAACAATCCTAATGTAAAATGACCGCCGGAATGGAAATTGGGATTACAGTTCAGAAAAGGGGAGGGTCTTTTCCAGGTTGTTACTGCGATGGTCTGACGTCTGTAGGAGCCCTGAGAACTGCAAGCCTGGACGCTTAGGGCGCTGACAGATGTGAACAAAATCCAGCACTTCACAAGACGAGGAAGCGCATTAGTTTGACATGGCTTCCCAGCTTCTGTATAGATCAGGTAGTTCAGCAGGGCGTTTTGGTGGGGTTTGGTAAAAGCACCAAAACGCCCTGCTGAAGTGTGGCAGACATGGTTCTTTGGGCTAATCCGATATCTTTTATTAGACCAACTCAAATAATTTATAACAGGGAAACTGCACCCTCCTTTAGGATTACTTTTATCAGATGGATGACCACCTTACATTTAATTCTTGTGTGCTCTTGGCTAGGCTGTAGACATTGCTATATGTGCCTTTAAGCGGTTAGGTTTTCTATACCAAGAAGTTATAATGAGCATGTTCTTTTTAAAATAAACTTTCTGAATAAAAGTATGTTTAAGAAGATTCCACAATGTTATCCCACAAGATTGGATAAATTTATCCCCCCTTACCAAAAGTCAAATGAAATTGCTTGATTTGGAGCAAGGAGCGCAGCAGGGTTGGCCTCTGGTAGTGATTATTTTTACAGTTTAGTCAGTTGGTAATCTGCTAGACAGGAATTTAAATCTTCCAGGTTTGCCTACAAGAACTTTTTAATGTTCATATAAATAACCTTGCAACTTTAATGGAGCTGTAACTGAGGCCAGTTAATTTTTATGAAAACTCAAAATTAAGTTTGAAATAAATGTGTGTGTGAGGGGAGATTTGAGTGTTAAATTTATTAGTATTATTTCTAATGGACAGGTTTACATAAAAATAACACGTGAGATTCCACACCTAAGGATGCAGTGTGATGAAAGTATTTATTGTACTTTTACATTGATTGCATAGCTGCTGTCTTAAATCTAGCTTTAATGGAGGTGCTGGTGCTAGGTTTTGCCTTGTTAAAATATTTGACTTTTGACTGCTGTGATACAGGGAGGCTTAACGAAAAAAGGGTCCTTCTACGAGTGTTGCGGCACTTTCTTACGTGGGGGATATCTCCCTCTGTGTTTAATCTCCCCATTTGTTTATTCTTTCCTTAAACCTCCTCCTCCCTTTTACTGTCGGGCAATATTTTGTCCCAAGGACGGTCAAATTACAAGGTCCCTCCTAAGAAGCTATAACTCGATGTATGAGGCTGTGATAATTTTAAAGCCCGATCCCTTTTGCGGCAATGCTGTGGGATTGTGAGGGACTAATTAGCCCCTGTGGTGTTCTGTTGTTACCTTTTGTTTTGAACTGTGAAGCTTCAGAGGTATCACCATGTCTTCCCCTGCAAGGCATAGGCTCCCAAGGTAGTTTATTTTAAGTGACTTCAGCAGTACTTGTTTTAATTTGTTGCCCTGAATCAGGACAGAGAATTAGATGATAAAACATAATAATCAAGAGTTTCTAAACTCAGGCTTGTTAAACACTTTTTGTTCCCGACTGAAAACATGGCGGCTAAGGAAATACTTTCTTAATGTAGTAGGCTTTTTTGTTTGTATGACATAAATACACTTGATTTATCAAATACACCCAAAACTGGCAAAAGGAGAAAGGCAGTCAATACTGTAAACTTTCAATTCCTTGTCCATGCAACAGAAACAGCATGGCCCATCCAGGAGTGTCACACCAGAGGGACCTTCCCTGTATTGTTTTGCCAGTGGGTCTCTTCTCTGGGACTTGGTGGGGTCCATGAAAGGTAGTTTGTTTTCTTTTGTCCATTTGCCACTTGGCCTCTCTGCTGATTTTGCTACCTGAAATGACTTTTTTGATGATGGTTTTATACCAGTTTTCTTGTAACAGGATTGAGACCACTTCTTTCACATAGGTCACTGAACAGTCTTGGAGGATAATAAAGTTCAGTGACTACCTATTTTGGGTGCCTGTGAATCTAGGTCTGGAAGACAAAACCAACAAACAGACACAACTTCGTTTCATTATCAGTTCCTTGACCCATCTACCTTCCCTGGAAGAATTATGTTAACTCGTACAGAATGGTATCAAAATAGATTACACTTACATTTTCTTTTTTAAACCCTGGATGCTTATGTTTCCGCGGTCATCTGAACCCAGCTGACCTCCTGCCCTTTCGGCAGGGAGCTGGACCTGATGATCTTGCAAGGTCCCTTCCAGCCCTACTAATGTCTATGAAATATGACATCTATGATTTAGAGAGATCCCTATTTTTTGGTCTTAGGTAATTCTAATTACATTTATTGTTATTTCTGGACAAGCCACAATGGGGAATAACCTAATCACTTCCCTTCATGGAGTTCAGTGACATCTGTGTCTTTGCATTATAACTTACAATCTTTCTTTGGTAGAGGTTAGCTAAAAGGTCTGAACGTTAGCTACTAACAAAATGTGATCGTGTGAATGGAAAGATAAAAGATTCAAACTTAGAGCCTGCTTCCATTTGGTTTGTTAAGGATGCAGAAATAAATAATAATAGTTGGTTCTTCAGTGAGTTGAGGATTATAATTCGCTCTCTGGGCTCTTGTCATTTTATAAGCCGCTTGAGTTACATTCTCATGTCTTGTGACAATCAGCAGAACCCCTCAAGTGAATTGCAAACACAGAGTTGTACCAAAGCAATCCATTGTCCAGAGTGGATTTCAGTTGATATTGTTACTGCATAGAGAGGTAACCAAATAGTTGTCCTATATTTAATATATTTTTAAAATCTGTATTGTGTAAAGGTCCTTTCTCATTTTTTCATACTTGTTTCCCTGCATTATTATGACTCTTAAAAATAAGAACCCCAGTCATATCTAAGGCTCTGTGGAGTGCTTCCAATAATGATAGGTCTCTGACTTCATAACTTGGAGTCCTTCTCTAACTTATAACTTTTTTTGCTAACAAGTTAATTCACTTAAAATTTACATTCTCTAGTGGATGTTGCCTGCAGTCTAACAAATACTTTGTTCTGTGGGTGATCTATTAATATCCAGAACTTTCTTGAACGGTCTTGTTTCTTTGTCATTCCACTGGCCTTTTTCAAAGGTGGATAGGCCAGTGCATTATGTTGAAGATTACTGGCACGTTTTCTGCCAGGGGGGAGGAGGAAGGGCCAGAGGGGGTGTAAAGTGCTCATCAAAACTTTTTTCCAAGAGTAGATGCTTATTGTCTGTGCTCCATTTATTTTGATGTTACATAGGAAATACTTTTTTTTTGTTTCTATTTTAGAGCTGTTCTGTTGATTGGAAGAAAGAAGGAAAATAGATGTCCACGCCAACAGACCCTGGTGCAATGCCTCATCCTGGCCCTTCACCAGGGCCAGGTCCATCACCTGGACCAATTCTAGGACCTAGCCCAGGACCCGGACCATCCCCGGGTTCAGTGCACAGCATGATGGGGCCAAGTCCTGGACCTCCCAGTGTCCCGCATCCGATGCCAACTATGGGCCCTACTGATTATCCACAGGAAGGCATGCACCAAATGCACAAGGTAATTATTTTTCCAAGTGAGTGCTATGATTCTCAGAGTTATAGCTATTGACAAAAACCTGCTCTTACTGCTGTCAGCCCTGCAGAGCAGCAAACTGTATTCTATTTCACATCACTAGCAAAACTACCAGCTGAATTTGGATTCAGCTTTATTACTGAAGATGATGCACAAATCAGATCAAACACAGCTTGAGATTTTTCGGATACCAGTTTGAGCTGCAGTGTTTAGCAAGATCTTCACTCAGACTTGTAAACTGCAACATTTTGGTATGGTGCTCCTTGCTAGAAAATGAATGTATATCACTGCAAGGCCATTCTGACCATCTTTTCTAACTTTAACTGTATGTTACATCATAGAGAGAAGCATTTTATTAATCCTATTTGTAAGCATTCTGCTCCAATTTTGCATTTTAATAGGGTTTCCCTCCTTTCTTTGCTTTTTTGCATCTAAAAAGTCCTATTTCTTTAACCTTTCATAGTGATGAAAACTTTTGTTTTCAAGTTAACTTATGTAGGCTGTGTCCCATTTTAAGGTAGTTAAAACAAGTGTAATTTTAAACACATGAATAATCTTGAGTTGGACTTGTTACGCACTTAAAGGCCTGCGTGTGCTTAAATAACTTCTCAATCAGCAGTTCATTAAGATATTGGTAAGTGTCTTTGCTTGGAATTTCTTTTTGAGAATTTTCTTCCATGTGGTCCTGCCTCTTTTTGGCTATGTGGCAAAGTTACTGCGGAACTTTACCTTAGTAAAGTTACCTTACCTTACCTTTACCTTTACTAAGGTAAAGTTCCTATAGATCTTCATGCACACAAACACTTAAAATTTTAAAAGGACAAGAGATTAGTTTGATATATGTTGGTGATTCTTGCCGAGAAGAATTGAAATTGTACTGTCAGTTATAAGGCTATAGAACAGTATTCAAATTACAGTTTAAAAATAAACCTATTAAAGAAACTTTAGAAAAAAAATTCCTACCTGTGAAATGAAAACCTTTTCAAATTGCCCTGCTCCTTCATGGACCATTCAGTCAATATGCTATTTAGAGTTATAAATAAGGATGTGACATTAGCCAACACTTTTACCTTAAAACGTTTCATCACTGAGATATTCAGTGAAACAGAAACATCATGGGTGACTGAAAGTTACTGGTCCAGGGCACTGAAGAGCCAAATGATCACTGGGAGTTGAGGGTGCTCCTGATTACATTGTACTACTGCAGTTTTCATATGTAAAAGGGGGAATTGTCAGTTATATGTCAGTCAATGCCATGCTTAAATTTTATGCAAGTGGTGCATTTTTAGATGTGTGCATTTTCTAAAACTCTGGTACCTAATACATCTCAAACTTTTGAATATGACCTCGACTTCCTTCAATAGTTGTTTTTTTTAAAAAATGTCTGGAAAACTTTAAAATACGGAGCCTGTCTATAGAGTTCAAAAACTTTACAGAAGAGGAAGGCATCTGCTGCTGCTACTCTGTGGTCTGCAGTAGAAAGACTTATCCTGTGAAGGGGGGAATCTTTTGGGTTGTTTTTTATCTAGAAGCTTGATTGTGTTTCATCATGATTGTAAGAGTTGAGATAGCTAGATAGCTGACACAGTGGTGGTCAGTTGGTATAAACCCAGATAAAATGTTCAAGAGCACCTAAGAGATTTTTTTGAAAATGGAATTTTTATCCCTGGTTAGGTTATGTCCAGCATGATAGCAACTACTTGTGATCACAGGTTGACCTACTTAATCAATAGATTCTTTTTGGCGGTGTAGTCATATCTGAATGCAGCAAATTATTTACGAGGAATAGTGCCAAATTGTTTAGAATGAGGAATGTGTGGAGTGTGGCCTTTTTAAAAAAGAAACAAAGTTCATACACAAAAATAAAAGTTATTTTCCACTCAGACCCTTCATTCACTTAGTATATCCCTTATATTTCCTTTAAATTCTGTACATAAATACAAGTAACTTTGTTTTGTTAGCATAATCTTATAAATACTAATAACTCCTACAATTCATATTTAGCAATGCAAGGTTTGAAAATGAATGGCTATATATTTCAAAAACAACCAGAAATCCTGTCCACAGTAACTTACTCTATATTAGGTGTTATAATTAAAACAGCTACAATAAATTAATTTATCTCCTCCCCTTTCTGGAATAATCTTGTTGCCTATTAATCAGATTATCATTAAAATCATCCCGATTTAGTCCTTGATCAGAGATGAGTTAACAGAGCCAAGAAGCATTGCCTAATTGCATATATTTTGTAACTAGAAAAACAATAAGATCAATAAAAGGTAAATAGATCTTTATGTAGACTGCCTATCTCTGAATGAGAGTATTTTGCACTTCATTT
Organism: Caiman crocodilus; assembly: GCA_030014935.1. Classification (NCBI taxonomy): domain Eukaryota; kingdom Metazoa; phylum Chordata; order Crocodylia; family Alligatoridae; genus Caiman; species Caiman crocodilus. The sequence continues at coordinate 13,747,710 of JAGPOW010003395.1, forward strand.
TCCCCTGCTGCATAATACCTTTGTTTGTGGCTTTCTGACCATGTGCTGCTGCTTCATATCTCCAGTCCAGCCTTTCAGTGTGGTCTGTTCCCAGTATTCTGCACAGGCCACTGCTTTTGGTGTTGGTGTTTGCAGATCTTGTGAGGTGCACTGCGGTGCTACAGGACATCTCAGGCGATCATCTGTGGTTTGCTTCTGACAAACACATTGGTTGTTTGCATAGAGGCCCCATGTTTTCATGAGAAAACTGCAACTTCCGAGACCCACTCTTAAACTGTTCAGGCTCTGCCATGTATGCCATTTGTAGTTGGAGCCAGATGCTAACTCCTCACTGGGGGCAGTTCCTTGCTGACTCCATTCAACAGCTGTGTTGCCTAGATTTTCCCATTCTTTTTGCCAGTGGGTAGTTCTGGCTGATTTGGGTGGTACAGTCGATGGTGTGCTAGAGGAAAAAATGCTATTTCTCGATGTGAGATGACAGTGCACTGGTTGATGTCCATATCATGGGTAACGGTCATCTGACTCGTGTACCAGGCGGTCAGTATCGCCTGCTACTTTCGTTCTGATGTAAGGGGGCACTGTGCTGGATCATGCGTCTAGGCAAGGAATAGGGGTGGCTTTTAGGCAGCCTGTTATAGTTTTGCATGTGTCATTTAGGGCAGTGTCAATATGTTTACTGTGGTCATATATTTATTGTTGACCATAAACGATAAACTGATAATTGGGTGTAATGTCATAAGCAGGAATTAGGCTTTTTGTAAGAAGTGAATTATGGAAACTCGAACCAAAAGTAGGATTTTTGCACGCAGATGTGGCATTTGTTAATACTGATTTTAGTCCTCTTTTACTTAATATGATGAAAGGCTGAGGGCCATGGGACTCTTCAGCCTGGAAAAGCACAGGCTCAGAGGTGATCTGGTGGCCACCTATAAGTTTTTATCAGGGGTGCTCACCAGGATCTGCGGAAACATCTGTTAACCAGAGCGCCCCAAGCGATGATAAGGTCGAATGGTCACAAACTCCTCCATGGCCATTTCAGGCTGGACATAAGGAAGAACTTCTTTATCGTCTGAGCCCCTACTTTAAATGCCTTCAAGACATTTGGATGTTTACCTTGTTGGGATTCTGTGATCCCTGCTGACATCCTGCCCCTGAGGCAGGGGGCTGGACTCAGTGATCTTCCGCGGTCCCTTCCAGCCCTAGTTAGCATCTGAAATCTATGAAACTTAGCTGTTCTAGCAGGACAGAGAGCAAGTGGTTTCTTCTGCCAGTGTTGTTAGTTAACAGAGCTGTATATATTTGCTATTTTAAAAATCCTTAAAGTGGTGGTCTAGTCAGAAAAATAGCAGAAAATGGCACCTTCTTATCTAACAAGTCTTTTTCCTGTATGACTGCTTGGTTTAGTGTAAAAACAAAGAACTTGTGAGTCAACTCCAGAGAACTGATGGATTTTTCACTTACTCATACGTGATTAACAAAATTTCTGGCAAAGTCCCAGTTGCAAGGAAGGACCGGCTATATAACAACATTGTCCTTCAGTTATGTCTTCAGTTAAACCTGCACAGTTATACTGGCAGGTATACTTCAGTATTTGTCTTGAAGAATCTTTATGACGATACACCATCCAAAAAGAACCCAGCTTGACTGTCAGACCGTTTGCAAACTGACAAGATCTCATCTGTTAGCAATCACAATGCAATTTGTGAAATGACCTTGGGTACTGAATGTAAAACAAAGTGTAGTTAAATACAAGTTCCATGGATTTATTCATTGCCTAAATATGGATTCTGTAAATGGGAATGTCATGTGGGCCTACATATAATTGAGGCCTCCCCTACAATTTTGTTTTTTGGAACCACCAGTCACAAGATACAGCCCATTCCCCACTAATGCTCTTTATGGAGAACAATGGAAAGCAGCTCTTACATTTGAGAATTTTATTAAATGATAGTTCAAGCTCTGGTGCTTTACCTGTTTTCCATGATAATTAGTACCTAAGTGAAATGTAATCTCCTTCATCCCCACCCCGAGACACAGGTAGGGGGACATTGTTACATTGGTGCTGTGGGACTTATTCCTACCCAACATTGCTCTTGTGGAAATGTTTTATATGATTTAATTGGGTGGGACCATTAAGAGTGTATAGAAGTTGGGTAGAGGTAGATAGGGATTATCTGAGAAAGAGAGAGATAATTTTTTATTATGTATTGGGTAGATATATAATTATAATCATTCTATTAAACTAGGCAGTAGCTCAAAGATTTGTAGGAAAGAAATGTAATGTCTCACAATTTCTATTGACTTACATTCTGTCTGTTATATTGAATAAGACTTCTGTGTACTGAGGAATGAATGTTATCAGGTTAAAATTAGACTTAAGATGACAAGTTTCTTCACCAAAGTTGTAAGTACCATCTTCATTAAAACTGTTTTTTGTTTAAACAGAGTCATAAAAATAGAGCAATCGGTTTCGCTTTTGCTAGTTTTTCTCTAGCGCCTTTCACGCAGCAGTATAATGTCTGAGTTATATTCCTTAAGGACATCAGAGAATTTTGTCACATGCTGTTAGATTTTATGAAAACACGGGAGCATTTGCACCGCTGTTGTTTTTTTTTTGCGTAGCGGTTTTTCGGTTTGGCCTGAACGTGCCCCTTTAAACGAAAGTGCGCTGCCTTTTCACAGGTACAGTCGCTCTGTCCTGGATTGACTCCAGTGATGCTTTGAACATGCGTTTGTTTCCCTTTGACGGTTGGCTTGTTTCGTACCAATCCTTTTATTCCCTTCTACATTTTAGTACTTTTCCCCTCGTGAATAGGGAGGGAAGGGGTTCCTTCCCCCGCCGTCGGTCTTCCGGCTCCATGTTCCCGTCCATCCAACTGCCGTGGAACCTCCTTCCCCGTCACCCGCCGGACGGAGCAGCGGCGTCCGGTCACAGCAGGCGTTTTTTTCCTGTCGATAGATCCTGATTGTGTAGAGACCAATTTTGTGTGTGTGCCGCCTCCTACTCTCCAAGTCTGCTTGTAGGGACTTTGGTCTTTCAACTTCAAAGCACTTAGGGTTAAACTCCACTTCAGTGGGACTGCTTTATGTGCATGGACTTGCACCAGAGATGAGCTTGGGCTCAAACAGGCATTTGTGTGGTTAATGTACCATTTACCTGTTGTTGTTTGTAACGTGTAAATTAAGTACTGTAAATCTTCTTTTTCGGAAGTCTTTAAAAAAGAAGGAAGTGAAAGGTGGCTGCTCTGTAGCATGGGAAGGAGTCTTCGTATTTCAAAATGGTGAGGGCTTCCAGTTTCTTTTGTTGCTTTTTGTTTGGAAAAGCCAGGCCAACATCAAAATTGATCCGTTTTTTTTTTCTAGGTATGAATTGATTGGTGTGGGGAAAGATTTTAAAGCCTGTTTCAAATGATGTGGAAACTTTTGCAAAGCATCTTGTTTCTGTGCCTTCTCTAATGTTCTTAATAAAACATTGACTCAAAAGGAGACATTTCTGGGGATGGTTTCTGTTTGCTCTAGCCTTTATTCCCTTTTTTATTTTGTATTTTTTTTAAATATCATCTTCTTGTGGGGGTGGGTAAAGATGCGTGTAAGGAACATCTCTAAAAACCCCAAATACTGATAGATGGGAAATGTTAGATTCTCATCACTTTGTAATCAAATTTAAACAGTTAGGTAGAAAATAAAATTCAGGTTAAAGTTTTAAAAGAAAATTAAAATTGGTATGTGTGTTTTGAATTTCGCTCTCTCTGAAAAATATAATTTTCAACCCGATCCATTTAAAATCTGTAAAAAGTACTGCTTACAAAGATACAATCTCTCCTTTCTCATCTCCTGTAACTTGATACAGTCTTTTCTTAACTTCTTTTTTGTTGCTCCTATTTTCCCTCAGACTAAATTTCCTCACTTCTTTATCTGTGCGCTTTCAGAGAGTTAAAATTTGCAGCTAGCACATGCAGTGTCCAGAGCAGGGCCTATAAGATCTTCAGGCATTTGGTCTCTTGACAAGGATGGAAGAGCTTCTTTCTTCTGCAGGCGGGGGAAAAATGAAAAATGCCAATCTCTTCCTTACCTCCAGACCCCAAGTACACTTTAACTACAGCTAACAAATAGAACTTACCTTTTAGCTTGTAATTAGCTGATTATTTTTTTCACTTAGATATCTGATTTTCTTTTTAAGCCCCTTTCATTCTTCTGATATGACCTTCCTTTCCCTCATCTATTTTTACCCACTGCATCATACATGTCTCTCTTCTGTTCTCCACTCATTTCTCCCCTAGCATTGGCTCCTGATTGCAGGTTCGCTTTTCTTGGCTCAGACTTTTCCTTCCTTTCTTCTTGGCCATCTTGGGATGGAGCCAGGTCCTGCTGGTCCTGCTTACCTTCCAGAATATGATTGAGTGGCAGTGATTGAGTTGGATGCAGTTATGTGGTGACTACATCCTCTCCTGTGTGCAATCTTGATGTCAAGAAAGAAGTGGCATTTGGGGTATTTCATTACAGCAGAGATTGCAAGGCAAAGGGTGGGTTAAAAATAACTAATCTAATTTCAGCCAGAGCCACGGGTTGTACTTGCTTAAGTGGTTGGTATTTCACTGCTTTGTAATAGGACTGCCCAATTTACTTCTTTAAGTACTGTCCAAATAGAGTGCTGCTTGTCTCTAGTTTGCAGTCCTTGAAATTGCCTAAAAAACTGGGGGAAGAGGTGGAGAAGGGAAGGGAGGGAGGGGATGTGAAGTCCTTTAAGAATGATTCAAAGTTATGCTCTGTTGTCCCAATAGAGAGACTTCAGAAGAGACTGGTGTGGGGAGAGTCTCATTTTAATTACTTGCAATAAGACCAAGGAGAGGTTTTTAGTCTTCAAGTTGTCTATTACTTTATTTATGACATATTTGTGTGATTGGCATTTAATGTTTTGGAGGACTTGTACACTACCTCAGTGTAAATCTGTGTTTGTTTTCATTTTGCAGTCCATTGATGGCTTGCATGACAAAGGAATGGTTGAAGATATGCACTGTAGCTCCATGAAGAGTGCAAGTATGCGACCACCTCACCCTGGAATGGGCCCACCTCAGAGTCCCATGGATCAACATAGCCAAGGTTAATACTAGTTTTGTATGCAATACAAAATATGGCTTTCTTTTTTTTTATTCTTATAGCTTACACTACGCCTTAACTCCTTTGTGCCAAGTTTCCCAGTTAGTATTGTGCATGGCTTGGGATGGATAAAACTGTGACCTTTGGAAAAACTATTTCTTTAAAACAAGGGTGTTAGACTCACCTGGCCAGATGAGTTATGCAGGACTGGTCCACAGGTTAAAGGAATGCCATGGAAGCATCCCTGAGGGCTGAGTGGGGTCCATGGACTCCTTCTCCTCACTTGCCAGATCCAGCACCCATGGAGTCTACTTTGGCTGGTCTGGGACGTGCTACCTGCAGTGCTTGTTCCAAGAGCCAACCTTAGGGAAAATGGTGACCTAGGCGGACTTGTATTTTGGTGCCCCCTCACCATCTCGGTTTCCTACCCCAGCACTTCAGTGGTGCTGCTGCAGGCAGAGGTGGGTGGATGAGTAGAGGCACCAGGACTGGAGCAGGTGCCACCTCACCCACAGTTTCTGGCCCAGCTCTCCTGAGTAGCATCAGCCTCAGGGACAGCAGCTCTTCAAGGATACCAGCTCCCAAGTTGCAGGCAGACAGCTCCTCCTCTGTCCCTGCCCCATGTTGCTCCCTAGCAGGCTGCCAGGGCGGGCTGCATCCAGAAGGCTGCCATGGTGAGGGCAGGGGCATGTTCTGCTGCCACCTGAGCCTGGCACAGGGTTGGGGTTGCCCAAGTGCAGAGTGATGTGGGGGCACCAGAGCAGAACAGGGCATTTACCTGCTTTATGCTCCAGAAGGCACAACGTGGGCTGGGTTGGGCACACAGAGCAGAGTGAAGTCAGTGACTGGGAAGGGCAAGTTTCTATGAGGGCGGAGCAGAAAGTTGGGAGTCGATCAGGAGACAGTGGGGCTGTCCTGGTCTACCTCACTGGTTCCTTCCACCTGCCCCTGTCAGCACTGCACCATGCTAGGATGTCAGGGTGATGGGGAGGGAAGGGATGCTGGTTCACATGGTTGAGTTGGGATTGTATGAGAGGACTCCATGGGGGTGGCGAATGGGCTCGGCTGGTCCCTGCTGGGCTGGGCTGGGCGCCACTTCTCCTGCTTAGGACAGGGATTGGCTGGGGTAGGGTGAGATGGGGCAGGGTGGCATGGTTGGTGCCCCCTGACCACAGTGCCCTGGGTGGTTGCTCATGTCGCCTACCCTAAAGGGTGGCTTTGCCTGCTTCAGGTGGTCTGGAGTGGATGCAGCATGCATTGTAGGTTCTGGACTGACCAGAGTGGGCACTGTGCAGAGGACCCACTGCCCCCTGCCCCCTACATGCCAGATTCAGTGGCTACTCTGGCCGGCTTGGGACTGTGCTGCATGTAAGATCTGCTCTGGGACCTGTGCTGCCTGCTGCACCCACTCTGGACTGGCTGAAACAAGGGCTGCAGATGCTGGAACTGGCACATGGATGGGCGGCGGGGTTCGGGACTGGATCTTTGTGGCTACTGCTTGTGGTATAGGTCGTAGAGTGGGTGCTGCATGTGGCGCCTGTTCTGGATGTGGCCAGTTCAGCATGTGTGGTTCCACTCAAGACCTATGGCCAGCACTGGGGGCCAGATGATGTGGTTCAATAGGCTGTATCTGGCCTGTGGGCTATATCTTTAATACCCATACTTTAAATAAACCCTTGCTCTTTGAATGTGCAGTAGGGATAGATATTGAAAGGAAAGATGAGCTTTTCATTATGGGACTAGCCTGAACTGGGGGAACTAAATTCAGCTCCCTGTTCTGCCACAACTTTCAGTTTGGCTTCAGACCAGTTGTGTAAGTAATGCTGTTATATGCCTTGGTTCCTCATTTGTGAAGTGAAGGGAACAGCATTTCCTTCCCCTTTGAGCCTGTCGAAAGGATACATGCATTAAAGCTTGTGAGGTGCTCAGGTTCAGTGAATAAAGGGGTCGCTTAAGTGCTTAAAGAGATACTGCAGTGTCCTTCTTCCAGTTAGAAACATGAAACCAAATTCCAGCATAAGTTTTTAATAGGCATTTGCCAAAACTATTCCAGCAGCAGGCATGAAACTACCTTCCTCCAATCATGATTCTTCCTATGATGAATCTTAGGGAATATCTAAGTGTCAGAGTGTGATCCCTCCCAACATGGCAGTGATCCTTGTCTCTCCCTCTAATGGCAACTGTTGATCCTTCCGGATCATGGTGTATGCATGACAGGTCACCCAGCCCTTTGACACATCTACCTAGGCGGGAGCATGGATGAGTGGAGGCTGCCCAGACCTTCCATTCCCACTTAATTCTAATAAAGTGTATGTGCTCATGAGATTGTTTTAGTGGCCTAGAGAGGGAAGAATTTTTTTTGTCTGTCCGTCTCTTATTGCAGAGTGACATAGCTGTATTACTCTGAAGTCAGGTAGAAAACAGGGTGGAATTACACCTTGTAGACTAACCAAAGCATGTGTGTGTGTATAAATCATAGAAAATTAAGGTTGGAAGAGACCTCAGGAGGTTATCTAGTCCAACTGCCAAAGCAGGACCATCCCCAACTATATCATCCCAGTCAAAGCTTTTTCTAGCCAGGTTTTAAAAACATCCAAGGATGGAGAGTCCACAGCCTCTCCGAGTAATCTGTTCCAGTGCTTTATTACTTCCTAGAGAGAAAATTCTTCCTAATATCTAACTAAACTTCTCTTGCTGCAACTTGAGACTATTGCTTCTTGTTCTGTCATCAGTCACCACTGAGAACAGTCTAGCTACATTCTCTTTCAGACTCCCCTAAATGATGCAGCTTTCCCCTTAATATTATTTTTTTCATTCATTTTAAGGAGCAAGCTTTATTGCAAGTACAGTGTTCTCACATATGACTTTCAGAACAATTATATATATACACACACATATATATACACACACACACACACACACACACACACACACACACACACGACTGAATTGCTTGGCAAGAATGATGGAGGCGTGGAGGAGAAGTTTGCTAACCCTAGTCCCCTCCTTGTGCTGCTGCCTTCTTCCAGGACCGGGGGCGGGGAAGCTTGTCCCTCCATCCCCTCTGTCCCTCTCTGCCAGCACCCTGTGCCACTGCTACCTCCAAGGAGCAGGGGGGAGGGCAATTATTTGGGCTGCAGGGCTATCTAGGGAATTTTGGTGAGAAGTTGCAGGCTGGGTCAGCACCCTGACCTGCTCACCAAAGCTCCCTAAGTGGCTCTGGCCCTGTGCTGTCACTGCCTGGCAGTCCTGGCCTGGGACCTCCACAAGCAGGGCTTGGCCTGCTGGATGGGATGAGGTTGTTGGTGGGAGTATCATCTGGGAGCAGGATGGGTGGGCAGAGCCTGGGTTGGGATCTTGGGGCAGTGATAGCATGGGGCTGGTACAGTCCTGACTGTGGAACCGGGAACCCATCACAAGGATGTGTGGGCAGTGGGTCGTGGCTCTGCTTCAAGCTCTAGCTGCATGCTGTCACTGCCCCAAGGTCCCAGCCCTGGCCCCACCTATCTGTTCTACTCCCATTGCTACTCCCTGCCTTTCTGCCTGTGTCCCATCCCATCTACCTGACCAAGCACGCCCTGCTTACCTGGGTCCTGGGCCGGTCTCCATGTAGAACCTGTTCACCTGCTCTGTACAGCATCCCTGACAGCAGGTGCAAGGCAGATGGGCTGGAGTGCCCAGGCAGTGGGAGTGGGTCCAGTGGTGGCGGTGACACTAATGGTGGCGGCTGGAAGAAGTCACTACCACTGGGGCTGCTGGGAATCAGAGCTAGCTGCTGCACTACTCCAGCCCTGGTGTGCAGTAAGGGCGGTGGGACCAGATCCATGTGCTACAACTGGGCTACACCTCAGGCTGGATAAAATCCACTAGCAGGCAGTGGCAGCAGATCCAGCTTGTGTGCCATATTTTGCCCACCTCAGTCTATGAAGTGCAGATCTACCCTGCCTTCTGTCTCTTATTGGGCTCTGAACTGAAGTTATAAATATATGACCTGGTTAATGTTTTACTTAGACGTGCAGTGAGAAGCAGCTGGTGAAATTGGAATTCATTTGATATCCTCTTAGTAAAGACCCAGTCCTGAAGACATTTACACATGTGATGTCACTGTAAGTACTTGAGTGATACTGAAGGCAACAGGACTATTCCTTGAGTGATTCCAGATTGGAAAAAAGTAGTCATGCCAACAAGGAAAACAGGGTGACCTGAGTTGGTTTATCTGGGTTAGTTACCTGATTGATCTCAGGCAAAATAATGAAAAGCTGATATGGGGCCACAGCTAATAAAGAATTAAAGATGGGTGCCTGCTTAATACCAAGCAACATGGCTTTGTGGAAAATATGTCATGTCAAACAAACTTGACGTAGTATCTAATATTATCATCATTAAGTTTGATTGTAAGCAGGTATTATTCTGGATTTGTACAGTGTATAGCACAGTCGAGCTCTGGTCCGTGTCTGGGGACCTTAGATGCTATAATAAGTGGCAATGGTAGTAGCAGTAATAAAGGTGACTGTGTTAACATAACAGCTTTTTATAAGGCATTTGAGTCAGTTCTGCATGACATTCTGATTATACAAAATCAATACAACCCACAATAATTCAGTTAAAAACTGGTTACCTGATAGCTTACAAGAAGTAGTTGTAAACAGGGAATTCTCATCTGATTTGGGGGGAGTGGTTCTAGTGCAGTCTTGTAGAAGTCTGTTTTTGGTTCGGTGTTATGCCATATCTTTATGAATGATATGAAAGAAAATGTAAAATCATTGCTGATTAACATATGAAGATGAAACCAATAGTGTAGTGGTAAATTATGAAGTGGCATTGCCAGTTATATAGGTGATTTGCAGTGCTTGGTTAATTTGGTTTATTTGAATAATGTACCTTTGAATGCCTCATAAAAGTAAGGTCATTCGTCTGGGAACAAAGTGGATGACCATGTATGTGACAAGATGGGGTCTGTATCTTGGAATACAGTGGGTGCATATACATGTACAGTTAGTGTGCCTGAATAAGCTCTGGCACAATTTGTGCCAGAGTTTGTTGTGCTTCGGTGCAGTGTTTACATTTATGCCCAGGACTACCCCCACATCATGCTGAGCAGGGGCAGTGTAGCCTGAGCTGGCAGAGAGGCTGAGGGGGGGGCCTCAACGTGCCAGCCTAGAGCTGCTCCACCCCAGGTCAGCATGCTGCAGAGGCACGGTCTGGGGCATAAGGGTGCTGCAGTGTGGGGCTACGTGACAGTCAGCCCCACGCTGTAGCACCTGCATGCCCCACCAGCCCTGATCAGCATCTACACATGCATTGCAGTGGAATAAATAATCCTTCTGTAATGTAGTGCTTGTGTTGGGTAGTGCTATCCTACGGCAGAGTTAGTTTACTCTGGCCTAGCAGCACTGCATATGTGGATAGTGATGTGTTACTGCAGAGTGAATTAGTCAACTCCACAGTACAGCACACATGTAGATACCCCCAGCGTCACTTAAAAGGACTTAGAAGTCATAGAGGAACATTAGTTGCAAGTGAACTCAAAGTGTGATGCTGTAGCTAAGAGGATACCTATATGCAGAGTAATGGTAAGTAAAAACAGAAAGGTTGTATTCTAGATGCAGAAGTGAGATCCTTACAGTAATATCATGTCCAATTTAGGTGTCCACACTCAAAAAAGGATGTTGAAACATTCTAAAGGATTCAGAAAAGGGGTGCAAGAATCATTTGAGGTCTTTGCTATGTAATAAAGAAATGTTAGCTTAATTATGAGGCCTATCTGAGAGAAAGTTAAGAGGTGATCAGAAGCTTACAAGTACCTACATGGGGAAGAGATTTCTTATGAGAGAGAGCTCTTTCTTTTAGTAGTAAATGGAATATTTAAGTATTGAATCTAGACAAATTTGGATAAGATACTCATATGTTCCATATAAAGCGGGGAAGTCAAAATACAGCTCGTGGGTGGGTCTTTGTCCAGCGTGCAGCAGGATCGTTAGTCCTGCCTGCCCCAGGCACAGTCCAGCTGTAGCACATCTTGCCACCCTGTGGACACACAGTGGGGTTGGAGCATCTCTGCAGCTGGACTGCCCTTCTAGGCAGCCCAGGCAGTGACAGCTCCTGGCTGCTGCCACCGCTGGCCCCAGCCCTATGGTTCTGGAGGGGACCTGTACTGCACAGTCCCGACCTTGCACCGGGCTCGCTCATCCAGGCTCAGCAGCAGTGGCACAGGACAGAAGCTGTTGCTCCGTGTGTGGGGAGAAGCTGTCCTTCCCTGTTGCCACCACTGGGCCATTTCTGCTGAAGCTATCGGGACCCTGTGCTGTGCTGGGCTGCCCTTTGTTTGCTCTGCGCTGCCCCACTGGGCAGCCGGAGGCAGTGGTGACAGTGGCGCAGATACAGGGCAGCCTGGCATGGCACAAGCTCCGAGCAGCTGCAGCAGGAATGGCCCAGTGGTGGTGAGGGGAAGGGGCCGCTTTTCCCCCCTGCACTGAGCAACAGCTTCTATCCTGTGCCACCACTGCTGAGTCTGGACAGGAGAGTCTGGAGCAGGTGTGAGGCATGTGGGGTCACAGCTGTGCAGCATGGGTCCCCGCTGGTACCATAGGGCTGGGGCCAGTGGTGGCAGCAGCCAGGAGCTGCTACTGCCTGGGCTGCCGAGAAAGACAGTCCTGCTGTGGAGCTGCCCCAGCACCACTGTGTGCGGCAACAGGATGGCAGTGCAGGGCAGGCCGGGTCAGTGGCTGTGCTCAGGTTCCTGCTGATCCACTGTGGCAGGGGTGAGTCCAGAGTGGGTGTAGGGTGGGCTGGGGCTGCGTGCTGCTGGCAGTGGTAGGGAGGCATCACAGGGTGTGCGGGCTCCAGGCTGTTGTGGGGCAGGGACAGGTGCTGACTGGCTTAGGGTTTGCACATGGGGAGGTTCCCATGCACACCCCACCATAACCTCAAACCCTCCCATGCAAACCCCACAACCACACCCTCCCACACACAGTCGCACACCCCGCAAACACTGCATCCACCTACACCCTCCCCTGCAAACCTCTCCCACCCCACAAACCCATGTACTTCAGGGGGGAGTCCCGTTCACTGCTTTGCACACACACCCCACTACACATGCACCCACAACCCCCAACACACCCCGCTCCCACCCCCCAGCCATGCTCCCCTTCTACACACCCCACAAAACCCATACCCACCCACACATCCCCACAAGCACCCCCCATACTCGCCCACATCCACATACCCCCCCCCAACAAACCCCATACCCCCTCTCCTTGGCAATATACAAGAATAAAACCTCATTTTGAGCCATTATACAATCAGCTCTTTGCATCACACAAATGCACACAGATCAGCACTTATTGTCAACATGTGATTTTTAGTATATAATTTGATTTTTTTTTTCCAGTTCCCAGTTGGCAAACTCTCTCCCCAAAAGGAGTACTTCTGGGGAAGGGGAGGGGCTTCCAGTGGCAAAAGTTAGGGACTAGGGGGTAGGACTTCTAGTCCCAAGATGGTGAATGAGGGCAAGGCACCTGTCCAGGTTCGGGGCTACCCTTGCGGCACTCAACAGCTCACCAAAACTCGTTAAGCACTCATCCACTTGAAATAGTTGCCTGCCCCTGATATAAATGTTCACATAAGTTATGCATTTTTAACACTGAAGATGATTAACTATTGGAACAGCTTTCCTGGAGATATGGTGGATTTTCTATCATCTGAAGACTAAATCAAAAAACAGTGTGCATGTGTGTGTGTGTATTTTAATGTATGCTGGAGCTCAAAAATAAGTTAAAATCTTGGTGCAGAAATCACTGTGGGAAGTTTTTTGGTCTGTGTTCATGCCCAAGGTCAAGTGAAGGTGAATGTAGAAGATCCCCTCTTGCTTTAATATCTGTGAATCTGTAAACACAGATTGAGACTGAAAAAATGGAAGATAAGTGCACAAAATATTATTTGCCTTTTTCAACAACTAGAGCAGCTGTTGAGTACCAACACTGACAGATATGGGAAATGATCCTTACCCAAGAAGCTTACAATTGGAATTGAGCATAGGCCGTTGTATTTCCTTTTGGACTTAGTTGTAATATTCAGACTTCCTTTAATATGGTATTTTATGAGAGAAAAATCTGTATTAATGTCTCCTGAGAAGAATATTTAGAATGGGGACAGGTAGTCTGATTCTCTCCACTTCCCTCCTTGCCCTCCGCAAATTGATGTGCAATTTTCTACCTGATTGTGGTATGCAGTTGCCAAAACTGTGTGAGCAAAATAGATGTTTGCATGTGCAAGTGGGCAGCTAGAAAAATAATAAGTAATTTGCATGTGCAATTGCAGAAACAACAGGCATACCCCTGCATGTACATAGTCTTGAAATCAGGCCCAGACTGCTTATTTGCCAGTAAGGATTATTTTCCAGGCAAGTTTGTACAGTATTGTGGGAGTAATGATTCTTGCAGACTGCAGTAGGGAACAAGGGAACTGCCACTTTTTTGGCTTACTTTTGATGAGCAAATCAAAAAAATGTTCTAAAAAGCTAAATCTGCAGCCACTTTGTCATCCTGCTGATAAATGTCTATTTGCTGTCTCAAAGGCATTTGCTCTTCGGGGTTTGTTTTTTTTTTTTTTGACTAAAGATAATTACTAAAATAAGTTATGCAGCTTCATTATTTAGATTCTGTTTTTTTCTTTTCCTTGGGTTTAGTGGAATGCTAGTCATGCAGAAAGAATCTCTCTCACTAGCTGAGACAGACTGTCACATTTTTAATGCAGTCATACTGCGACAGGGTGATTTTACAGAAATCTGACATTAATTTGGTGTGGGGGGAAAGCCTCTTGAATTGGTATCTCTCTCCCCAACAATTCCCATTTCCTCTCCTTCTATCAAATTTGAGAAGAGATAACATTTTATTTCTTGAATGTTTCCAGTGACCAATTTTCTCTTGAACGTTTCAACTTGCTGTGTTTGGCTGATGCTTCTGTTTAATTTTGGTAGATTTATTTTTCTTACATGTAACATGTTAATATAAAGAATGGAAAACATGTTGCCCTTGTTTTATGTTTAGTGAGATTATTTAAACAACTGTAACTGAATTCATACTGTATTAACAACAACATTCTGCTTACGTTAATTTACTGTCCCAAAGTATTAATATGGACATTAGATGTCAATAGACATTGATATAGACACTGAATTTTGCAGCAGATTATTGAAGTGCTAAATAGGGTTATGTAGGGAATCAAAATTTATTTTTTTAAGGGGAATAGAATGAAATCTGAAGACAGGTAAAGGATTTAAATGAGTTATTTTTATTTTATAACAGACAAATAAGAATGGACGTGACAAAACAAAGTAAAAATCCGTGCCTGGGAGCTGGAATACAATAAACAAAATTATTGCAATATGTCAGTGAAACCTGGGCCACTTTCAGGAGACTTTTACGTGTGCTGCTCACAATTGATTAAAGAACTTGAATGAAACATAAGCACTGCAGGGTTTTAAGATTCTTGGGCTTAATCTCTCTATACATTTTTAATCAAACAGTATTTGCTGAACATCTTGTTACAAAGCTACCCAAATTTGGGTTGACTTACACATTTCTCCAAGTTACCCATACTTCATAGATAATATTAACATCCACTAGCCCTTTTGTGTTTCTTTTATGCCTTTTAGAGATGGGAAAAGATCTGTTAGGCCTGCCAGTGCAAGATTATCACCCTACCGTCTGTTTTTTCCAGTCCTAGTTTTAAATGACTCAGACATTTGGGGCTTGCAGACAGTTTCACAAGAGCTATGTTAGCACAAGTATTCTGGCCTCATTCCAGACAGGATATAGTATACTTGAAAATTGTCCCTGTTACTTCAGTTGGCTAAGGCATTCTGCATTACAGGTTCTATGGCTGTGCACTGTGAAACACCTAGTGCTTCCTTCCTATATAGGTGGGTGAAATAAATACTAATTTCAAATTTCATCTTAATGCTGCTAAATCTGTGTGTGTACCCTTCCTTCAACCATTCTTTATATTGAACTTTTTCATAAAAATCAGCTGGTGATCTCCCACTAGTACAGTTCCACTGATGCTGGAAATGCAGAATCCTAATGCAGGTGGCCTTTTCTGGAAGTAAATGTTTTCTAAGTAGGGCATCAGATGCTTGTGTTCCAACCATCACCCATGATTAGCAGAGGTGCCTGGGTGCTAGAGTAATAGTAGGGACCTTTCTGAGGAACAGTTCAGAGTAGACGCATTCTTGGTCCACAATGTAAAAAAATTCCTTCCTTCCTTGATGTTGGTAGCTTTCAAATAGTAGGATATATTTCCATTACTTGCAGTCTGGGCAAGTTTTGTGCATTCTGTTCATCCAGTCTTTCCTCAAAGTAATTCCCTCCTGTCCATTATTGCATTTGTATTACTAAGTTTAATCTAATGTATGCAGAGTGGATTGATTTAAATCAAAGTGACTTAAATCACTGATATTAATCATGATTTAACACCGCAAGTAGGAAACCTTGATTTAAATAATCAATTTCAATCTTGTTTTACGTTTATACTTGTTAGGTGTTTTTCTAACCAGAGACAGGTTCACAACAAAATATAGCCTTTGACATTAACTCTGGTTAGCACTAAGAAGTACGAAAGAGCGATACTATATTTGTGAATACTTACTGCATACTTTATGTAGTTTAGATAATTTATTCCAATTCTTAATTTTTACATTTTTGTCATGTTGCATTTTATTTACTTAGATGATTGCTTTTATCCCAGTTTGCCAAGCTGAAAATGAATTGAAAACCAGAATTCAATGGAAAATATAATGACTCCCTGCATTTCAAAATTGTAAAGTAAAACAACCTTAAATGTACTTACTTTATGTTTAATACCAACAGTTTAATCAATCAAAGGAAGTTTTAACTATACTTGATGAAATAACAGATTCTCAAAGGTATTTTGCTACTGAAGGATATACAGTAAACTGGATAATTTGTCACTCCAAGGGGAATGGAAATTATGGTGAATTATCCAGTAGTGACCAATAATCAGGATACATTGATATGAGGTGATATTTGAAGCAGTGAAGGGATGCTGGTGGGGGATCGGAGCAATGGAAAATTATACCATAGAGGTGAATTATCTCACATGAGAATTAACTAGAGTTGACTGTAAGTAGGCATTGAATAGAATTTTCAAAAGTGCCTAGGCACTTAATTCCCATTAAATCAATTGGAGTTGGTGTCTAATGAGCTTGGGCACTTTTGAACATCCTACTAGATGCTTGCCTACATCATAGAACACCTAAATATCCTTTAAAATATGGCCCTGTGCTCTTCAAGATCTTGGAATCAGTTGGTATAATAATTTCCTAGCTGGCATTTATTTGTAGATTGGAAAAAGAGAACAAAGCTTTCTTGCATTTTCACTTTCAGTTAATATTCTGTCTGCATGTGTTGGGTAAGCTGAAGCAATGGCTATCAAAAGCAAGAACTTTAACACAATAGAATCTAGATATAAGTATATTTGGAAAAACATAAATATCAGCATTTGTACTACAGCAAAGATTGAAAATAACATAGGTAATTAGTGGGGTATAATACTGTGACATTTAGAACGATTGAATTGGTCTCAAAATGATGGTTTTTCTATATAACTCACAAAAATTTGAGAAGCATTCTTTGCTGCATGGTATTTTTGTGTATGTAAATTATTGTTATTTTTTAAGTAAACATTTTAAATAGGTTTCCTTTTTAAAGAGCAAACAGTAATGTATATAAAATTGGACTTGAATGAAATACACAATTTTTTTAAAGCCTCTTTTTTTAGCCACATTACACTTAGGTACCTATCCTCACAGTATTAAACTCTTCATTACCAGATACCATCTCCCTGTTCTTGATTTTTAGCTTACTAAGCTAGCTACTTTAGGCCATTGCTACCTAATAATTAGTAAATGTACACAGGCTTTAAATATGTGTTTTTCTCAAAATAGAACTCTATGTACATTGGGACATTATCTTAGCTTAAAAAATGTTTCTGTATTTCAAGGTGAGCCTGTATTTCGTGGTGCATGGGCCAAATTCATTGCTGGCATAAATTCAGTTGAAATCTCTGTTGATAACTTACTTTTGCTAAGATGTATTTGATCCTCAGATTCCCATTCATTTGGGTTTTTTTAGTCACATTTGCTTTTTTACCATTAAGGGCTCTTGATAAGTATGTAAAACTTTCTCTGTCATTGGTGAACCTACAGCCCCATTGCCTAATGTTTGCTGTCATCTTGTCAGATTTTCCAGGTGAAACAAAACAGGGCAGGGGTAAGTCAGGCCTGAGATGGGGAACTTTCCAAAGAATATATTGTATATTATGGGAAGTCGCATTAGTGATTCCCTCTGAGACAGTAATGATATATGTCTGGGACTGTTTTAGAAGTGTTTTCTTGAACAATTTATTGACGATTCCTTTTAATCCCTGGTCTTGTAAATCCAGTCTTCCTTACTATTGCAGAGTTCAGAGGAGATGGAGAGAAATTATAAGTCACACATCTCTACAAACCTCAAGGAAGTCTGTTTATAAAAGATAGAAATAGGTGTTTGTGCCATCCTATTTTGTCTAATTTAATAGATTTTTATAGCCAATGGCTTGCAAGATAATGGACTTTTAAAATCTGTCAGTAAATATGTGAGACCAGGATACATTAGAAGGGGAGAGGAGAAACCCTCTCTGTGGAAGGCAGTTTTAAAAGTAATGTTAATTACAAGAGGTTGGGCTTTTATGTTTTCTTCCTTTTGTCATGCTGTAGTAATTGACTGTTGTATGCTTGTAAAATGACATACAGAGAAAGATATTTGAGGCTATGCATTTTTTTAAGTGAACAGCACTTTTCAGAGGGAGGGGTTAGTGGTCAGAAGGGCTAGTGAAAAAAATGTGTGATAAATGGAATTTCATTGTAGTTATCACATGCTTATCTGTACCATGGGGATTGAGTAAATTTATGTACAGGCTTTGACATTCAACTGTCTTTTTGCCAATATTTTTTTTCTTTCCGTTCTAACCTCATGCTACTTAATTTCTCCTTTCTTCAAGTTCTGCTTTATCTTTTCTTTTTCTTTGGTTAGAAAATTATTAACTCAGTCTGCCTGTTTGTCACCCCTAAATATACTTGCAGCTTCTTTCCCACCTACAGCTCATCTTTCTGGGCCCTCCTTTTTGGGAAACTCCTTTCCATTTTTGGGAAACCCTAAGTCCTCTCCTTCTTCTATCTCAAGAGTTTATAAAGTGCTCTTTATGACAATCTTGGTGCCTTTATCTCTGGAACCTGATTTTCATGAGGTTGCAGTTCTACTGTATTCCCATGTCTAAACTTAGCGTAAGCCTCAATTTTCTTCAAAAACAGCTAGTTGGCGTCAGTATGTGCTGAGGGAAGTTCAAGGTATCCCTCTGTTGCCATTAGTAGGACAAGCAGAGTAAAGAAACTCGAATCAGGAAGACTTCTAAGTCTTCTATGTAATTCGCAGTTTTGAGGAGGATGGTGTGGGGCTGGGATTGACTGTACTGACATTCACTACATCCAGATCAGCCCAGGATAGAGCTGTGTGGGGCTGTAGACCCTTGTGGGTACCTGAGCATGAGCTCCTGACATCTGTGACCTATAATTTGGTTGTAGCACATGGAGATGAACAAAAAGGACGTCAGTTTTTTCTGTTGGCTAGTTCTAGTAATTGAAACTTTTATATTGTATTTTTATAAATGTTTCTTATGTTTCACAATATGGGTATTCAGTAGGTTAAATGGGGAAAATTAGATGGACGTTAAAGCAAAAGATTGATAATGTGTCCATAAATCTTTGTGCTTTGACTTGGATACTCAGAGATGGGGACATCTAAATCTAGTGGACAGTTTAAAATTTTAGACCTATTTGACTTGGCTGTGGTACAGTAAGAGAGAAGCCTTGAGAGTTGGATGTGTTTTCTAAAGTGGGCTTTGGCTTTGACATGCACTGTAATATTGGGCATTTCACTTAAGTCACTACTTCCATATATAAAAGATAGACAGAAAGTTTAAGTGCTATCCTGCTATACAGGAGTCTTGTGAGGAGGGTCAAGGAAATAGTGTTTGAAAGGAACAATTAAAAGTCAAACTTAAAGGCTGCCAGAGGCAGAGAGGCAATAAGATATGCAAAGTTCTGTCCCTTCAGACCTTCATCTACTGGATCTGTCCCCAGCCCTGCTTGTTGTCCTGTAGAATTTCAGATCACATTTTTATCTTGACAAAAAATATTGCAGCTAGAGTAACTTGTCAGAAAATGTGCATTCATTGGGTATTTATAAAGGTAACAGAACTTCTGTGGATCATGGGCTTAGGTAAGCAGGAAAGTAAATTTATCCTCCAATCATTTTCAGGTTATATGTCTCCTCACCCATCTCCTTTGGGAGCACCAGAACATGTGTCCAGTCCAATGTCTGGAGGTGGCCCTACTCCACCTCAGATGACACCGAGTCAGCCAGGACCTATGATACCAGGAGACCCACAGATTATGAGCCAACCCAACAGAGGTCCTTCACCTTTTAGCCCTGTCCAGCTGCACCAGCTCCGTGCTCAAATTCTAGCATACAAGATGTTAGCTAGAGGTCAGCCTTTGCCAGAAAATCTTCAACTTGCTGTTCAAGGGAAGAGGACTCTGCCTGGAATTCAACAGCAACAGGCTTCTGCAAACTATACCCGACTCCCTGGTAAGTAAACACAGGCTGCAAACTATTGGTCAGATTCTGCCTTAAATTATGCCCATGCAAGATTATAAGAATTGGCGGTGTGCACGTGTAAATGGAACAAAATTTGGGGCCCCATAAAAGGAATAAAGTTCACCTTTAAGTTGGCATGAGTTGCATAAAATCACTATGACAGACAGTTTAAAAAAACGAGATGAAAGTAATCTCATGTACTGCCCCTGCCACTCTTGTGGTGCTAATCACATTTTATTATTATGTTTTTTCTGTCTATTATTGATAGGCAGAAAACTGGACAGAAAAACCAAGAGAAACTGTCTCACTGTAGAGAGGAAATAGCTATGTGGAAAGCACTGTCAAGTGCATAAAGTAAACTGAAAAATAGAAATATTTTCCTTCTTTTTTTGTCGTAGTGATAGATGTTACAACCAGCATACTGGGTAAACAATTTTGAGACAAAAGCGCGCTTTTTAAAATTTGTTATATGGTATTATTTTATATGTACCTGCATTACATTTTCTGAACAAGGTGTTAAAACTCTTCTACTATGGTGTGGGGTTTAATTCACATATACAGAAAATGTGTATAGTAGTGGTATGTCATCACTTTCTTTCCCTGAAAAAGATGTCTCCTTCATCCAGGTATATATGAATTGGTTATAATACGAGTCTCCTTAACAAAATGACATGCATCTTTTGGTTCCAGAACTTAAGACTTGATGATTCCTCCCTTGTGGGGGAAAGATTCCAAATTATTTAGAGACAATATTAAATATCCTTTATGAATTTCTTTTTGTGCAATGTGTTTTGTGACTAGAAGCTATAAAAACTTAATCTATGTTTTTAAAAGTTAATCTCTTCCTGCTGTTTGTTATTCACCTGAAGGAAAAACTCTATGGGTAACATCATAACATCCACCAAACAGAGGATTATGATTTTAGGCATGGATTAAGCAGTGAGAACAGATTACAAAATATGCTAATCTATTTTTAAATCGTTAAAGGATTTCCATTAACTGTCTTTTAATGGAATGTGTTCTTGTCTGCTTTGGATGCTAGTCAAATAGGTTTGGTCTAAAGTTACTTTAGTATACAGTAAAAAGTTGAGATTTAAAATGATAACCCTCAGCTGTAGCACTGTTTAACATCTTCATCAGTGACTTGGACTAGGGGGTGGAAGGCACATTATCCAAATTTGCTGATGACACTAAGGTGTGGGGTGAGGTGGACACACTTGAAGGGAGAGAGAGGCTGCAACTAGATTTAGACAGACTACAAAAGTGGGCAGACAAGAATAGGGTTCAGTGTAGACAAATGCAGGGTGCTGCACCTTGGGAGAAGGAATCCACAGCATACATACTGGAGAGTTCCCTTCTTGAAAGCACAGAGGCGGAAAGGGATCTCGGAGTCATTATTGACTCCAAGATGAACATGAGCCACCAATACCAGACTGTAGCCAGCAAGGCCAGTCATACCTTGCCATGCATCCAAAGGTGCATCTCAAGCCGGTCCAGAGAAGTGCCAGCTGGACTTGTGCCAAATTCACTGATGATACCAAAATCTGGGGTGAGGTGGGCATGCTAGCAGGGAGGGAAAGACTGCAGAAAGACCTGGATAGGTTTCAAGGGTGGGCTGACAAAAACAGGATGTGTTTCAATACGGACAAGTGCAGGGTGCTGCACTTGGGCAGTAGTAACGGGCAACGCACTTTATAAAATGAGAGGCTACGGGACCTGAACCTGTTCAGCCTTCACAAGAGAAGGCTGAGGCAGGACCTTGTGACCGTCTGTAAACTCATTAGGGAGGACCAGAAGGGTTTGGGGGAGACCTTGTTTACCCCCGCGCCCCCTGGAATAACAAGAAATAATGGCCACAAGTTGTTGGAGAGTAGGTTTGGATTAGACATTCATAGGAACTACTTTAGTTAGGGCGGCTAGGATCTGGAACCAACTTCCAAGGGAAGTGGTGCTGGCTCCTACTCTGGGGGTCTTTAAGAAGCGGCTTGATGCTTACATGGCTGGGGTCATTTGAGCCTGGTTTCTCTCCTGTCCAGGCAGGGGGTAGGACTTGAAGATTTACAAGGTCCCTTCTGACCCTACTTCTATTGATAAGTGATACTCCCCCTCTATGCGACCGTGGTCAGGCCACAGTTGGAGTATTGTGTCCAGTACTGGGCGCCGCACTTTAAAAGGGATGTGGCCAGCCTGGAGAGGGTTCAGAGGAGGGCCACCCGCTTGGTGAGAGGGCAGCAGGACAGGCCGTATGAGGAGAGACTGAAGGAACCAAACCTGTTCAGCCTCAGCAAGAGGAGGCTGAGGCGGGACCTGGTGGCTGCCTACAAGCTCATCAGGGGAGATCAACAGCAAATAGGCAGAGCCCTTTTCTCCCCAGCACCACCTGGGGTGACAAGGAACAATG
>JAGPOW010003395.1:13770021-13800081 GCA_030014935.1 Caiman crocodilus
GCTGCCTACAAGCTCATCAGGGGAGATCAACAGCAAATAGGCAGAGCCCTTTTCTCCCCAGCACCACCTGGGGTGACAAGGAACAATGGTAATAAGCTGCTGGAGGTTTAGGTTAGAGATCAGAAGGCAATATTTTACAGTTAGAGTGGCCAAAATCTGGAACCAACTTCCCAGGGAAGTGGTCCTCTCCTCTACCTTGGGTAAATTCAAGAGGAGGTTAGATGATCACCTGTCTGGGGTCTTGTGAACCCAGCCTTCATTCCTACCTGTGGCAGGGGGTCAGGCTAGTTGATCTGTTCAGGTCCCTCCTGACCCTAGCTACTATGAAACTATGATCCTATTTTTCTTGTCAATAACAATTCTAATAATTGTGCTGGTTCCTTTATTTCAGTCCACGTGACTTTCTCATCCACTCTTTTTAGAAGACTTGATTTAAATATACTTCATTGCATTTATTCACACAGTAGAATCCACTTAAATCCATATTTAATTGTTATTTGCATAAATAGACCTAGACCAGTGTGCTAGAAAGCAGAATGATTTTTGAATGGATTAAAATGTCTAATAAGTTTCTTTCCTCTCTCAAATTACAGGTTTTGGGACGTCTCCAATAACTGGTCCTCCAGCTGGGCCAGTACCTGCTTCAGGAATGCCAGGCCATGCAGCTACTATGACCCCTAAACCTTGGACAGAAGGTAGAGAAGACTGCAAAATTAATTTCATGGTGCCCATGCAGATAAGGCTACACTTTACGGATAGGGCTGGGGATCAGGAAAAAGAAAAGGGAATGGAGAAATAAAAAGGCATAAAGAAGAAATAGTGTTAGAACTTAAATATCAAAGAGGGTCCTCTCACCTACTGTGAATGACTTGGTCAGGTGAAATTATTTCTGCTGTTAGGCAGCCTGAACATTAGGCACCTTTTTATAAAAAGAATGAAATACATAAGCTGTCTGAGGGACAAGCATAAAACTTAATGAACAGTTAGTTACATTCTGAGCATGCTTAATTGGCTACCATAAACAAAAGTTTTTTAAACACTGTAAAGTCCATTTTAGTCTTTGAGGAATAGTGAAAGCAATGAGGAACAAGGTAGCATTTTTTCTTCACAAATAATCTACTTTGTATCCTGATCATCTGGGACTTTATTTAAGAATTGTTTGGCTACTTAACAACAGAGTAAAAGAAGCACTGCGTTAGGAGAATTTAAGAATATTTGGTTTTTGAAAGAGTCTTGTTCAGAGATTAAAAGTATTTTTAATTGAAAACATGGATATGGTAAAGGTGCTTGATATTTTTAAAAGTATTCATCATGTCAGAGTGTTTTACATGGAAGTAAATCTTGAGGGAAGTAGTGACAAAATGGTCATTGAGTATCATAAAAAGAAACACCTGTCATGAAATATAATTAATCAATCTTACTTGTTGCTCTCGTAGAATGAAGTGCAATACCACTGTCTAATCAGTATTTGTTGAAGTGCTCAAAGGAAGGTATTAGTAAGGTGAGAAGGTGAAAAAAGTTACTTAGGGGGTGCAGGTACACGTGCCATTAAGGCGATGTGATAAATTCTGGTACAATTTGTGCTGGGGTCAGCTGCTCCAGAGTGCAGCATCTGCATGTGTGCCTGGGACAGGGGTGGAGCAGCCCTGGGCTGTGGGTGGTGGTGCTGGGCAGTGGAACAGATGGTTGAGGCATGAGGGTGCTAAAGTGCAGAGCTCAGCAGCTGGCAGACCCTGCACTTTAACACTTGCATGCCTTAGCCAGTCCCTGTCACTGTCTGCACATGTTTCAGTGCATTTAATTACTTCACCGTAGGATAGTATGTCTCCAATATTATGGCGGAATTAAATTAATTTACTGCTCCCTAGTACTGCCATGTGTAGACTGTGGAGCTTTACTTCAGAGCTAATTCATCAATTCTGCAGTAAAGCACATGTAGGAGATACACCCAAGAAGTAGTAAACTCAAGAGTATTTTTGCGAGTGTTTGCCAACTCAAACGCTCCTACCATGAAACTTTGCCAAATTGATATGGGGCAATGATGGGAAGTTGTATATTAATGTGTGTCATATCTTTGAAGTTTCTTTCCTCTTGAATTGTAAGAAGCTTAGCGTGTATCTATTTGTATTGCTTTGGAAGGGAGAGCTGTGCCTGTCCCTTCTGTGTTTCTTCCAGCTACTTGTTTAAAGTCTGTGGTGACCTTGTTTAATTTTGTACTGCAGTGTGAAGTTTTTCTTTTATATTTTTAGCCTTCTAGGGTTAAGTTGGGGATAAATTTGGAAATACTGAAAATGGATCCTGCAGTATTTTTCTGCACTGAAATCACAGGACTGTGTTGTCATTAAGCATAAGCTTCCAAGGCCCGTGCTCCATGTTCCTTGCCAGAGTGTAGTACATATGTTTGACAGATGGTGATCTCTAAGATCAGGCATCTTTTTCAGATAGATTTCAGGATCCTGGGCCTACAGTAAATTGATTACAGGATTGCAGATATTCTCAGGGTTGTACTTCCTGGTATTATGCTTCTGTCTCCACTACCAAGCAATCAAATGACAGCATTTTTGTTACAGATGTCTGTTCTCAATGACTGTTTCTCTTACATTTCCGTCAAGTCAGTAACTGCTTAACCATTTATAGGGAGCCAGGACCAGCAGCACTTCCTTACATATCACTGATGATACATTCATGTTAACTGAATGTATACATTCATGTTTAAACCTGACTAAGTTTA
The DNA here is from genome assembly GCA_030014935.1 of Caiman crocodilus. Classification (NCBI taxonomy): domain Eukaryota; kingdom Metazoa; phylum Chordata; order Crocodylia; family Alligatoridae; genus Caiman; species Caiman crocodilus. The sequence continues at coordinate 13,772,753 of JAGPOW010003395.1, forward strand.
AAAAAAGAATCAAGTCCCTGAGAATCCTGGCATTTCATCTGGATTAGTATACATTTTGAAAATGTATATGTTATAAGTATATTAAAGTATTTCAGTATATAAAGCTAAGAATTTTAATAGAAGTAATACAGCTATTTGTCTAGCAGGGCTTTGAAAGGAAGCTTGCTTATACTGCCGCCAAATTCTTCTGGATATGTGTTTGCATTCAACTTGGAAGACAGCACACACATAAAGGACGAGAATTTGGTGTTATGTCTGACCTAACCAGTGCCCCACTATGTCTCCCACTTTGAGAGACCCTAGATTCAGTTAAAAACCAACCTAAATAAAAATTGAAAATTGGCAAGCCTTATACATTTTTAGTTGTAGGTACTATTGTTGAGCCACTTTCTGTAATGTCTATTTAGGATTCTTCTTTAGGCATTGTCATGTACTTTAGTGTATTTTTCTTTGAATGTCTCAGCTTCAGGTTTTTGGGTACCAGAAAATCAACCTGAAAAGATTTACGTTTGGTATTTTACATTTCTTGTTCTGCAGGCCAAGGCCCAGATATGAGTGTTCCTAGTACACAGCAAAAGCTTGCTGTACCACCTCCTAGTGGAAGACCCTCTCCTGCCCCTCCTGCCACCCAGCCTTCTGCAGCCATGCCTGGACCTTCTGTACCACAGCCAACACCTGGACAGCCTTCGCCTATTGTCCAGCTGCAGCAGAAACAGAACCGTATCAGTCCTATCCAGAAACCACAAGGCTTGGATCCTGTTGAAATACTTCAGGAGCGTGAATATAGGTAAACAGGGTTGCACAAAAGTGAAGATCTAAGGATGTGCCTGGATGTAATTTTTGCTTTGTTTTTAAAGGGGGCTGTTTTTTCTTGCACTTTATATCTCAGACAGTCTGCTGTAGGGATCATAGTTAAAATCAACACTCCCTTCAGGTCTGGGACTGTACTGAGAATAAAACTCTAAAGGATGATTAATAACAAGCTCTACCCTGAACCAGCAGGACACACTGATACTACTGAAGGCAGAAGGCAGAGTAGATTTGCATCATAGACTAAATTAGAGATGCATAGCATAAGCTTCCATGAGCAGAGGGCTCACTTCATCAGTATGATTGAAGTCCAGCTTAAATTTTTAAAGGTGTACTGGACTGCCAGGGAGTAAAGGAGGGCTATGGAGGCTAATGCCAAGATTTTAAAACAAAGGTTACTAAAAGTAAGGCCCTTTAATCTATATTTAGGCTTTTAAATATAGGTAGTGTGACAGAAAAATGATGAACACCCAACTGTCCATAATAACGTGGAAGGCATATCAGCCTTCATACCTGAGGACATCTCCTAGTCACTAAGTGTCTGGGATTAGGAAGAAACTTTATTACTGGGAAGATGGTTATAGAGGTTTTGGCCTGTGTCTGAAGCATCTTGCACCTGTCACTGTCATTGACAGGACACAGCCTTGATGGTCCATTTATTTGATTTGGAAAGATGATGGCTATGTACTGAAAGCATAAGGGCCTGGGGAAATTAAAGGAAAAGTAAAGGTCATCTCACTGAAAATGGGGCCTAATGGTATTTGCTTTATGCTTTATTGATACTTGAGGGAGAGTGTTTAGGATTAATTTATATAATATGAAGTGTTTAATAGCAGTATTTTATGATCAGAGGCTGGTAAGTGCATGTGGTGTCCAGAATTCAGGTTCTGTCCATCAAAACTCTCAACCTTTTGTGTTAAGTGTATGCTGAAGTACCTTCCTGGATTAAGTTCTTCGTTACCTTGTCCTTGCTAAGGGGCTGCTAATTGTGCTAGCTCCACACAGTTGTTACATGTAGAGCACAGTTCTAAACTGGTTTTGTATAAGGAGTAGGATTGTCTCTTAACTGTATAAAGTTCTTATGCAGCCTTTGGCTACAGCTGCATCATCTTATCCATTATAAAACTACTGGATTTGAACTAGGCGGAATTTGATTATCTTCCAGCAAGCTACAAAAGACATGAGCTTGATAGGCTTGAGGGTATGCATCCCAGAATGATGAGAGGATGGAAAGGAGCATTTTTTGTAAGTGGGTGGCTGACTAAGTCCTTTTTGTTGTTGAATGCTGCTGAGGTTTTGTTTTGTCATAGTAGTAATTTTATACCACAGTCACCTAGAGCGCCTTTTAGGTTTTTTATTGTTTAAATCTAAATAAATAAAGTCAAACTAAAGCTGGACATCTTAATGGCACCTTTAAGAGCTTTTCTGATCCAACCCTAATTTTCTATGATTCTATGATGTAGATAGTTTTAGATCAGGGTTTACGGATGGTAAATTTGATATGGTAGGATAAAATGTTTATATGCTTTCCTTTACCAAATGGGAGTCAGAAATGACTGGTAGAGATAAGGAAGGATATATGTTCTAAAATTCTGAAAGCCTGTTGTACTTTCTTATGGCTTTATGAAATAATTGTCTGTTTGACTTGATTGCTGACTGAAGTCAAATCTTTGTGAAGGTGTGTGCAAAAAAAAAAAGGTTCGGCCATTTTTTAATAGGAACAGAATGGGAAAATACTTTCCTCATTTAAAAAAAAAGTCTTGTCATTATTTTAACAGATCTACAGTCCAGCCAGACAGCACTAGAAGTTAATATTTGGCATGTTGCCCTTATTGTAGAGAGAGATTATTTTTGATCTGACCAAGTTATGAGCCTTGGAAAACTACATGCTGTGTATGTGCAGTCGCCTTGAGCCTAGACTCTCCTTGCTAAGGTTATGAAGTATGACACTAAGAAACACAATGCAGCACATTAACCGTGGAGAGAAAAAATGACTTGAAAATGTTTGTGGGCTGTGCAAGCTACACATTTGTAGCTTGTAAGGAGTTAATAGAGTACTTTTAGGGACCTCTAGAGGTGTAGGGAAGAGGATATCAGTTCCTGTACACCTTTTATTTTTTGAGTGCTTGACTGTGCAACTAAGAAGTTTTCTTAATACAATCTTCTGAAGGATATTATCAGAATGAAACCTTTCCATATCTGCTCTTACACTGAAGTAATGCATCTGCTATGTTCAGTGACTGGAACACTCTGCCTTGGACTTCCTTGACAGTAGGATGTTATACAGTTGATTTGACAGCTTATCAAAGTAAGCACTTAAAGGTACAGTACATTGTTCTCATCCATTAACCATGTGTTAAATGGACCACTACAGACGGAGGAGCAGTAATGGATCCATTAACACATTGCTGGGTTTGAAGAAGCCTTGAGTCTGATGACTTGCTGATAGGAAGCCTTCTAGTCTTAATATACATTCCTCTCATGTCCGTCTTCCCCTTTCTTCCCCCTCATCCCCTAACAAAACCTGCATTCTGTTCTAAAAAAGATTTTGGTTTAAACAAAGAGAGAAAAATGAGAGTTAATTTTGCCATAATATTCAATTGGATGTGCCTAGCAGCAATTGCAGCATATGTTGCTCTGAGATGAGATTATACCCCTAATTGTTATTAATCCCAATGTGACCAAAGGTAGAAGAAAAGAAAGTTGAATATTCAAAAAATCCCTTCCTGCATAAATAGTATAAATTATTAATATACAGAAAACAGTGAAACTTGCTCTGCTGCTTGAAATCTGGCCAAAGTGATAAATCCATGCCATACTTTTATAAAACTCTTTAACACTTTCTTGGAAATAAAGTGTTGCGTTAATCTTAATGAATAAATCTCCTAAAACTAATAATGTGCAGTGTAATTTAAGGTTTTTCCACTACATGGAAAAGCTTTTTTTCTATCCTCTCAGCACTAATAAAAAATGCACTTGCCAGCATCCTTAAATAATGAGCACTGCAGACTGTGTCAAATGGATCCCTTTGTTATCTGAATAGTATCCCTTTTATAAAGCTTCCTTGCCTACTGCATGGCAATCCATTCCATGCAGTCTGCAGTGTTCCAGCACAACTTCTTGCAGCAAGCCCCAGTTAGGCAGGGAGAGGTGTGTATTACTTATTTTGCAAAAAGAGATGGCTATCTTCAGTTGTAATGCATTAGCTGCTTTCTGCATGAAGATAAATTGCTGAACTACAGAGATTAATTAAATGTATCCTTTAACCAGGGTGAGATTATGTCCCTCAATACTTGTGAATGTCAGCTGGGAAGCTCTTTTCCTCTTGGCCCTTTTCATGATTGAGTAACTTAATAGCCATTAGCATTTTTCCCTGAAGATAAGAATAGTACAGCATCTTTTTCATTCACTTGAAGGATTTAAAGATGAGCAAAGTGTGAAAAAAAAATCTAAGTATTCGATTGATGCGTTTACTTGAGGTGAACACTGGCTTTCATAAAATTCTTTAAAAGATATTACTATGCAGGGGAAAAATATTTGAAGCAAAGTCTGAAATAAAACTGCCAGTCCTTTCCCTTTAACTTTCTGTAAACCGTTTGGTTGCAGTTTCTCATTTTTTGTGCACACTCCAATTTTTCAACAGAGATTAAAACTACTTGCAAAGAAATTTTATTTCAAGAAACTATCTGGATTTATGTATGGTTTTCTCATGATGAGACCGGTTTCTTTTGGTTTACAAATACCACATCTTTTTATATTTCCTTCTTGTTTTTGATCCTAAATTAACTGTAATCACGTATGACAGGAACTTCAGTGTCATTGGGGACAGCTCAGTGAAAATGCCTGCTTTCTAAATTATGCAAATACATTAAAGAAATAAATGTTGGGATGGATAAAGAATAGAAGAAAAAAAGATAATGGAAACATGTCATTCTGTAATGTTTGACTTATGTGAATCTTGAATGTGTTTGCTGATGCTCCAAATATCTACAAATATATATAAAAACATATTTAAAGAAAAAAGATTCATGAGTAGGTTTAAAGAATAGCAAAAAGAATTATCGGCAGCAGAGAAAGACTTTATCATATAAGAACAGGTGAATTGCTTAATTTAAGGGAAGGCATAATAAAGCAGTTATTCTCTAACTTTTTGTGTTGTGCCTCCGTTTAAAAGTTGTTTGTGCTGCTGTGTGTTTCTCTGATTCCGTGTGATGGATTATAGTAATAAAAAAATCTTACGTGAGTACAATCACACAAGTAACCTCTCCCAACAAACTTGTTGATATTGTAGAGTTGTTCTTTAGTTGCTTTTCTTCCTTTTTTCTCCATTTTTATATTTGCTCTTTTTTTTCTTCAGTTTTTCTCATTCCTTCCTCTCATACTTTTTCTAGAAGTTGGCCATATACTTCAGCCTGAGAAACAGTGCAATAGTGTAAGGAGAGTCCGTTCAGATTTGAAGAATTATAAACCTCGGTATAAACATGGTTGTTTGTAGAATATCTGCGTAAATGCATCTCTTAACAGCCACCATCACCTTTTTTAAAGCTACTCTGCCACACTGAATTGGTCAGCATCTCACTGCAGTAGTGATTCTCAACCAGAGTGCCACCAAATCCGTTGAAGGGTGCTGCAAGGTATGACGAGATGAGTGGACAAGCTAAACAAATAAATGTGGTTTCAGGCTTGTTCCTGAAGTGATCCCTCAGCCCCTCTGCAAGGACATAAGCGTTGTAATGTATACATTTGTTTTTTAAATTAGGTGCCACTCAATTCACAAAAGTTATTGAGGGGTGCCTCAAGTCCAAAAAGGTTGAGAAACTCTGCACTACAGGTTCCAAGACCTGCTCACAGGTGTGTCAAAAAACCTTGCAAACTGTTACAAGTTACCCAAAACAGTGATTTATTCTCTATATCACGTTTTTGTGTCTATTCACACTCATATATAGCACAAGAAGGGACATTCCAGGCTGCTAAATGGTAACAGATTATGTAACTGAGAAATGGAAACATGCATTTTGTTTAAAATCAGACAAAACTAACCTGCTTCCAGCCTATGGAATTCATAGTTACCAAATATCAATGGGGCAACAGCTTAGTGGGCTTCAAACAGATGACAAGTAGTACAAATGTGACTAAAGGCAACATTCACAGTCACATTGGATAGGACTATCACAAACCCCTTTTTAATCAGGGTTATTAATTCATACTTGAGTGTGTAGGACAAACGCTGGTTGAAGGCAGTTAGGAAGAAACCATCTTTAGGTTGGTTGATCTTTACAGGATATCTAGTTCTTTGCTTTGATCTGTCTTTTAGTGATCACCTTTAAAAATCCTATTCTGTACTAGACGAACCACTTACAAGTTCCATTATAGCTAGAGCCCTACCACACTCCTGGCAGAAGTGGGCTTCGCTGCCGCTCCTTTAATTTTGCAGGTTCCTATGCACGTCCCCCTGCCACTGATCGGTGGAGGGGCCCCATTATGGCTCACTCTTGATCTGCAGGAAAGCGAAAACCGTGGTTTTAAACATGATGCCATTTTTGCCTCCCTGCTGGGCAGCAGCAAGCAGTGGGGCTGCTGGGGCCCCTCAGCCAGTCAGTGGCAGGAGGCAAAGACAGCACCATATTTAAAACTGATGTTTTCACCTCTTTTCTGATGAAGAGGAAGCCACAAGCAGAGTCCCTCCACCAATCAGTGGCTGGGGAGTGCATGGAGAAACCTGCATGGTTAAAGGACCTGCAGCGCAGCTTACTTCCGCCATGAATTCTGTAGGGCCCTAATTGTACTAGTCCTGTGTCATGTCTGGGACTTAATTTATTATAGCCCTTCTCTGCAAAGTTCTGGGGAGGCATCTATTAATAATTATTTAATCTGGTCTTTAGAAAAGTGGTCTCTTTATGGAGGAAATGGGTCTTATCTGATAGCAGTGTTGTGGTCCAAAATACTTGACAGATTTGGCATAATATTATTTCCGATAGGATTCAACCGGTACTGGAATCTGAAATGCCTCCAGGGTCTGATTGAGCTACCCATATTCTATAATACCCATTCTCTGGTGTCCCTGTTGGTTTCAATTCCAGTTAGTTTTTCGGTAAAAGTTAGGCATCCACACCCTGATCTTGTACTGAAGAAGTCAGTAAGAGCTTTATGATCAACTTCAGTAAGCTTAGGATCAAGTCTTTGACCCTTTTGATGGCAAAGAAAACCGTTCAAATGGCTTTGAGTCTGCAGATTAGAACAGTAGCTCCAAAACTTCTTGACTGCTCCCCAAATGAAAGTCGCATTGATTTCAAAGAGAGAATTTTGCTGTAACGTTTTACAGCTGATCCCTTCAGCAGAAGAATTCCAGCTATTCTGTGACTGAAACTGTGAGAAATCATACTCATAAATTCTGGATACATCAATATGTGAATAAAATACTGGGTTCCTGTGAATAGCATTCTAAGAAATTCATATTTATCAGCTGCTATTTTTGTATGGATATGCAGTAGTAAATCTTATCTTTTTCAGGACAGGAGGTGGAGAGTTTCTAGACATGTCCAAGTATTTTTGCATCTGTAACTGCACTAAAATTCCTTTTCAATGCCTGAGCAGCCCAATTACAAATAGAATTTTACAAAATGTGAATTTTTTTTTAGTGTCATACAGCTACTTGAAGGAACAGAATGTACCTGTGTCATTTTCTGAACAAATAACTCTCCTATAGGAATCATAAACTTCTCCTCTGGACCTGAACAAATATCTGTTGTCTTTAATGGAACTCTTTCTTGCCAGAACAGTAACCTTCTTGATTTACTGTTCAATCTGTATGAAAAACCTGACTAACCTAATTCTGCTTCAATGTTCTGTTCTCTTGAGGACACTAAAAGAGTCTCCTGTAGTTATGCAGTATTACATCCTTTTTGTTGTTTCAGGAAGTTTTGAATCTTGTAATTCAGAATCTCCTTATTAGACTACCTACTATATGCTGTTGATGTTAAGACAAAATAAAGTACCGTAGGTGAGCAGTACTTAATAGTTACATTAAGCAAAAAAGAACAATCAGTTTTAAACCCATCTCTGAATACAGAAAAAGTTTGTGTTTGTGTTATTGTAATATACTTCAGCCTTATCTGATATGTTGACCCAAATATGTCCATGTGCTGTATCATAATTTCTCATCCTGTGGTATGTGTACCCCTGGGGGAATATGAGACACGGGCAGAGGGTGTGCAGGTACCCAACTCTCTCTCTCTCTCTCTCTCTCACCCTCATTTCCTTTCAAAACTATGGCAAAAAATTTGTTGCGCCATGTATTGTGAGGCACTTTAAATTCCCCAGTAATAATTTAGCGTGCTGTGCTTTGTGTGGCACTGGGTTCAGCCCTCCTAGCTTTGGCCTACATCACCTCTAGCCCAGGTGCATACTTGAGTTGCGCACCCCTGGTGTAAAAGGTGGCAACCCTACCTGCACCAGATCAGACATCTATCATATCACGGCCTTATATACGCAGCCCTTCTTCCAACATGGCACACATTAGTCTGGAAAATTATTAAAAAATATAAATATAAAATCCCCTGGAAAATTGACTGTTGGGGTACTTATTAAAATTTTCAGAAGTTAGGGGTTACTTGCTACTTAAAAGGTTGAGAAACACTATGCTATATGGTCGCTAGTTTCCTTTCATAGCACCTACTTTTTTTCACCATCATTCAGCTAACTCAGGTTCCCAACTCCTGGGCCACAGCCCACAAAGGGTTTGCTGCCAGTCTGCAGGGCAGTTGGCTACTGGAGTGGGAGTCACCGTGGACTGGCAAACTGTGGCCCTGCAGAGCCAGGCGGAGAGGCCGTAACTCCTCGTGCAGGGCCTGCAGCAGTCGCAGTTGACGTTTGGCCTGCCCGCTCCCGTGAGTGGATGTATCTTTACCTGTGTTTCATCCTGAAATTCTGGCTGCAGGGCTCCACGCGGTATTCTGCAGTTTGCTGGGCTGCGGCCACTTCTGGTCCGCAGTTTGCTGGGCCGTGGCATAAAAATGTTGGGAACCCCTGCACAAACTGATAACTAAGGACTATATTTGCAGTCATTCTTTGCACAAAGTTCTGTTATCAGCGATACTTAATTGTACTTACCGTCAGTCAGCATTTCTATGGTTCTAAACCACTTTAATGAGAAGCCAATATATTTGGGTAAAATATTCTTAGGAAACCTTTTATCCATGCTCTTACTGCAGCCCTGTATTTGCTCTCGTCCTACAAATTCCCTGTTTTTAGAACTTTTAGATGCCTCTGTCATATAGGACAAAGTGTTTGCTTCTGCTTGTTACACAACAGAAATGAAAGTGCAGGTTCCATGGCCAACAAACACTGAATAGCGGTAATGTACTGTGGCAAAATTAGAAAAGTAAAGTTAGTGCTGGGCCAGTGTTCACTGGCTCTGAAAATATCTCAGTACTTGTCTGCATAACGTTAAAATACAGTGATTGTCTACTACTCTAAATTAATACAAACTATAGCCAACAGACTTAAAAGTTCCAACTCTTAAAGGACTTTAAAAAAAAAAATCTAAACTGGGTATTTACATGAATGACAGCCTTACTGCCTGATGGTGGAGAACACTACCATTAATCGTTTATTAAGCTATTAATTTTCAGCAGCCAGTTGGCATAACATCACCAGTGTACTTGTAATACATTATTGGATTGTTTTTTTCAATGTTTCCCTTTTTGTTTAACATAAATATATGAATATTTATTGTACTAGTAAAGATTTATTGCATAAACAACTGCTGTTTGCTGAAAGAAATAGCAGAGGTTCGCTTTATGGTATCTGTGTTTATAGGATATTTCAAACTTGGGATTGCATATCCATCAGCCAGAATGCTTTTTTCCCTTCATTAAAAAATTAAATGTTTTGTTTTTGTTTTGTTTTGCATAAGTTTTTAGATTCTTGGGCTAACTCTAAAGCTAAGGTCTCTAGTAAACTGACCTGCCAGTGTGTCCAGTCCTGTTTCTGTTGCAATCCCTGGTAAAATTTGCATTGTCATTTTTAGTAGCAGTAGGATTAGAGCTAGTGGTTTTTCTTTTGATGTCGGACTGCTTGTGAACTATTATAGCCAAGGGTTTAAACATGCTGCATGATAGCGTCTTTGGGCTGAAATTCTTCTATGGCTGGGTATCTACTGCAAATGGATTTATTTATTATTATTACTTTTTAAATTTCATACATTTCTGAGAACAAAGCTAGAAGGAAATATGGTATTCTGCCTGCATCAGAAAGATATTATTTTTCTGAAAAGCTCTCATGTCCCATGCTTTGGAACAAGGACATCACATTTTGTGTGGGAAGTGGCCTTTGTGTCAAGCTTATGCATTTTGCTGTCCCCATGAAAACTAGTCAAACAAATGCTTGTATTAGAGTTGTATTAGGAATAGTGTTTTCCAAAGGAGTAAGGAAAGCTGCAGTGTAATGCCATTGTGTAAGGCACTAACAAAACCCCATTTGAAATGCTGTGTGCAATTCTGGTCACTCGTGCTCAAGAAAGATCAAATTGGAACAGGTGAAGAGATGAGCTTACTAGGACGATCAAAAACTGATGCCCTATCTTTGGAGACTAGCTGTGTGTTTATGTGGTGCAAGGCACTATTGTGCAGGGCTACCTCCTTTGTTTTTTCTGCACTAGCTTTAGAACCATGAGCAATGTATCTAATAGCTATGTGACCCATCTCCAAATGGCTTATTAATCTGGTACGGTGTCATGCGAATGCATCTGTATTGTTTCCAGTCTGAGAGCAGCTTTAGCACTTGCTGTTTAAACATACCCTAAAAAGGCTTACTTTGTTTAACATAATCATATCCCCAGTAAACCTTTATTTGTCTGTTCTCAAGAAATAAAACAAGGGTTGGTGGGAAATGCCAGGGAGGGAGAATAACTATTTAAGCTAAAGGACAGTGTTAGTTTAAGAACAAATTGACATAAACTGTCCATGTGGAAGTTTAGTTTGGAAATTACTGCATGATGTTTCTGGAATGGCCATCCAATGGGAGTAGTGAGGTTAAAAAAAACCCTTCTAACTACACTATAAGGTGGAATTTGATTGGTTTATGAAAAGGAGTGTATGGCAGCTGTCCGTATTAAAAAAAAAAAAAAAAAAAATGGGACTGGCCAAGGAGGTCCTTATTGTTCTATGCCATTAAGTACAATAGGTCTGGGAAGCTGGCATACCCAGGGGATGAGGGAAACACAGTTGGAATAAAAGGGAGATTGAGTCTGAGAACAAATAAGGAGAGAAGAAAGAACTGATGAGACACTGAGATGCAGGAATGAAACTGAAAATATTTTAGGTAGTAAATTGTTCAAATTCCACCTGGGAACTTGAATAGAAACAAAGTGCTTGTACAGGCAGTCCTCAACTTACAACATTTTGCACTTACAACATTTCTAAATTGACACCCTGTTTCAACCTGCTGACGTCAGTTTCGACTTTACAATGCTTGATCCAACGTGACACCACACCATGCTTCAATCATCTCCCTGGAGAACATCTGCCCAAACTTCCTTGGGCACTTTCTTTAAGAAAGCAGACAAGACTGCAGAAAAACCTGCAGCCAAGACTCCTGAGAAAACTCCAGTGAAGAACCCTTCAAAAAGTCCAACCAAGAACCTTTCAAAAAGTCCAGCAAAGTCACCTCAAACAAATCCTTCCAAATCAATATAATTGCTATTTACAATATAAATACATTAACGTAACTATATTACTAATCTATAATTGATCAAGTACAAAATTCTGGGGTATTTTTGGTGAAAATAGGGTACTGAGCCTTGGTTCAGGAACCAATTCCCCCATTTATAACATTGTTTCTTATGAGAAAATTGGTTCTGAGTTGCAGCGTTTCGACGTAAGATGCATTTTTCAGGAACCAATTGTGTCATAAGTCCGAGGACTGCCCAGATACCATTACGAGCCACTTGTACAGTAACATGAAGGCAATAGAATTTCTTAGTGTAGGATGTAACCTGGGACAGAAACATGATGGAATGGTGGTCTCAACTGGAACGATACTGAAGGCTATAACAACCATAGGAAAGGTAAAAATAAGGGTACAGACGATGAGGAAACATTGTATGTCAACATACTGGTTAAAAAATAAAGAAACCAATGACATGTAAACAAAACAGAATCTGCTGGGGCAAAAGTCACTCTGCGAGGAACGTTAATGAGGTTCTTGTAGACCCCAGGCTCAGAGTTGGATATGTCAGTGACCTAGACAAATTGGAGGATTGGGCCAACAAAGGAATCTCACGAGGTTCAACAAGGACAGGTGCAAAGACCTGCACTTAGGATGGAACAGTCCTATGCATCAGTACAGACTGGGGGCTGACTGGCTGTGCAGTTGCTCTGCAGAAAAGGACACAGGTTACAGTGCAAAGTAAGCTGAATATGACCCAGCAGTGGGCCCTTGCTGCCAAGTAGGCTAACAGCATTGGTAGGTGTTGCCAGCAGATCAAGAGAAGTGATTATTCTCCTCTTTTCAGTGCTGGTGAGGCCACATCTGCAGTACTGTGTTCAGTTTTGGGCTTCCCATTACAGAAAGCATGTGGACAAACTGGAAAGAGTCCAGTGAAGGACAACGTAAATGGTGAGGGGCCTGGGGAACATGGCTTATGAGGAAAGACTGAGGGAACTGGTCTAGGAAAGAAAAGATTGAGAGGGGACTTAATAGCAGCCTTCAACTACCTAAAGCAGGCTTCGAAAGAGGATGGAGCTAGACTGTTTTCGGTGGTGGCAGATGACAGAACAAGGAGCAATGGCCTCAAGTTGTAGCCAGGGAAGTTTAGGTTGCATATTAGGAAGAATTTTTTCACTAGGAGGGTAGTAAAACACTGGAAAAAGCTACCCACAGATGTGGTGGAAGCTCCATCCTTGGAGGTTTTCAAAATCTGGCTAGAAAATCCTTGGCTGATATGATCTAATTGGGGCTGGTCCTACGTTGAGAAGGGACCTCCTGAGGTCCCTTCCAACCCTCATTTTCTGTGATTCTGTGATAAACCTGTGGGAGAGGAACTAGTAATAATAGACATTGGGTGCGTCTACACATTCATTAATGCACCATAGTTATAGTGCATTAAGTTTAGTACTTGCATAACCAAGTACTAAATCAATGTGCAGTAACTGTCACTACTGCACAGTAGAGCCAGTGCAGGGATTTTTAGAGTTGTTAACTGGGCAGTAGCCTAATACTACTGCACAGTAATATAGTAGCAGAGTTTTTGCCTGGCACGCTATTGCAGTGTTATTTGGCTACTGCATAGCTAGCATCTCATGTATATACCACTTTGTGATTATGGGAGATTTTAAATTCCAGATATAGATTGGGTAGCAAAGGCTTCCAGTAGTGGCAGGGTGCAGATAATCTTGAATATTATGGCTAGATTTCTCATTCAAATGATCACCAAATCAGCAAGAAGCAGTATTATTTTAGATTTGATTTTGGTAAGTAGCAGGGTAAAAATGAGCTGGCTGTAGACTGTAATCTTGGATACAGTGATTCCGTCTAGTGTAAATAAAAAGCTAAATTAGAATAATTCTAAGCCTAAACTCCTAAAACTATGGCTTGGGACTTTAGAAGTGCAAAGTTTGTTAAACTTAAGGAGGGACCCAAAAATTTAAAGATTTAGAAATACAGAAGAGGTGTAGGATTATTTTTAATCAAAAGTGCCAGAACTGTCTTGCATTCTAAGCAAGAGGATGAAATTAGTAGGGAAGGGCAACAGACCTGTTTGGATGACAAGTAACTTTAAATAGGGTATTAAGACCAAACAGAGACTCTACAAAGAAAGATAAGTGGAATTTTTCCTCAGGTCAGGTTGGCAGGGACTATTGTAGGGTTCTTTTTGTCTTTCTCTGTAGCTTTGGCCATGGTCCACTTCCAGGATCATCTGAGCACGTTTTACTAAACAAATTCTGCATTGGTGGCATCTCATCTTTCCTGTGGCACAGTGAAGGTTATTTTCTTTTACTGAATGCTTTGTAGCTATGGTGTGCAAGAAGAGCCAGAACAGAGGTTTTTGTTAAGTGTTTTTTTTTTAAACCTTTTGGGTGAATATTTGCCTACAAATGCCTGGAACAGAACTCAGTAGCCTATAAGTCCTGTATCAGAACTGGGACTGGTTGGGTAAAGAGACTGGGATAAGAAGCTAACTAGAGTGGACTGGAACACATGGTCAGATAAAACACCAGACTAGGCAGGGAAAAGGCACATTGGGGCATACTTTCCTTCAGAGCCTGCAGCTGATTCTAAGATTTGTGAGTCTCACCATTCCTCTGCTTTCAGCAGATATCTGTTAAACCCACTGACAAATTTTTCTGTTCCCCTGCAGTGCTGATCTATGTGAAGAATGGCAACCTACTATGGTTATTATCTACACAGCTCCAGGGGCAGAGATCTGGGTTGGAGGTAGAGGGGACCGGAACATTTCAACCCAGCTTAGAAGTGACATGCATGTCAATATGATGCCTTGTGATGCAGTTTCTGAGGTTATTTGAGTTAGTTTATTAAAAAAATCTTGGGACTTACACATGCAAAATCCACGTGTGTAAAGGCATAAGTATTATTTGCAAAATCAAGCACTCAAAACTTAGAAAATGCCAGATTACGATTGCCTGTGAACCTTATTTTAGCTCCCTTGTGAATGTGCATTATTGTGCAGTTTAAGTGCACGGTTGCATACTATTTTTATTGTAATAAAAGCTTACCAGAATTCAGTCAAATTTATATTTAAAAATTTCCCCGTAATGTTATCCTTTTGGGGAGTTAAATTTTATATACATGTTTACCTTAATGGAACACGTGTGAATAGCAATACAGCTCTCATTGAATTTCAGTGGTATTTGGGTACAGAAATCCTTGTCTAAATGAAGTTATCAAGACAATAAAATTTACCTGTGGATAAACTAATCAGAAGGGTTTTTTTGCATTTTAGAATTAAATTAGGCAGGCAGGTAAACAGGCAACCTCCCTGTAAAAATCACCCAAACTTCTAGTACTGAGTAATAGTATTTTAAAATGGCTGTGTGTGAGGGCTTTATTAGGTTCTCTGTTTGCACAAGCAATTTAATAAGGAACTGTGTAACGTGTCACATCTGTGTTTGCCACTTTGTAGGTGATAGAAAAAATGGGCTAGGAGGCCCTTTAAGAAGTTGAATTATTTGCAAGATTAGAAAAAATAATAGTGCAAGCCTCTTAAATAAAAATGAGGTAAGCCATTGAGTTAAGAGGAAAACGCAGTTCCTTTAAGGGAATTGTCTGTAAGCAGCCCTGCCATAGGATAGCAATCTTGAATAATAGTTTATAAAATGGGGTTTCTCTCCTTTAACACAGTATGTTCTGAGTTTTTCTAGTTCTACTGTTCTGGGGCTTGGGTAATGTGGGTGGTTTTGTATATTTTGAAAAACAAAATTTAGGTTCTAGTTGCTTATTCAGAGTGTGAATTTATTAATTCAGTTGGTATGACATAGAGAATATCTTTAAAGTTTTGGTTTGTTAATAAGTTGTGTGTCAGAGTTGCTGACTGTCCTAATGCCATTAACAGATATCTTACCTCTGTTGTACTAGGATGGAGAGCAGGTGAGTGACAGTGTAAGTTTGTGAAGCTTTTTCTGTCAGAGGGTGTAGGCTTAGCCTTTCAATTTCGGCAATCAAAGTTCCTACAAGTTATTATGTTTTTGTGTCCTTTACCATATGGACAGATTACAGGCAACCCCTGCTTAGCGCTCTTAATTGGTTCCTGAAAAAACAAGTGTTAAACAAAACGAGCGTTAAGCAAAACCTGAAAGTATTTGACGACCCATGATGGTGACTGCAAGTGTTTTTCATAACCCAAGATGGTGACTGCAAGCATTACAACAAAACTTGTTGAGCGCTAAGTGAAATCAGGTATCAATTTAAAAGGGGCATTATACCAAAATATTGCTAAGCGAAGCAGCGTTAAGTGGGGTTGACTGTAAATACATGCTAATCCCCATACCTTTGTGGAAAAGGAGAGAAAATTCTTTGTACTGCCATTGTTGATTCAGTTGAACTAAAATGCAGCTCATGCACCACTTAGACTGGATTCATAAACTCTTATTGGTTACGTTTCTAATCCATTTTGATCTTTCTGTGTAAGCGTGGCACAGTTTAAGTTGTACTGAAGTTGAATAACATATTTAGGAAAATGGTAAATATGATAAATATAACACGGTAGACCAAGAAGCCAAAAGGAATGTTGACGTATTACAGGGTTATTAAAATAGCATTTGGGGGTCCATGTTTGCGTATAATTGACTACCTGATCAAATTTGCTGAGTTTACAAATAAAACACAAAACTTACAGTGCTTTTTTAAACTTGGCACAAAAACTCTGCTTGAAATCAGAAAGTAGAGCCAGGTTTTTTCTGGCTTTTGCATCATCACCAGGCTCTTTTAACTGGAAATGAGTTACTAAGTCTATGCTGGCTGGGTGAACTGAAGTGGCTTCCAATTTGTGCTCTTAACAATTGTACATTGCTAATGGTTTATTAAAATTGTGGCAACTTACAGTTTGTCAATAAAATAAGCAGATAGGCATCTAAATATCAAGAGGGAACTGATATATGAAGTAAAAATATTCCATTTTTGACTGGTAACTGTTCTGACTATATATCCACACTTTAAGGAGAAATAAAATAATACTCATTGGGTGCATCTGCACGTGTGCTTTACTACACATTAGACTAATGCGCAGTAAAGCATTACCATCTCCATGTGTGCAGCAATTATTGTGCAGTAGATTAATGTAAAGTGCTGTTTGCCAATACCAACAGATACAGGTACTAGCCAATGGTGCTTTACATTAATGCACTTGAATGCATGTGTAGATGCTGACCTGGGAACAAATTCTGCAACGTAAAAGTAGTCCTGACTTCTCCTTTCCTAGAAGCATGTGTTAATTCAGAATAAATAGATAGCAAAAATGAAGTGAATATTTCAATTTTAGTACCTTGTATGACAATCTGATACGATAGTTACTAACAGATCTCTCCTGGTTATCTATATTTATTTAGGCTTCAGGCTCGAATTGCTCACAGAATCCAGGAACTGGAGAATTTGCCTGGCTCTTTGCCCCCTGACCTGCGAACCAAAGCTACAGTGGAGCTGAAGGCACTTAGGTTATTAAATTTCCAGCGCCAGGTAATGTTTTTGATCACAGACAAATGTGGTTTGTTATGGTATGGGATGTGTTGGCAAGAGGCATGTACAAAAGTACTGAGCTTTAATTTATTCTCTTGTGGAAACTCCATTTGAAATGAGGAGACCTCCTTTTTACAGAAGCATTAAACTTGTTCAGTATTTACTTGTACTACTGAAGATGTATTTTTTTTTCTTCTTTCTGTCATGGTGCGGCATCCTGCAGGAGGGCCGTGATCTCCTTAAGGCCCCCTTCCCATGCCAAATTGGCCCAAGGGCACCCTCAAATTCTTGTCCGCAACGTCTTTGGTGTTCCAATATATTAGGGCGGCTGCCTTCATGTATTCTTAGACATAGTTTAGATGTGCTCCAAGCCCTGTGGGCTCTTGGACCCCTTTGTGGGCCCTGTTCTGTAGTGGATGTTTCGGGGCACCCTAGCCTGATGGGCTATGCGTGGCTTCAGCCACCCCTTTACCATGCCCCAAGCCTCGCAGATGGAATAGACGTTTTTCTGTCTGGGCCCTGTTATAATTCGGCCCTCTTGTCCTTTCTGGGCCCTGTGTCCCCCTGTCTAGCTCTGCGCTCTCTCTGGCGCTTGGGCTCTCTGTGGCCCTGGTCTCACTCGGCACCCTCTCTGGCTCTCTTCTATGTTGCCCTCTCTCTGGTGCTTCTCAAATGCTGCCCCCCTTCTCCTGGGGCTGGGGTCAGTGCACCCCGAATCCTGCGCCTTCACTGGCGCTGGGGTCCTCACGCTGCTGTGGGTCCCCTATGAGGCCTCCTCCAAACCCTAGTAGCCTCACCCAAACTACTGGTATTAAACAGTAACACAATGCAAGCCCTTGGGCTCTAACATAAATGGAAGCCGCCTGGCAACAACCAAGTTTAAGCCTACCGGGGATACTTTACCCTGCAGCAGTATCAGATGCTGCTCCTGCCTTCAGGCTTCTCCTCTCTTCCATGAGAGCCTTCAGGTTCCTTCCTCCTTGGCTGCTGGCAGGGAGCTCCTCTGGCCTCAGCTCCTAGGGTTTATAAGGGCGCCAGGCCCTGCGCCTTTCAGTCAGCTGACCGCTGGCAGGTGTGATCGCTTGCTAGCTCCACTTGCCCTGGCAACCAACAGCTGGGCTCCTTACTCACTGCTAGGGCTCTTTCCCTAGCAGTCTCCCCTCTTTAGGAGCAGGGCACCTTAGTGCTCTGAGACCCTTTCTCTTTCCCCTGCTCACTCTGTACACTTCTTATTGAACTCTAGGTCTGTGATGTAGTCTTCCATTGAGTTAACGGTGAGGGCCCAAACTGAGATCAAAGAGGACAACAGGACAGGCTATGAGATAGCAAGGTCATGTTCTAGCACAAATCATAATACATACCCCTTTTATGATACTCTTGAACCTAGTGGCTCAGGTTTTTCAAAGAACCAATGGCATACTCTTAGTGGTACGATTGTTTTCTATATTCCTTGCAGAAAGTCCTTTTATCAAAATGCTGGTCCTGGCATGCAGGCTGTGAAAATTGAGGCCTAATGAGTATGTCTACAATACAAGAGAAATCTTGGCTGCATGCAGGTATCTGACTGTCACAAAGAGGCTTGGCAATGCCATACCTTTTGGGGCCTTTGCCATTTGGCTTACCCAGCTGAGCCAAGAACAGCAGAATGGGATTTGGCAGTCCAAGCAAAATCAGTTCCTGGAGAAAATATATGGGACTAGCATTGTTTAAGTGTACTCTGTGATGTGAATCCTTTCTGCTGCCTCTGGTCAGGCCTCCTCAGAAGCCAGTTTTCTGAAGTGGCCTGCTGCTTATGCTGAGCATTTATGACTTTGGCCATACCCTTCCTACCTTTAACTTTCAACTTCCTTTCCTGTTCATGATGCTTATCCTGTTTGTTAGTGTGGATGAGCTCCCCAAGTTTATTACCAGTACTAAAAGTGTACAGGACACCCAGTACTTCCATGTGCTGCTGGAATTGCTTTACATCTTGGTTGTGACCCTTTCATGTTCAACACCTCCTGTAAAGGAAGGAGGAATAGGATGTTTCACTTTAAACACTAATATAGGAAAAGAGTATTTCTTGAAGACTCACTGTGGAGCTGCTGAATTAAATTCAGTTCACGCCTTTGCATAAAAAGAGAAAAATGCTACAGATTATCTGTTAAAGATGACATTGATCTTGCTACAGCTGAAGAGTGCAGGGCCTGTGTTTCCAAGGCATTAATGAAAAGTGAAAGTGATGAGGGAAGCTAGGGATCTCATGAACAGTTAACTTTCTAATTTGTTCTCCTGCATTCATGTTCTTCAATGTATGTAAAATGCTGTTGTTTTTAAGTTTTCTTTTCTCGCTGGTAGCTAAGACAAGAAGTGGTAGCTTGCATGCGTCGTGATACAACGTTGGAGACCGCGCTAAACTCCAAAGCCTACAAGCGCAGCAAGCGCCAGACTCTGAGGGAAGCCCGCATGACAGAAAAGCTTGAGAAACAGCAGAAAATAGAGCAAGAGAGAAAGCGCAGGCAGAAGCACCAGGTATTTTAACCCCTGCTCTTCTAACATTAACATTTGAGACCTGAGAAATACTATTTGAATGCTAGACCTCACTTCACTTGGCCAGTTATTTTGATTTTATACTTTTGGGAACTCTGAGGCATGACAGCATGACTTACCCAATGCCATACTGTAAGGAAAGAGTCTAGTCTAGAATTTTGACATTTCTGGTGTTAAATCCTGAGGTCTTTCAGTTAGAACATCTTGTTTCTCTGAGCTGATATATTTATTTTCTTTTTATAGGAATATCTGAACAGTATATTGCAGCATGCTAAAGATTTCAAGGAATATCACCGGTCAGTGGCTGGGAAAATTCAGAAACTTTCTAAAGCTGTGGCAACCTGGCATGCCAACACTGAGCGTGAACAGAAGAAAGAAACTGAAAGAATTGAGAAAGAACGAATGAGAAGACTCATGGTAAGAGGGGGCGTTTTGTAACTCGGCTGAAAAAACAGAATGTTGCACTCTTCAAAAATGGCAGTCAAAAATTTGTTTAGCTAAGATAAAGCTTGGTTTAATATCTGATAGGCACATTCAGGTGCCTGCTCTGATCCAGTCAGTTTTAACTAATTTAAGCCTAAACCTTCTGGAAAGCTACTTGTACATATTTTACGCTGGCGATAGCGGTTTTGACCTTGCCTAAATTTTTCTCTTGTGGTTTGAATAATATATTTATCATGTCATCCTTGTCTGTATTAGTTAGTGTCTAATTAATACCAGTCAATGCATGACGCCCTAGCCACTCTTGTATAAAATCATTAAGATACCTAATTTTTCTTGTCAAAGTTTTTGGTTTTTTTATAACAGTGCAAGAACATTACAGTTCTAAAATTCACCATGTAAAGACCATGCAGTTTCTAACTTTAGCATTTTAGTTCCAGAAAACATCACCAACTTTCTAATTTTTTGCAGTAGTCCTCAGGGCCTTGATTTGACAACTTTGTATGCCAAAAAAGTTGTTTGCAATATGAATTGTTATAGAAAAGCTAAAGGAAATTAAGCACTTTTTTCAATAGAAGTAGCCGTGTCCCCTTTCTCACATTCTTACCTCTGGTCCACCCTGATTTTTTTTCATATATAATTTTATTTAAATATAAATTTCCAGGAAAAGCTGTAGGTATTTAATGAGCCTTTCAGTGGTTGGCAGAGTTAATAACCCTTTACTTCCCAGGGCTTTCCTTGGACAGAGTTACCTGTGGTGCTCTTCCTCTTCTCTTTCTCTTTGCCATCTCATACAGTATTTACTGTAGCCTCTCATGACCATGTCCCTTCTGAGTACTGTGGAAAATAGTACATTTTGGAACATAGTTACTAACACCTGTTAACTAATATTCTAAATAGACAGGGCAAGTGCAAGAGCTGATCTTGGTTATCACTCAGGATAACATTTGTCTTAATACTTGCAGTAAGCGTGTAACTTTTCAGAATTCTCTTTAAAAACTAAGTTCACTGAAATCTACAAATAGTATATGTAGTTGCAGGGTAAAATAGTTAATCACTAGTTTATACTTAATAATTTAGTAACAGTGCTTCTGTGCATCTATGCCAGCATACCAAGGCACGGAAGTGAGTAGAGATTGATATACTTCTTTTGAGGCACAACACCAGTAAAAAAGCAGTTTAATATTAAAAGGTGAGTGCTGAGGAGGGCAAAACCTCAGTCCATGTCCAAAAAAGTAAAAAAAAAGTAAAAGTGAACAACTTGCTTAGGAAGAGATGAGACACTTTAACTCCAAGGGTTTCCTCAAGGTTATGTTCTAATCTGCATTATAGAAAACCTTTATGCTACTGAGAATTGGAGACAATTGCTAGCTGCTCAAGCTGTTAATTATCAAAAGTAAAATATGCATATTAACAGGTAATCATACTGCTTTAAAAATATTTTTAATCACAACATGAATGACTTGATGTCAGTCCAGGGATTATATGTTAGGGGAACATCGTTCCCCATAGTGTACCACTAATAAAAGTGAGGTGCATTGTGCCATCTGGGTGCTCTCTTAGTCATGCACAGATCCACTCGTTACTCCCAAGTCCACATACCCTAATGACTAGGAATCAGCTTTGTTTTCAAAGATATGGCATCTGAGGGCCATCTTCAGTTGGGTTTTGCAGTCAGCAGCACTTCAAGTATTACTGCCCCCCTGCTCTCTAAATGTACAATTACATTCTGGGGAAAAGGCACTGCATGTTGAGTACATTATGTTGATTTCTCCCTTGAAACTTAGTCCAGTTCATCGGTATGTTTGTTATAATCTTTACTGTACATTAAGCCTATAAGCCAAGAAGCTGACCTTTTTTAAAATAAACCCGATTGAAATGTGTCTTCTCCCCTTACAGGCCATATCTACAGTAGGAAAAATGGTCATGGCTAAAAGCAGGTTAGCTTACCTATTTACTAGAACTTCAAACAGATTAGCCAGATTTAAGTAAGCACAGACATGGTGGCTGTATGCAGCAGTATTGGTTAATGTTGGTATACAATGCATGTGTTAATCCATGGAGCAGAGAGTATGGCATTCTTTAAGAGGACACTGTCAAGATAAAGATCATGTATTTGAAGGATGTACCTTAGATAGGTTACATTGAAAGGCTGTAAAATTTTTTGACTCTTCCACTGCTAGTGTCCTAACTTGGCCACTGGACTGCAATAGTTTACTTTTGAGTTTTTGTCTGCTGCCAAAACTTTGGTATGTTTTGTTTCTCCAAAAATGCTGTGGTTTGTTTATATATTCAAATATACTGTTTAAAACTTTGACAAAACCAAATGGAAATAATTTGAAGGTACTGCACAATGTTGTGAAGTATCTGGCCAGTCTAATGTTTGTATAATGATTTTATCCTTGTAGTACAATATTTTGGACACACACAAGGAACATTTCCATGCTGTATCATGCTACTTCTGAAAAATTCACTTTTTCTGAAATACCCTGAGGACACGGAAGTTGCCAGATTGGATCAGACCTAGGGTCCACTAACTGCAGTCCCCTGTTTCTGACATTGGGCAGTGCCAGATGTTGCAGAGGAACATGGGGGGAAAAAAGCCACAGTATGTGGAGGTTGAAGAGTGGGTCCACTAGATATTCTTCTCTAAATCCCTTATAGCTACATTATTTACATGGGGAAAATGAGGCATCCAGCCCCCTTTAACTTGCTGTGAAAGTTGGGCACATAACTGCACTTTACACCTTTGAAAAAATCTTCCCCTTTGCTTCTTGTCAAAGTCCCTAAATTTCCCAAGATGTCAGTCCATCTGGTATAGAAAATGTATGCAATACAATTTCTCCCCACCTATTTCTGTTATAGAAAGTTCTTCAACTAAGTACCTAAAAAATGGAAATAGAAAATATTTGGCCTATGGGTCTACAATTCAAATGCTATCCATGCCTTGTTTTCTCTGTTGAATGTCTGTGTCATGAACATTCTCTTCCTTGCATTGCTAGGCTGAAGATGAAGAAGGCTACCGTAAACTGATTGACCAGAAGAAAGACCGACGTCTGGCATACTTGCTGCAGCAGACTGATGAATATGTGGCTAACCTAACTAGTTTGGTGTGGGAGCACAAGCAGGCACAAGCAGCCAAAGAGAAGAAGAAGAGGAGGAGAAGAAAGAAGGCAAGTATAAAACTGAGCTACAACTAACACCTTTTTTTTGCCCTGCCTTTCAGTATAACTCTTGGCAGATTGGCAGATAAAACTTTGCAGTAAGCTTACACAGATCAGTGTGCCTGAAATCTTATATACTACAGAATGACTAACAATAAATGAGTTTTTAATTACCTCCCTCCCTCCACCACACAAAATCTGCCATAATAATGATATTAGGGCTGTGCAAACCAGCATCATTCCGTTTCACCTTGAGTTTTGGTGGTTCGAGGGAACAGTGTTTCTTCTCGAATTTCATTTTGAGTCAAAACAGCTGTTCCATCTTCCAGATTGTTAATGAATGTAATAAACAAAACCAGCCTCAGGACTGACCCCTGTGGCACTCTACTTGAAACTGGCTGCCAACTAGACCTCAAGCCATTGATCACTACCCATTGAGCCTGATGATCTAGCCAGCTTTCTGTTCACCTTACAGTCCATTCATCCAACCCATACTTCCTTAGCTTGCTTGTGAGAATGTTGTGGGGAGACTGTGTTGATCGTGTTAGGGTTGCAGATGACTAGCATACTTCTTTCAGAGAGAGAAACTAAATAACTTGAGGTTACCCAGGACATCAGTGGTGGCACAGGGAACTGAACCCAAGTCTCCCAGATTCTAGGTCAGTACATTTACCACTACGGCATTCCTCCTCCTGTAGTTTAAAGTTGTCAGAGAAATACTTATTATGTAATAGCTTAATATTAGCGTGATTCCTGATTTCTTTCTGTACTTTGGAGGATGAATAAGAGGACTCTACTGGTGATTTTCATTGCTGGTTTTCATATTATTATTCATCTTGGCATAAGCAGGAAGTAATAATAGCTAAACTCATTTGTCTGGTTGTATGTAAACAAAAAGTGCACCAGCTAGTTTTTCCAGCATTTTAATCATAGATTTTGAAATCATAGCAAATTTGGGTTGGAAGTGACCTCAGGAGGTCATCTGGTCCAACTTCCTGCTCAAAGCAGGACCATCTCCAAGTAGATCATTCCAGCCAGGGTGAGCCAGGCCTTAAAAACCTCTAAGGATGGAGATTCTGCCACCTCTCTAGAAAACTCATTCTAGCGCTTTACCACCTCCTCCTGTTATTGAGACCATTACTCCTTGTTCTTTCATCTGAGAACGGTCTAACTCGATCCCCTTTGGAACCACCCTTCAGGTAGTTAAAGGTTGCTATCGGTACCCCCCTCAGTCTTCTCTTCTGCAGACTAAGCCCAGTTGCCTCAGCCTGTCCTCATAAATCATGTGCCCCAGCCCCCAAACCATTTTTGTAGCCCTTCACTGAACTCTTGTCCAAATTACTTTCTGTAGTGCAGGCCCCAAAGCTGGATGCAGTATTTCAGATGTGGCTTCAACAGTACTGAATAGAGAGGAATAATTACTTCCCTTGATCTGCTGGCAATGCTTCTACTAAAGCAGCCCAGTATGCTGTTAGACTTCTTGGCCACGAGGGCACACTGTTGATTCATATCTAATTTATTGTCCACTGTAACGTCCAGGTCCTATTCTGCAGAGCTGCTGCTTAGCCAGTTGGTTCCAAGCCTTTAGTGGTGTATGGGATTCTTCCATCCTAAGTGCAGGACTTTGCACTGGTCCTTATCGAACTGCATGAGATTTCTTTTGGCCCAGTCCTCCAATTTGCTAGGTCACTGAATCCTAGACTTACCCTCCAGCATATCTCCTACTCCTCCCAGCTTGGTGTCATCTGTGAACTTGCTGAGGGTGCACTCCATCTCTCCATGGGCTAGAACAACTCAGCTTCAGTCTGGCACAGGCTGGTTGGCTCTAATGTCATCATCAGCAGGAGCAGGTTTGTCTGTGCAGTGATCAGACAGCTGGGAGCTGTCCCCATGCAGCCCCCACTTCCTAGCCCCATACTCCCTGGGTGGGGTATGAGTGCAACTTCCAGTAAGAAGGGAGCTGCATTGGGCCAGGGAGCTGGAAGCTGTACTCAGTCCAATTGCCCATGCTTCACACCCCGTTGCTACCTGCTGCAGCATGGGCACAGCTTCTATCTGGTAGGGAACTGACCAGGGCCAGGCAGCTGGAACCTGTGTCTGCAGTGTGGCCACTTCTTCACCCCTCCCATTCTTCCTCCTGCCTCCTCCCCGCAGTTGCAGCTTCCAGCTACCTGGCCCTAGTTCAACTCCTCACTACCTAGCCCTGGTGTTGGTAAATCCAGTGGTTCCACAGGGTGGATCTGGCCTGCAGGACATATGTTGCTGACTTGCGATCCAAGAAGTTGAACAGCTCCCAGTGTAGATGTTCCTGGGAGGAGGGTCATACTTGATGCCCATCTTGCTGGGGTCATCTGACCCCAGTGGTCTTTCTTGCCCAAGGCAGTGGGGCTGGACCTGATGATCTGTAAGGTTGCTTCCAGCCCCTAAACACTATGAAACTATGAATACTAAAGGCCACAGGTCATGGAGGGGCTTCTCCACGGATGGAATGACTGAACAGTGATGGAACACTGTGAGGAGGATACAAATAAAGGGGTTTGGAGAGGAGGTAGGAAGAGGCCCAGGGAGTGCAGCATAGAGGGCTGAGTGTGGCTACCCTTATAACTGTGCAGGGCTGTCTGTTGGGACACAGTGGACTAGGATGGGCTTGAGTTCTCATGCCTCAAACCCATGAGACAAACCTAAAAGGGACAAATCTGCTGCTTCGTGGGACACATTGTCACAGATGAGGTTGTAGAGAAAATGGATAGACTGGTTGAGAGATGCTGGAAAAAATGCCTATTAACTTTCCAGACAGGGAGACCACAAACTGTGACTCAGTGAAATGAGAGGGATGGAGGACCCTACTTCTTTTCTACAAACACCCTAAGTACAGCTGTAAATACAGTAAAAGCCCTGTTTTCAAGCATGAGTGTGGAATGGGGGATGCTGGTAATTTAAAAGCACCGGTGACCTAGAATCATAGAAAATCAGAGTTGGACAGGACCTCAGGAAGTCATCTAGTCCAACCCCCACATGTGGGTTTTGCCTCTAATGCCCTAAGTTATCACTATATAGGAAATTCAAGCTGTCCTCTGCTATATGGCTCTTGTTGCCTGGATCTGTGCTGCTGTCCAACCACTGTTTTGCTTCTCTTTATTGACTTTCAATACTGCTGTGATGGCAGTGGGTGTTATGATGCAGTTCTCAAGAATGAAGGCAGTAAAATGGATCTCTTGGAAAGCTAGGGGACTTGAAACCTTTAGTGTGGAGTAAGAACAGGCACTCCCCTGGGAGCCCCATGAGTAAAGGGGTAGTGAAAGGATCACCAAGAATTCTTTTTTTTTAATACATAGCTAAGACGCTACATGCTTAAGGAACATCCATGCCACTGTACATGAGCTTTGAAGCACTGCATGCTAGCGCTGCAGCTTTTCATAGAGGTATTTAAAAAAGAAAAACCTTTCAGTCTGAGGCACAGGGGTTTCTGGCTGGATGCATAGTGGGGGGAGGGGGATGGTGGCCACACGGGCAGGGGGTGAGAGGGGTAGTGGCAACCATATACGGCATGGCGGCAGCGCAGGGTGGTGGGTGGCAGCGGTGGCGGCTGCATGTGAGCTTTCCCCCCCACCCTGAGTCTGTCTGGCCAACTGGAAATTCTGGTTAATAGAAATGCCAGTTAGTAAAATGCCAGATAACAGGGCTTTAACTGTACCAAGAAATAATAAATGGGCAGCGTTAAGAATGACTGACTTCAGAAGTTCCCCTTCTTTTCTTTTGCCCACTTGAAAGTCAGCTGCATCTTTTAAGAATACAATTCTAACACAAAGGGCCCACAGCCTGCAGAGTAAGGAGGTAGTTTCTTAAAAATCAGATGTTGGAGTAGTTCCAAATTATCTGCAAAAGCAGTGTTTGATTTAAAATGCCTAGTTCTCCGCACAGATAGCACACATAATTATTAATTAAATCTTATTCGGTATTTCTGTTGACACTCCCTCACATCATTTGTCTGTGCATGGAACTATTTCAGTACCCTTCTTAGAATACATCCGTGCTGGAAATTAAAGTGCCTCCTAATGATGTCAATACCAACATGAGTTCTTAATATTGAAAAGTAGTGTAAAAGGAGGCTGTAATACCTGGTGCTATGTATTCTGCCCAGCCCATTAGGGAAAGGAAAAATGTTGGTGTAAACCTATGCTTATCATGTGCAGCCTC
>JAGPOW010003395.1:13816022-13826913 GCA_030014935.1 Caiman crocodilus
GGGGAGGCTTCCCAGATCAGTGTTTTGGCCCCGGCAATCCCCGAGGACCACTCCTTCCGCCCCTGACGAGGTTTCTGGTTCTTGCTTCATCTGTTGAGCTGAGGCAGAGCTGCCTGTCTGAGGTGTTCACTCCAGGGAAGCCACAGCACCACCGGCGTGCTGCTTGTCTCTTCTCTCCTTCCCTGGCTCCCCCCACTGCAGGGTTTGCTGGGGTTTTTAAGCTTCCCTGTGGTGGCCACTGCAGCTGCTGCGATTGGCTCATATGTTCCCTTTGTCAGGAACAGCTGTTTAAACAGCTGGCGTAATGCGGCTGTAATGGCGGCTGCGACTTGTGCCGCAGTCCTGGCTCCGACGTCGCCGTCCCTCCTGAGAGTAAGTAGCCTGGCCTGGGGTTTTTTGAGGTGTTGCTCATGCCGCACGCGCCCCCCCCCACCCCCCGCTCCCAAATCTTCTCTGTCCCTGTCTGTGCCCGTGACAGTGGCACACCGCCATCACAGCCATTCTTTAAGACCATTTATTGTACAATGTTGCTTAAATAGCATAGTACAAAAATGCAGGTAGATTAATGATTATACAACAATGGGGCTGGTATTTATGAAATATCATTAAAACAACACAGATACTTTGGACTATATGGGGCTCTGTCTGAGTAGTTCTAATTCTCACCTTTTTGAATTAAACAGCAAAAGATGACTTGAGTCTTTTCTATGAATATCCCCTCTCCCCTCTCTTGCCTACTGGATCATTGGATTGTAGGCACCTATACATATGCTGGATGTCTGTTTCAATTTGTGCTAATTATTGAGATAATAATAATTGAATTATTGAGTAGACTCAATTAATTGCTGATTGGCATGCTCCTGCAGCCTCCACATCATGTGTATTCAGTGTCCCATGCTTAAAAATGGTGGTGGCGGGCCTTTACCTAAAGCTTGTTGAATGAGCTTTCATTAAAACACTCTTACTGCTCTTTTGAACTGTGGGACGGTAAATAGGCATGGCACTCCAGGCATTTTAGAGTGGCTCCTCTTCAACACCTACAACCCCAGAGCACGCGTAAAGATGCCCAGAGGGCTGGAAGGGACCTCACAATGTTATTCAGTCCCATGTTCAAGGCAGGATCATCCCTGACTAAACCATTCCAGCCAAGTGTTCATCCAAACTATATTAACATGCATCAAAACCTAAGCATGTGCTTATGTACTTTCGCCCGTGGGCCAGATGTGGCCTGCCAACTGATTTGTATGTGGCCCACAGGCAGCCAACCGCCAGCTCCTGGGATCTAGCCCATGGGTAGCTGGCAGCTTCAGCTGCCATGTTGTGCTAAGGGGAAGGTGGGACTCCATTATGCTGGGGGTGTGGGCAGGACTGCTTCCTCCCATCACTGACGTGGCAGTGTCAGCTGTGGACCCAGGGGGATGCCCCGATCCCCACTTGGAACCTGCCAGGCACGTTCCACAGCTGATGCTGGCACTCGACTGGAGCTGCTTCCACCACACTGCACTGAGGAGGTGGTGGCATAAGCTGCAGGCAGGGCTGGCACGTTCTAGGATTGGGATGGGGATGGGAATCTGGGCATGCTATGATTCTGCATAGAGGGTGGTGGGGATGAAGGGAGGGAGGGATAGAGAGAGACAGAGAAGGAACATGCTAAAGCTCCAGGGAGATGTGAAGAGAGAGAACAAGGTTCAGGGTGTGCTAGAGTGAGAGAGAGGATCAGAGCATGCTATAGCTCTGGGGAGAAGGAGGTTGGGAGACGGTATGTGCTTCAGCTCTGGGGAGAGGAGGAGAGTGAGCGAGAGAGATGTGGCCCACAAGAGGACACCAAAATTCATTAAGTGGCTCCCGAGTCAAAATAATTGCCCACCCCTGCGATAAAGTTTATAAATATCTTAAGTTTAAATATTTAACAGTTATATTTTTTGTTATTGTTATCTTCTTATCTAGGACATTATCGAACTGGACATACGAATTTGACAAATGGGCTCCTTCGGTGGTTAAAATTTCTTACAAGGTTTGTTTGTGTGTGTGTGTGTGTGTGTGTGTGTGTGTGTGTGTGAAAAAAATGGAAAAGTAAAAAATACAGCCTCTCTTTCCTCGTTTCCTGTGCTCATCTGTAAGCTGTTTGGTTGTAAAGTTTTGTCATGTACATCATGTACTAAACAGTGAGAGTTAATCATCCCAAGAAGATTACTGTAATAAACCATAATTACTTTCAGATAGTGAAATGCAGAAGAAAATTGTTAATTATCATATTGCAAGATTTCTGATGAGAGTAATACAAATGATAAATACTGCACATTTTGTATAATGCTGAATACTTTGCTGACAAGCTATTGCAGTTTGAATTGTTCATATAAAGGCGAGCAGTTATTAGGGAGACTACTGCATGCTTCTACTTCTGGGTATACTGAATTTTACCCTTTTGAAGGGCTATGGAACGAATTAATATACTGCTGTATGATTTTTTCATTATGGCATGCTCTTTCTCCAGGAACTAGAGGTAGTAAGTAGAAACAAACTGTATAACATGTTTTTCATGTTTTACTCTCTATATTTCAGGGGACACCTGCTATGCGTCGCTCACTTGTTCCTCAGCTTCGAAGTGGAAAATTTAATGTCCTTTTAACTACTTATGAGTACATAATAAAGGACAAACACATTCTTGCTAAGGTAATGAGACTCCTACCATGTTTTAACTGTAAATTTTCTGCATATTATTGGAACTGTGTGTACTGTTAAGCTCCTGCTATATTGTTTGGGATTATGTGTTTGTGGTGAGAGTTGTTGTTTTTAAAACAGATTCTTGGGATGATCTTGGCCATACTGAAGTCTTTGCCTTGACTTTTCACATACTTTTTTATTCCCTATTTACAGTTGCATTTCCTAAGTGATTCACTTTTCCCTAAAAAAATCAAGGTTTTCCTGGCTGTGGCTAAGACAATAATTTGCTGCTCTGAGCTCATCAGTACCACAGACATATCTATCTGTATCTATATATACATGTCCCTGGAAAACTGATTCTTTTTTTCCAAACTGTCTAATGCTTTTTTTCCTGATCCTCACTCATGATCCCTGTCTTTCTAGCTATATGTTTCTCAGCAGAAGTGGGCCACTATTACAAAATCATCAGTTGTATAATATTTTCTTTTCTCATGTGGCTAGGTTGTCACTTATGCCTGAAAAGAACACTTTTCATCACTTATATAAGTGATCCAGATCACTTTTCATCATCTAAAGATGTCCCAGGGTTAATGGATGCGTTTAAAAATGTACTGCTAATGTAATTATACTTTATATACACATAGACCAGACCAGCAAGGTGCACATCTGACTTAGGGAGAAACTTTGTGACTTACTGCCATTCAGTATCATAAGTAGAGATAGGCAGCTGGGACATGATCCCCAGATGTAGAGTTAAAGGGGGTTTCAGCAACAGGAGTTGAGGTAGTACTTGGGAGGTGGGGGGTTAGGGCCAGCTCAAGGCTTTAGCCATGGGGAGCAGGGGTAGGAGTCCCATGGAAGATAATATTGGTGTGGGAAGAGGTGCTGCTGAATTCTGTGTTGTGACATTGTGGTGTTAACAGGGTTCAGCAGCACTGAGCAGTGGCTCCTGAGAGGGTTGCTATATTAATTCCTTTGCCTGCCTGCTGGCTGTGTTGAAACCTCTCCCCACAGCAAGGCAGGGAGGGGGAACCTGAGACCATTGAGGGGACCAGAACTACTGGGGTTTGTGCCCAGGGTGAAGATCTTACCAGTAAAATCTCTGTTGCCATTTTGCTGTCCTTCATCCTTCCTTATTGCCCTCTTGTAGGTGTGTAAGACTCTCATTTTGTCTGTGGTTTACACTTTCTTTGGAACAAAGAGTGCCTTTGCTTGTTTGAGAGAATTTTTCGCACATTCTTGAACATTTGGAAATAATTCCCCAAACAATTTGCTTTGAGTCTGAAACATTGTTTCTTCCTCATCCCACTTTTATACCCACCCAGCCTGCCCCTTGCCTTTGTCTCTTAGCAGGTAAAAAGTCTGGGTAACCCTGTTCCATTGTTTGTTCTGATTCCACATTAAAATTTCAACCTAGGAGTCAACATTTTAGGAGGTGACATCAAGTTCTGGCCTTTTAAGAAGGTGCATGCAGTGCTTGAGATCCCACTGCTTAAGTGGCCCAGCTTTATACCTATTTTTTAAGTTGAAAGTAATGGTTTGGCTGAATTTATGGTACTGTTGCTATCTTTTAAGAACTGAACATTAGTCATTCTCAAAATGCATTTGCTTTTTTTCTAATTTTTTTTTATTTTTGACTGTTTCATTAGACCCTTGACTCTTTTCTTAATAGTCCCTACTTTATAGCTCTTTTAAACAAACCACATTGGGAAAGACTCCAGTGAGAGGAAGGAATTATTCACAGATGCAAGCTCCATTACAGCTGTAGCCTAGCCAGCATTTGTTACTCCTTTTCTGACCTACAGGATTACCAGTGTCAGGATAACACGAGATTGGACTCTTCCGTCCACCCCAAAAAAATCTTCAAGCCAGTACGCACAATACCTGATTATTTTAGCCACTCTTGATGGAAGGTGGTAGAAGAACTTGGCTTTCTCTCTCTGTGCCTAACTTCCATGTTAAAGCTTGGCTTTCCCCCAAGTTCATTAATTATATCAGACTTTTTTTCATCTGTTTTAGATTCGATGGAAATATATGATAGTAGATGAAGGACACCGAATGAAGAACCATCATTGCAAGTTGACTCAGGTCTTGAACACTCACTATGTGGCCCCCAGGCGGATTCTGTTGACCGGGACTCCACTGCAAAACAAATTGCCTGAACTTTGGGCTCTCCTCAATTTCCTCCTTCCCACCATTTTCAAGAGCTGCAGCACCTTTGAGCAGTGGTTCAATGCTCCATTTGCCATGACTGGAGAAAGGGTACTTAAAGCTAAAGATAGAAACAAGACTGAACCCATGTTCAGATGTTGTAGATATTCTGTCTGAACTTTCCCTGAAACTCGAACTATTATATTGTAATAGCCACCTTAGTTACAGCTTTAAAATTATACATTTAAATCTTGCATGGTCCTGTTTAGTAATAAAATACCAGAGAATAGTATGCAGTCACCATCACACGTACATTTGTAACAAAAGATGATCTTTCACTGGTCACAAATACAGTATTCAGCACATTGACTTGTCTTATAATGACTTATAATTCTATTTTTGCAGGTGGACTTAAATGAAGAAGAAACTATTCTGATCATCCGGCGTCTGCACAAAGTGCTACGACCTTTTTTGCTGAGAAGACTCAAGAAAGAGGTTGAATCTCAACTGCCAGAAAAGGTTTGTGATGGGAGGGGTTCCATAAATAAATCTTTACCCAATTTCTGGATTTTTAACTGCTTTATTTGTAATACCATACAGTAAAGCTGTTCAGATTATTTTAAATAGGACAGCCAAATATTCCTGAGTGTTCAGTGCTTGGTTTTTGACAGCCTTACAGTTTTTGGTAAAACTACTGATACTGAAGTTTAGGATCAGAATTATAGTTCAGCTTGCAGCTATTCATGTTCAGTGAAACTGGTTTATATAATTAGTATACTGGTTTACCAAGTGTCTCTTTCCAAACTACTTCTGGCTAGGACATAAATTAGGCCAATATTACTCTGGTTACTGAAAGCCACTTTTGCTACCCTTTTTACACACAATTCTGCACGTCTACACATACATATTAATCAAAATCATAGAAAATTAGGGTTGAAAAGGACCTCAGGAGGTCATCTAGTCCACCCCCTGCTCAAAGCATGCCAATCCCCAGGTAGATGATTCCAGCTAGGGCTTTGTCAAGCTGGACCTGAAAAATCTCTAAGGATGGAGATTCCATCACTTCTCTAGGTAACTTGTTCCTGTGCTTCATCACCTTCTTAGTGAGAAAGTTTTTCCGAATATACAAGCTAAACTTCTCTTGCTGGAAATTGAGGCCTTTGCTCCTTGATTTGTTATCTGCCACCACTGAAAACAGCCTAGCTCCATCCTCTTTGGAACCACCCTTCACGTAGTTAAAGGCTGCTATCAAATCCCACCTCAGTCTTCTCTTCTGCAAACTAAATAAGCCCAGTTCCCTTAGCCTCTTCATAGAAGTCATGTCCCTCAGCCCCCTAACCATTGTCATTGCCCTCCACTGGACTGTTTCCAACTTGTCCACATCCTTTCTGTAGTGGGGTGCCCAAAACTGGACATAGTACTCTATAGGGCCAATGTGGTCCCCATTTTCAAGAAGGGGAGGAAGGAGGACCCAGGCAACTATACGCCAGTCAGTCTCACCTCCATCCTTTGCAAAGTCTTTGAAAAAAATATCAAGGCTCACATTTACGAGAGCCCGGCAGGAAAAATCATTCTGAGGGGAAACCAGCACGGGTTCGTAGCAGGTAGATCATGCCTGACTAATCTAGTCTCTTTATGACCAGGTTACAAAACACCTGGACGCAGGAGTAGGGGTTGACGTTGTTTACTTAGACTTCAGGAAGGCCTTCGATACGGTATCCCACCCCATACTAGTGAACAACTTAAAAGGCTGTGACATGGATGACTACACAGTCTGGTGGATGGCGAATTGGCTAGAGGGTCGTACACAGAGTCATAGTGGATGGGTCAGTATCAGCCTGGAAGGGTGTAGGCAGTGGGGTCCTGCAGGGCTTGGTCCTTAGACGGATACTCTTCAGTGTCTTCATCAGCAACTTGGACGAGGGAATGAAGTGTACTCTGTCCAAGTTTGCAGATGACACAGAACTGTGGGGAGAAGTGGACATGCCGGCGAGCAGGGAACAACTACAAGCAGACCTGGACGGTTGGACATATGGGCACAAAACAACAGAATGCAATTCAACAAGGAGAAATGCGAAGTGCTGCACCTAGGGAGGAAAAATGTCCAGCACACATACTGCCTAGGGAATGACCTGCTTGGTGGCATGGAAGTGGAAAGGGATTATGGAGTCCTAGTGGACTCCAAGATGAATGTGAGTCGTCAGTGTGACGAAGTCATCAGAAAAGCTAATGACTCTTTATCGTCAGCAGATGCATGATGAACAAAACTAAGGAGGTGATACTTCTCTGTCAGGCGCTGGTCAGACCGCAGTTGGAATACTGCGTGCAATTTTGGGCGCCGCACTTCAAGAGGGATGTGGATAACCTGGAGAGGGTCCAGAGAAGGACTACTCATATGGTTAAGGGCTTGCAGGCCAAGCTCTATGAGGAGAGACTAGGGCACCTGGACCTCTTCAGCCTCCGCAAGAGAAGGTTGAAGGGTGACCTTGTGGCTGCCTATAAATTCATCATGGGGGCACAGAAGGGAATTGGTGAGGTTTTATTCACCAAAGTGTCCCTAGGGGTCACAAGAAATAAATGGCCATAAGCTAGCAGAGAGCAGATTTAGATCGGACATTAGGAAGAACTTCTTCACAGTCAGAGTGGCCAAAATCTGGAATGGGTTCCCAAGGGAGGTGGTGCTCTCCCCTACCCTAGAGGTCTTCAAGAGGAGGTTAGATAGGCATCTAGCTGGGGTCATCTAAACCCAGCACTCTTTCCTGTCTATGCAGGGGGTTGGACTCGATG
Organism: Caiman crocodilus; assembly: GCA_030014935.1. Taxonomy (NCBI): domain Eukaryota; kingdom Metazoa; phylum Chordata; order Crocodylia; family Alligatoridae; genus Caiman; species Caiman crocodilus. The sequence continues at coordinate 13,823,625 of JAGPOW010003395.1, forward strand.
ATCTATTGAGGTCCCTTCCAACCCTATCATCTGTGAATCTGTATGTGGCTTCACCAGTGCAGAATGGAGGTAAATATTCACTTCCCTCGATCTGGTGGCAATGCTCCTACTAATGCAGCCCAGTATGTAGTTAGCTTTCTTGACTGTTGGCTCATATTAAGCTTACTGTCCACTGTAACCCCACAGGTCCTTTTCTACAAAGCTGCTGCTTAGTCAGTTGGTCCCAAGCCTGTAGTGGTATATAGGATTTTTCTGTCCTAAGTGAAGGACTTTGCACTTGTCCTTGTTATACCTCATGAGACTTCTTTTGGCCCAATCCTCCAACATATCTAGGTCACTCTGAATCCTATCCCACCCTCCAGCATATTGACTACTCCCCACAGCTTTGTGTCATCTGCAGACTTGCTTAGGGTGCATGCCATCCCGCCTTCCAAATCGTTAAATGTATATTTTGAACAGAACTGACCCCAGAACAAACCCCCAGAGTGCTCCACTTGAAACTGGCTGCCAATTTGACTTTGAGCCATTGATCACTACACAGTGAAGCCGATGATCCAGCCAGTTTTCTATCCACTTAACAGTCCATTTGTCTAAGCCATACTTTCTTGGCCTGCTTGTGAGAGTGTTGTGGGAGACCATATCAAAAGCTTTGTAAAGTCCAGGTATATCATATCCACTGCTTTCCCCACATCCACAGAACCAGTCATCTCCTTGTAGAAGGCAGTCAGGTTGGTCGGACATGACTTGACTTTAATGAATCCATGTTGACTGTTCTTGGCCACTTTCTTCTCCTCCAAGTGAAATAGTTTCCTTGAGGACCTGCTTCATGATTTTCCAGGGACTGAGGTGAGGCTTACTGGTCTGTAGTTCTCTCGATCCTACTTCTTTCCCTTAAAGATGAGCATTATACTTGCATTATACTTGCCCTTTTCTAATCATTTGGGACCTCCTCCAGTCACCACGAATTTTAAAAAATAATGACCAGCAGCTCTGCAATCACATCAACTATCTCCCTCAGGTACATCTCATCTAGCCCTGTGGTCTTGTACACGTACCGTTTTTCTAAATGGTCCCTAACCTGTTCTTTCACCACTGACGGCTGTTCACATTCTCCCCAAACTGTGCTGCCTGGTGGAGTAGTTCAGGAACTTGCCTGTGAAGACTGAGGTAAAACAGACATTGTTTTTTCATCAGCTGTCACTCCCACATTCAGTAAGGGACCCACACTTTCCCTGACTTTCCTCTTGTTGCTAAGATACTTGTAGAAACTTTTCTTATTATCCTTCACATCCCTCGCTAGCTGCAACTCCACTTGTGTTTTGGCCTTCCTGATTTCATCCCTGCATGCTCAAGCATTATTTTTATACTCCTTCCGAGTCATCTGCCCAAGCTTCCACTTCTTGTAAGCTTCCTTTATGTGTTTAAGCTCACTGAAGAGCTCTTTGCTAAACCAAGTTGTTCGCCTGCCAAATTTGCTATTCTTCCTGCACATCAGGATGGTTTGTTGCTGCACCTTCACTGAGGTTTCTTTAAAATACAGCCAGCTTTCCTGGACTCCTTTCTCCCTCAAACTGGCCTCCCAGGGGATCCTACCTGTCAGTTCCCTGAGGGAGTCAAAGTCCAGGATCCTTATTCTACCGCTCTCCTTGATTCCTTTTTTCAGGATCCTAAACTGAATCATCTCATGGTCACTGCTGCCCAAGTTGCCATCCAATTCTACATCTTCCCTGTTTGTGAGCAGCAGGTCAGGAAGAGCATGGCCCCTAATTGGTATCTCCAGCTTATCACTCTGGAGTTTATTGCTGCTGGGTGCGTGTCTGTGCATGCACCCAGGATTGCAGCACATTGAGCCGAGATGAAGTAGCTGCTTCCCCCAGCTCAACATGCTGAGGAGGGGATGGCTAGGGCACGAAGGTGCTTCACTGTGGGGCTAGTTGGCTGGCAGCCCCCACAGTGAAGCATCCTTGTGCCCCAGCCAGACCACACGGCATCTATACTTGTACTGCTCTGGAGTTTTTTATTCCACAGCAGTACTTGTATTTACAAGTACTATTCCACTGCAGATTAAATTTGTTTACTCCAGCCTAACAGGGGCTTATACGTAGATGCTGAGATAGTTACTGTGCAGCTAATTAGTCAACTCCTCAGTCAATGTCTTGCGTAGACTTTCCCAGTGATACTTTTTGTTCCCTCAGTAGTCATTTCTACATTGAAATGCATAAAGGATTTGCAGTGTTCCTAATGATAGTAGAATCTGAGCTGCATAAAGGAGTCAGAAACTTTCCAGGACTTTGAGTTTTCTGAATTGTTTTATTTGAATCTCACATGCTTCTTTTAACAAGGAGGTTGTACATCTCAGTTTCTCAGGTTCAGGGGACTTAAATTCATTCTGACTTTTCTGAATGTCAAAGTGTTTGTTTCATATGTTATCAGAGTCCTAGTTCAGCCTACAAGAGTAATAACATGTGCAAGTGCCAAAATTTAATTCTCTGGCTGAATCCAAAATTGATGTAGGAGGATGCAGAAATCAAACCATTTTTGCCTTTTTGTTGTAGTGGACATAAATTTTGCTTGCCAGCTATTGGTCTCTCTCTGAAAATTTTAATTATGTTCATTTAAAATCAAAAAGTATAATGCAGTGCAAAAAGAGAGACTTTCTACTGTTTTGCTGTAAACTTCTATTATGCCCACTCTTTCAGTGGAAGCAGCAGAGGGTTAAAATATACAGATTTATCCTCTCTGAAGAACTGTCAAGATTCAAAGTGGTGAAAAGTTGTGAAAAAGGTGGAAGCACAGATATTAAGTCAGTGTTAAACCTGTTCTTGCACTGTTTCTGTGTTGCACATTGCGTAGGATGAATGTGAAAAGTAGCTGGGCACGAATTAGAACCAAACTTCAGGCAAGTTAGCAGTTTGTGGCCCCGTAGATTTACTGCCTTACTGCATACTTAAGAATGAGAATTGGGCTATATTACAGAGCAGCAGCGTAAAATGGTTTTGCCTGTTAGCCTGGTTCTAAAATGTGAAGCTGAATTTGATTAAAACATACATCTTGGCATCCTAAAAAAATTACGTAAAGATTAAGTCCTAAATCCCCAATATACTTTCCTAGTAACATTCATTAACATGTCCAGATAGTGTTAATGCTAATTTCTTACAGCAATTCAAAGATTTAAACTGGTGCCTATGTGTATGTGTGTGCATGCGCGTGTGTGTACATACATATATATGATATAATGTGGGTGTGGGTGTATGTACACACACACACACATTCACCATTTTAAATCTTC
>JAGPOW010003395.1:13827013-13838240 GCA_030014935.1 Caiman crocodilus
AAAATATATACACACACAGAGAGAGAGAGAGAGAGAAGAGTTTAAATCTTATATATAAAATAAGCATTAAGGGGTTTTGGGCTGAAGGTGAATCTAATCCATGGAAAGCAGAAAAGCCATGAGTAGTTCCTGTCCATGTTGTTCTGTGGCTTGGACAACCTGCAAATATAAGACAGGCTTCAAAAGAGATGTCTCTCTAGTAATCTATTATAGTCTGCTTCAAAGAAATCTCTCAGGATTTCTGCAAGGCTCTTCAGTCCTATCCTGGAAATGAGACCGCTCCAGGACCTGAGAGAAGTCTGCAGACAGGCAACAAAGTGCCAGATAGCACTTAACTTGCAGCCTTTTACACTCCTGTTTTGGAGTCCAGAATTTTTCCAGGCTCTGGTTGAGGTGATGGAAATATAGTACTTGAGATGGGTCTTTCCAGTTTAAAATTGTATTTCAGATTCCCTTGACTAACATCTGATTAATATAGAAGTAAGTGTAAACATTGAATCTAATGTGGTATTTTGAAGAGGGTGTTTTCTTAATTTTTGTTGTTTTTCTTGTTATCTGATAAGCAGATATCTCATATTGAAACAATAGGCCTTGAGACAATATGAAATAATGAACCTGTTGCTAATTGAGGACCTATTTCTATTTCCACTGAAGTAAATAGAAAAACTGAAATTATTGTGTCCTTAGTTATTAAATAATCAGCAATGAAGACATGCCATATTTAGATACATTTCTTCATACATTTATTTTAATTATAAGAAATGGAGCCCATCCAGATATCAAGCTGCTGCCAGGGGGTTGCCTGAGGCTTGCCAGTTCTTTTCTAATGTGCAAGTGCAGAGAAGATGATGCAGGCACCTTCTTTCTCTCTGACCTCAACAGTCTAAGTATCTGTCCAACCTGAATAAAACGCAAACAGAATAAATCCTGAAAATAAGGTGGCATGAACGAAAACATTGTTTCCAATTGTTGTTAGTTTTGTTTGTGTGTTTGCTTGGAGTAGTACGAGAGACTATTACGTTTGAGATTTGTCCTTCTGTTTATAGGTGGGCCAGCTATAAAATTCAGCTCTGGCTTAAAACATCTTGGGGCTCTCCTAGTGTTACTCCTAAACAATTCTCAGACCTGATCTGCCCCCCACCCAAGGGAACCAACAAAAAAATGTGGGCGGGACGTGGTTAGATTCTGAAGCTTCTCAATTAAACAGCAACATTATTTAAAACTTGATATAATACGTGAAGATATTTTGCTACAAATGAGTTTTATTTTGAAGTTGTGCCTGAAATGCAGCTCTTTGAACATATACATGACTATTTGTTTAGCAAAAGGGACTTTTTAATTAAAAACTCTAACACATTTTTATAACAACTGTTGTTTTGTTTATAACACCCTTCTTCCCAAAATCTCTTAATCATGTCACCCTCCTTGGCAACATTATCTTTTTTTTTTTTAATTTCTTTTAGTTTGGATCATATTTAGATTTGAGAATCTTGATTGAACCACTAGTAGTAGAATCTTATTACTGAAATTTGTATTGCATTTCAAATTTCTCTTAGTTGGAGGTCAGTAAAAGACACTATATTTGTTAGATGTATTAAAAAGAAAAGTGGAGATGGAGGGATTTATAAGATGCTTACATATTGTTGCTAAGGAGAGTGCATTACTTTTCTCAACATTTGAATAAATAAAAAGTTCTTCTAGTCCAACTTGGAGCACTGAATTGTTGACACAAGGCTGGTTAATGACAGTTCCATCTGGTCTGACAGGTTCTTGCTAAAGAAGCTATTAAATGAATATTCATTTCCCTCTCATCTGTGACCTCATCCTCCTGGCCCTCTGAGCTGAAAATAACTTGATCATTTTTTAATTAGTTTATTAAACATTAGGCAGCTTTCCCATTTACTTTTAATCACATCCTGCAAGATTTTTAGGCATTAATCTGTCTTTATTATGTGAATAGTATGGACATTTTAGTCTAATTATTAAAGAGACAGTGAGCACATCTACACGAGATGCTAAATGCACAGTAGACTAATTCTACCGTGCATTAGCGTATCATAGCAAAAGCCATGCTAATGCACTAATGCTAGTCTACTGCACATTAGCGTCACTAAAAAGGTGTGCATGGGCCTTACTGTGCAGTAGCATTGGTTACTGCACATTGAGTTAGTACGTGTTATTACAGGTGCTAAACTTAATGTGCAGTAACAATGGCACATTAATGCACGTGTAGTCATGCCCAGTGAAAATATACTAGTCTAGTGTTTAGGTTAGGAAATACTTTTCAGAAAATTATGGTTGGGTACATATGTGCAAAATTAGTGAATGAAATTGCATGGCACTTGAGGCTGATGTATCTGGTCAGAACCAGATAACAAATAAGTTTAAACAAGATTGCATATGAACTAAGCAGAATTTTGGAGGCTATGCTATATTTTACTACAAATGCAAGCTGTTTATCCATTTTTAAATAGAATTTGGATAGAAAGATCTAATTTTTTTTCAAACAGAAGAAAATGGCATGATGTTTGTGGCTGTCCACAAAGCTTATTTATTTTATTTCAGGTAAAAAACCGCAATTAAAAAAATATTTTACATGTGCAGCAAAAAAATTCACAGGTGATTAATCATTCATTTTTTAGGGGTCTTTAAAACTAGAATTCTTACTAGTGATGATTTAGCCAAATGTTGTTGAACACTGCAGCTCTGCACAAACCAAATGATTTACACTGAATGTGGATCCCAAACTTTTGAAATCTATCACAATGGTTGCAGCTGTGTTACAACAATGCAGATAGCCATTTTACAATTTCCACCATCTTCCTGGGAAATGTAAGATGCATTTCGGATACAGGTGAAAGACGCATTGTATTTTATAGGGTGGAAAAGACTTGCAATCTTATCAACAACTTTGCAGAATTCTATGCTAGTGTCTTATGTTTTTCTTCACTAGGTTGAATATGTGATCAAATGTGACATGTCAGCTCTCCAGAAGATCCTGTACCGCCACATGCAAGCCAAGGGAATCCTCCTCACAGATGGCTCTGAGAAAGACAAGAAGGTACTACCAGAATAGCATCATTCTTAGGAATACCTTGTGGTGGGGCATTAGTGTGGACCTATGACTTCCAACCCTACCCTGGTTTTGAGACAATAAATTTACTGGTTCCTGGCAGAGATGTCAGTTTGGGAAGAATATCAGGCATTCTTTGTTTGTTAAAAAGCTTTGACATTCTTTACATAGACCTAAATCTACTAAGGGGTCCTGACTAAAATAACTGAAATTGTAACAGCAGGTTATTTATCTTGTCTTTCAGAGTCATTAGTTCAGGATAGACTTCATTGTTCTTTTTACTTATGGATGTGTATCTATGTATGTATGTGTGTGTATAACGTGAACACATAATAATTTGTTAAAGAACATAATTTAAGGTTTCAAAGCCAGGCATTCAAAAGTTAGGAAATGACAGAGTTTAAGTAAATTTGTCCCTTCTCCCCCTTACACATGGGCATTATGGTACAGTCTGTAGTTGTACGCTTGAATACTCTGTTTTAACCTGGGATTCTCATTCAGCATGCCAAATGGATGGTGCTCAGTTAGTAATCATCCATTCTACGTGCTGAATGAGGCAAATGTTTTTGAGCTGAACTCAAGAATTATTACTCATTGCTAGGGTCCGAGCACTTCATAGACATGTTCATATGTTTTCTTTTAATGTAGTTTTGTGTGTAATTTGACAGGTGTATTTAAGAACTGGTAAAAACAAATGCCTTCATTTTGGCATTATAGTCACATAAACATTGATCATGAGAAGGGTTGTAATCTTTTTAGTTCTGTTGTTCAGGGCTCTGCCACTTGAGTTAACTGATAAAGTGTAGGTTGTAATCCTGTGTGATCAGTATGAGATGGGAAGGAGATGCTTTGCTACAGGGTATCACAATTACTGAAAGCAGAGGAATGAAGAAAGTCAGCTGTCTTTGATCTCACTTCAGGACCTGGAGAGAAGGGTGCTGTACAGGGCACTGATTTCTGCTCATTTCTATTCAGTCACTCACCAAATGTTACCCTCCCTGACCTATCCCCTCCAGCCTCTCCTCAACTTAGTCCAGAGGTTTTCAACCTTTTTTAAGGAATGTACCCCTTCTGGGTATACTTCTGGTGGAGCAGGAAGGGGAGGGGTAGTGGCAGGTGAACACGGAGCCGGGGTAGGAGGTTTGCACATGGCGGCGGCGGTGTAGAATAGTCAATGGTGATGGCGACCACCACGTGTGAGCTTCCCCATCCATGTCCGGCCAGCTGGGTGGTGCCTGTGCGGCCCGCAGAGAGGAGCCACTGCCCGTACCCCCCTGTTCCTGGGAAGTGACAGCATAGGGTGGTGGGTGTTGGCTCTGTCCACACCTGCTGTGCGTACCCTTTAGCCTCTTTCCAAGTACCCTCTGTCTTAGTCCATTCTCCTGTCTTAGTTCCTTCTCTTTACTCACCTCCAACTCCTCATTTCAGTTCCATTCTCCTCACGTAAACAATCCCCCATTTGGGTCCTCTGTCCCCCACCCAGCTCTTTGTCTTAGTCTCTTTGCCCAGCAGCTTCCAGTGTTCACAAGCTCTCTCACACCTCTGTTACTCCTTAACTGTTTACCATCTACTCACTAGCTCATCATGCCATGGGTATGGAAGCTAAGAGGAACTTAATACCATCTCATTTCAAGTTGTCACTCCAAAACACAATTTATATGGTCTCTTAAAGAGAAACTATAGATGTATTGCCTCTACCTTTTCATTCCATCCAGGAAGAGCACACACCAACTGCTGAAGCTTCCTTAGCCTGACGAAGGGTTTTTGAACCTAAAAGCATGCTTAATAACTATTCTCCAACTATTTGGGTTGGTCTAATAAAAGATATCAAATCACTCAAGGAAGCTTGTCTGCCCTTGCCTCTACCATGACTACTTTAGGTAGACAGACCCAAAAATACTTCCATGACTTACTAGCACATCTTCCTGTTGGACCACATTTTCTATAAACTCTAACAATGGATGTTACATTTCACCTTGAGAGGGTAAGTTACTACACCTTACCTCACCATTATTTTAGGGAGGCTTCCAGTGCATCTGACACTTTATTGCATAGATCTTTGTTATGGCCTTCAAATTTGGATAGTATTTTGAATACCTCTTTTGAATCTCATTTTAATAACACCTCTAACTAATAATTCACTTTTGCCATTTGACTTGTATTTTTATTCCATTAGGGGAAAGGAGGGGCAAAAACTCTGATGAACACTATCATGCAATTGAGAAAGATATGCAATCATCCATATATGTTTCAGCATATTGAGGTAAAATTTGTGTTTTCTTTCCTTTAGTCCTTTCTTTTAGATAGCTAATATGATAGACAAATGAAGTTTAAAATACATACTTAAGAATGGCAAATGTATACTGCATTTAAGTTGTCTTTTTATTGATTTTTTGCAATTTAGTTTGGGAAGAAAGATGCTCAGAAACTTCTGTTACTCAGCATTTACCATTGCACAATTATATTTCACTTTGTATTTCTGGTAGTACATGTTGAAGGGAAATTCCTGTCATTGGTTTGAGGAATACACTCTGTCAGTCCTTCTGGTCAGGCAGTATATTTTTCCAGTTTTGGGAGTCCTCTTTGTTTGAGTCCATGAACACCTAAGCCACATTAGTTGAAAGAAATAAAAGTAATCAGCTACTTATATGTATATGGCACATCTACCTAGCAGAATTCAAAATCAGAGGTCTAGTTTTCAACAGTATATTGTTGATGGAGGCAACATATCACTGCCTTTTCTTTGACTCCACTTTAAGTGCTCTTAACTGCAGCGGAGCATACGTGCATTTGTCTCTAATCAGTTCTTATTTTCTGGATCTGTTTTCATACAAGATTGTGTGGGCATAATGACAGATAATGTGGACAGTAGCATGCCTATCAGCAGCATAACCAGAAAGAGATTTTACCAATTTTTTTGCTGCATCCATACACAGTTTTTAGAAGACATATTCTTTGAGGCATTATATCTTGAATGGGACTTTCTGGATCCAACATAAGGCTGACACTGCATTTTACTAGCTATATGTAGTCATACACAAACTTGCCTAAAATACGATATGGAGATGTTAGCTTTAAATGCATTTACATTTGAACCACGTTAATTCATGCTCTGATAATCCTTTATAGTGTCTGTCAAAAAGGTGTTTTTCCACATTTCCCAACAGCCAAAACATAAATATACTAGTATGTTATGAAGTATTATCATAAATAACTATAATAGAGCTACAATTTACAAAGTAAATGAACGGAGTACATTTTGTGATGCATTATTACTATATTTTTATTGTGTGCTCACTTACTTGCTAATTCATGAAATTCAGTAATTTGCAAATGGGTCTCCCAATAATTAGTGCAAATTAATTGGGTTCTGCATTTGTAATCTGGTTAAATACACACCGGGGAAAATCATTCATACAAGACATGCATTTTAAGCAATAACTGGCAGAGGCTGAGATAGTCAGTGTCCTTGTATCTTGAGGCAGAGTCCAAGGTTTATGAGCATAATGCAGCTTGAACCTCATCATTGAACTTGTTGTTTTTCTTGATCAAGTGGTAACTAATCTTTAGTTATTATATAATGTTAATATCTAATAATCCATTTCTCTCATATATAATTTTTCAGGAGTCCTTTGCTGAACATTTAGGGTATTCAAATGGTGTCATCAATGGGTAAATATTTTTCTTATTCATTATTTATTTTGTAATGCTGCCATTGTATCAGTCATTAGTTATCAAAAGTGAATGGTTTGTAAACCACATCAAATGTAATAATTAGAGGTAACACATCTTAGGCATAAACAAATTCAAATGTCCAGTTCAAATACCCTGTTCCAATATATGTGCTTAGCCTTTGGCCTTCTACAGTAGCAAAATTGCCTGCTAGTCAGAAGGGTAACTTCCATTTAGGACCTCAGTGTTGTCTTTGTGAGGTTTTTATGAAGTTTTCTTTTGAAGTAGAAAAGCTCAATATACCTCTTTACTATAAAGGATAGCCTTTCTCATAGCCATTACCTCAGTATCAAGAATGCATACAGCCAAGTTGCTATGGCTGGAGTTTCACAGGGATAGAGCTGTGCTGAAACCATACTCTACTTTCATCTCTATAGTATTTTTTCGTAATTTTATTTACAACAATCGATTAGCAGTATTTTTTTCTGAAACCATATTCAGCACCGGGAGGGAAAGAGTTGCATACTTTGCTTGTCTTCAGAATTTTTTTCTGTTATCTGAATAGAAAAAAATTTTCAGGATGTTTTTATGATCATATCCAATGCAATAGAAAGCGAGGCCATCTTGTTTCTGAGGATCTCAAAGTAGACCACATGAGATATTTCCAGCTGCTGTCAAGCAGTTGGTGAGCTTCTCCCTCTTAATGTCAAACCATACCCCCCAAGAGTAGCATGTTATGCTTGGCTTAGAAACAGGTGAGTCTCAAGGCAACTACATGGAGCAACCCTTACATTTTTTTTTAGACTTCATGCATATGACATGGTAGACAGGTAAGATGTCAAATTTGGCAGAACGGTATTTCAGACTCTGTTGCAGCTTCAGTTCTTCATTCCTGCCTAACAGAAAAGATATTGCTTACCCCCAGTACAGCAGGGTCCATATTGACACATCCTTGAAGAAGAAGGAATAGTTATAGTGCTACAGTAACTGCGGTCCTTCTAAGTTGGTATAGCTCATGCAGCTCCCTTGACCAGCCTCCGTCATCCCTTTTCATGATTCCAAACCAATATAGTCATTGGATTACCAAGCACTTGAAGAAGGGTCTTGGCTGATCCACCCTTTATCCCCTCATACAGCAGCATGAGGTAATGCAGGGCACACATGACAGCCCCAAAAGTTGCTTTCAAAAAAGTACATAAATATAAATCCCTCTGTGCTCACAGGCGTCAGCCACATACGCTACTGTAGTGTGATCCACAGTGACTACAACTTGTTAAAGGATCAAAATTACTGGAGGATTAGTTGCCATTCTTTACCCCAGCACAAAGGCATGTTCATCTGTGGTGGGCATACTGGGCATACAGGCCCAGAACAAGGACCAGTACTTCCTAAAAGGTGGAGAGTTTTGCCACCTTCCTTCTTAACCCCCTTCCTGCTTACATACAGGGTGACAGTTGGCTTTTTCTCTCCTTCACAGCAGTCTAATGCATCTCCCAAATAGACTGACTTACTGTGTAGCACCTGCCTCGGAAAGCCTCCTAACTTTGGGCTGCATATTTCTCTTAATAAACTGTATTTCAAAGCTATAGGAGCGAAGTTAGAGATGAGTTAATTTTAATTTTAAAAAATTATCCTTGCTCTGAAGAAAAATGTTGGACTTACTGGATGCAGTTAAAATTCTAATGTAATTTTGAAGAGATCTTTGTTATGGTACTGATAGTTGTTTTTTCTTCACTCAGAGCTGAGCTTTATCGAGCCTCAGGGAAGTTTGAGCTACTTGATCGCATTCTACCAAAGTTGCGGGCCACTAATCACCGGGTGCTGCTTTTCTGTCAAATGACATCACTTATGACCATTATGGAAGACTATTTTGCTTTTCGAAATTTCCTTTATCTTCGGCTTGATGGTAAGTCGAGAGAAAACAAAGCATGGGAGCTACATTGGGAGGCACTGTAGGGCACTGGATCAGGATTTCATTTTTTTTCCAGCTTTCCAGCCAATCTGTTGTGTGACCTTAGGCAAGCCACTTTACACCTTTGCTTTTTCTCACACCCTTTGTTTCATTTATTTAGATTGCAATCTCTTTGTGGTAGGAATTGTGTGTTCATGCAGCAGCTAACACAGAGTGTTTCCAAGGTCGACAGAAGCCTCTAGAGATTTCATTAGTAATAAAATGCATGTGGATCTGTATAATGTGCTCAAAATAATGAACTAGCAGTAGTAGTAAGTATCTGTCTCTCTTGCAAGACAATAGAATTATGCTGAGTGTGATAAAAGGTGACTGAATGTAATCCGTGCTTGAACGATCAATTGAAGTTGGAGTGACCTCTCCACGGTGCAAAAGCTTGGGCAGTATATGTGGAAATATTGAGCTGCCCACACACCAGTGTCCCCCTCTCAGCCTTGCTGGTTTAATCTAAAGGAAAGGCAGTGTCAGTATGTTTGGAACCAGTTTGGCCACAGGAGCTGCTAGAGTGAAAGAGATCATCCATTTGTCTGTCTGTCAGAGCTCCACTCCTAGATTGGTTGCTGACAGGGGTAAACAGCCCAGTCTACCCTATCATGGAGTGAACTTCAGTTCCACAACTTTTCAGCAGCATTTCCTCTATTGACACCCTAAATATTGCCAAGTTATTTAACCACTCAAAATACTACACTTGATCATAGACACAAACATTTTGCAAGATGCAGTTAATCTAGTGAGCTATTGCCCCAACTTTCAAGCTAGATGTAGAACCAAGACCCTGACCAATTGTCATTTAACTGAGGTCTCCATTCACCATCTAGCAGGGTTGTTTTTTTTTAAAGTAGGGAACACTAAGTATTAGGGGCAAATTCCAGTTCAAGCAATTGCTTTCTCTACCTACTTATATTCTGATTTCCACTCTTGCAGAATTTTCTGTATTTCAGTGATGAGTGAAGTGATGCCTATCTTTACAGGAACATTGGGAGGTTTAATTGGGCAGTGTTTAAGGGTGTTGTGGTCCTTGAAGGAAAACGTAGAGAAATGCAACTTGGTATTATTAAAAATAACATAAAACTAACATTGTATACCTCTTTATCCTACTCAGGGAATTAATTAAATGCCTAATAATTTTCTTAAAACTTGGAAGAAGCTTACTTTATGAGACAATGCGTGATGGTCTTGTAATGGATGTAACTTTCAGTGTTCTTCAGGAGTAAGAATTTCTGTCTTTTAGTAGCATTTAAATGCTGAGTCTTTCATCTGGTCTCAACTGTGACAATTTAAAGCAGCAGTGTGCTTTCATTTAAAATAAAATCCTCTATGAAGTTGTTCTTGCATAAAGAACAGCTTCAGTAAGATGAGAGTCCAAGGCCTTTTGGCTACTCACATTAACAGATTGCAAGTTGGTACCAACTTTGCTTTATCCTTCAGTTGGATTAATATTTAATATTACTACTGGAAAGTACTACTTCAGTATTTTCTCTCTCAGAATCACAAAGCACTTTATAAACATTAATACACATGACTCCAAGATTCCTTTTTAAACAGAAGTAAATATTATCTCTGTTTTACAGTGGGGGAAAAAGTTAAGGAGAAAGAGGTTGCTATGCCTTGAGTAAGACAGGGAGACTTTGTAAAGCTAGGAACAATAAAGTTGTATCAGTTCATTACAAAATCATCCTCTCTCTATGCATCTCTCTTCTAAATGTTTCTTAAAGGGTATTTTATTTTTCTTCAGCAGCTTGTGTCTACATCAGCTTTCCCCTCTGTGTAATTGTGCATGGATTATTAAATATAAATATGTGCCTTCTCTCTGCTTTCAGCTACGCAGAGCTACAGAAATAAAACAAATAGCAAATCTTATTAAACAATACAAACTATTATCATAAAATCTGCTTTGACTTGAAAAAAATTCAGCCCACTGCCAATATACTTTGTTATGCCACGGCTAAATCCACCCACCCCCATTGTGTACTGTTTCTGTTGCCTTTTCAACTTGAAACTTAGTAATTGATGGAAGTCAGTCATCATGTAGTGGATTACTTAGTCACTGGATTACTTAGTAATTGATGGAATTCACTAATCATGGTGCACTGTGACCAGTGGGGTCCCCCAAGGCTTTCTCCTTGGACCCATACTGTTCAACATCTTCATTAATGATGTGGACACAGGAGTCAGAAGCAGACTGGCCTAGTTCGCCAATGACAACCAACTTTGGGGCAAAGCATCCACACCAGAAGACAGGCGGGTGATCCAGGCTGACCTGGATAGGCTCAGCAATTGGGCGAACGAGAACCTGATGATGTTCAACGCTGATAAATGCAAGGTTCTGCACCTTGGATAGAAAAACCCGCAACATCCTTATAGGCTCGGCAGTGCTATGTTGGCTAGTACTAAGGAAGAAAGAGACTTTGTGGTCATCACTGACCACAAGATGAACATGAGCCTGCAGTGCAATGCTGCAGCTAGTAAAGCAACCAAAACGCTGGCTTGCATCCATAGATGCTTCTCAAGCA
>JAGPOW010003395.1:13838340-13886156 GCA_030014935.1 Caiman crocodilus
AAAAAGGATGTGGAGAAGCTTGAGAGAGTCCAGAGAAGAGCCACGTGCATGATCAGAGGTCAGGGAAGCAGACCCTATGATGACAGGCTGAGAGCCCTGCGGCTTTTTAGCCTGGAAAAGTGCAGGCTCAGGGGTGATCTGATGGCCACCTATAAGTTTATCAGGGGTGACCACCAGTATCTGGGGGAACGTTGTTCACCAGAGCGCCCCAAGGGATGACGACTAGGTCGAATGGTTATAAATTACTGCAAGACCGTTTCAGGCTGGACATAAGGAAGAATTTCTTTACTGTCCGAGCCCCCAAGGTCTGGAACAGCCTGCCACCAGGGGTTGTTCAAGCGCCTACATTGAACACCTTCAGGAGCAAACTGGATGCTTATCTTGCTGGGATCCTGTGAACCTAGCTGGCTTCCTGTTCTTTGGGCAGGGGGCTGGACTCGATGATCTTCCAAGGTCCCTTCCAGCCCTAATGTCTATGAAATCTATGAAATTTAATGTCTGTAATCCTTTGATATTAGTTTGGTATTGAGACCAACCAATTTTTTTTGGTATAACTGTTTTTACAACAACATCCATATGTTTGTTTAATATTTAGATTTTGATATAACCCAGAGAGCCACAAATATAAAAAAAAATTATTGTTTTAATCTGTGAAAAACACAGATATCTTCCAAAGAGCTTATTGTCTTCAGGTGAGCAATATAGGAGATATGTACCAGGGTGCCATCTCCAGGGCAGTCGAGAACCCCTGAAGGTTTCTCTTTATTTCAGTCTGCTTCTGGGAATAGTCTCCCCCTTACTTACCTGCCACATCTTGATGTTTCTTTTGGTTATCAAAGTGGAGGCTGCTCCATGGCTTCCCAAATCTGGTCTTTGCTTCCGAGAACAACCGAGGGTGAGGCGTTCCTGTGTTAAGGACTAATTGCACAGCTCCGTTCCATACCATCCCTACCCAGTGTCCCATGCCTCGCAGGTGTTATGTCACTGTGTCACCTTTGTTGGGCATTGACCTATTCGGCTACTGCCCCTTTTATGTAGCTAGGCCTCCTAGCCTAGGCCCGCTGTCTTGGACCTAGTTTTGAGGCACGAGCCCAGCTCCCTACTTTCCTGTTGCTGAGCCCCTGGCCCTGTCTGCTGTGTACCTGTGTCACCAGGCTCTCGCGCCCCTGGATCTCTGCACCTCTCTGGCACCGGGCTCTTGGGCCCCTGCGTCTCTGCGTCTCTCTGGCACCGGGCTCTTGGGCCCCTGCATCTCTGCGTCTCTCTGGCACCGGGCTCTCAGGCCTCTGCATCTTGCACTATTTGCTCCACTATGGAAACCTTGAGCCTGCCCTGACAGGGCTTCAGGCACTTATGTGACTCTAGGCACTAATGAGGCCTCCAAACCTCCCCTTCAAACCTCATCATAAACCTTTGGCTTAACTGCAACATAAACACTAAGCCCCTGGGCTATAACAAAGAAAAATAACCGGGGTAGTGAGCCTGCTTGCCTCGCGGCTCCTCTCTCTGGGGACACCCCGTCCTGTATCCCAGCCTACAGAGCTATTTTCTTTCACTCCCTTGGGCATTCAGGAGCCCACACTCTGCCTGAACCTGGGCCAGCTGACTCCTGCTGCTCAACCCAGGGCTTACATAGGTCCGGCCTGAACTCTGTCCTGGTCCTGTCACAGTCCCCAGTCATCTGATGAGCCTACAGGGCTGCCCTTTAATCCCTGCTCTGTTGATAGTCTGTCCTGAAGACTCTGTCCTTACTTTCTAATAACAGGGCTAGGGCTCCCTGTTGTAGGGTGGAATGGAGCGGGGAGTTAATTTTGTATGTATTCTTTGTGTGCATGCATGCATGCATGATGGCGTGTGCAAGCGTGTATGCACATGCATGTTTGTGTGTGTGCATGCATGTATGCCTCTGTGTGTGTGTAAAATGCATGTATATGTGTGTGTAGACACTTGCATGATTTTTTTGTGCATTAGACACTTGTATAAATTTTTGTGCATTTGTATAAATGTTGACTGGCAATTGCTTCTTGAGATGTTTAAACTAAGTAAAAAATATGTGGAAACCTTTTCTCAGTTGCCTAACATGTAGAGTTATAGGGAGATATAAATATAACAGTTGTGGTAAGCAAACATTCATGGACCAGAGTTGAGTTTACTTCATGGAAATTACTGGTGGGATGGTTGAGGACAGGTTACCCAAGGTTTTCATTGTACATGATCCCTTAATCAAGTGTTAGCATTTCCAGATGTGTTCCAAGGAAGATCATTGTCATGTTTCTTTGCATCTCTTCAGGTACAACAAAATCAGAAGATCGAGCTGCTCTGCTGAAGAAGTTCAATGAGCCAGGTTCCCAGTTCTTTATCTTCTTGTTGAGCACAAGGGCAGGAGGTCTGGGTTTGAATCTTCAGGCTGCTGACACTGTCATCATCTTTGATAGTGACTGGAATCCTCATCAGGTTATTTTTTTATTTATATATCACTTGAACCAATTGATTTCAAAAATTGATTGTTCATTTTAAGCTTCCTATTTTAATTTGGGAAACTAATTGCACACATTTCTATTGTCAATAATGCTTTCTTTAATTCAGTATGATAGTACATCTGTCTGCATATAGCTTATCTGCAAGGGCGCCTTCCAAAGGGAGGCCTATATCTCCAACTTCTTCAGTGCAGCTCTGGTTACCAACTTAGCCCAGATGTTAGGAAACTGGTCTCTCTATGGAATATACAAATGCTGGTCAGTAATGCCACACTATTTCTACCTGCATATTAGTTTCACACTCTCTGACTCAACAGGCTAACAGTCATACCTCCTATAGCAGTCTTGGCTGGGGACATTACACTTTTATTATAAGGGCAGTCACAATAACTAGAGTTGGCTAGTAGTAGGCACAACTACATAAGATGCTACTGTGCAGTGATTACTGTGCATTTATTTAGTATTTGATTAAACAAGCACTAAAAAACATGTGCAGTAACCAGAGTTACTGTGAAGTAGTGCCAGCAAATGCCTTTTTAGTGATGCTACTGCACAGTGGCCTAATAATACTGTGTACTGGTGTATTAGCACTGTTGGTACTGTGATTCACTACTTCAGTGCACAGTAGTTTTCGGCTACTGCACAGCTGGTGTCTCATGTAGATGCGCCAAGTGAGTACACGAGCCTGCAGTAAAAATGAACATGCTTGATCCAAGTAAAAAAATGGAAAGAAACAAGTATAGTTAGTCTATGTTTGTCTCTTAACACTACATTTTTTAAAATGTGTATGTTGATGCAATTACTTGCCTATATTTCTCCTTGCAGTTGCCACAATCATGCATGCAAATCCCATAATTACATAACCTGCACATTTTTCATGTGGCTATTGATTAGATAAGCAGAGTGCCTTCAAGCACTTTATTTAAAAAATTGCATTTCACAGATACGTCTTTAAGACCTCGGATAAAGAGAGACTTTGATATCTGGAAAGGGAACTTAAATTTGAGGTTTTTGAAAGCAAAAAGTACTGTAACTCCTCTTGTTGCAGGATTTCAGTGGGAGGCTTGGGTGACATTTATAGTACAGTCTGCTGTATGTGCATCAGCCAGATAGTAACATATGCTATCAGTACATATTGCACAATATTTTCTGCACTGCCTAATGAGGAGATTGCCAAATTGTAAAATGCATTGAACTTCTGGTTCCCTTTTGGGAATGGAGTAATTTATAACTTTAATGAAGCATGTGCTAAAAGGAGGTACTAATAGGATTGGTTAGAGCCCAGGTATAGCCGTTTCAGTAATGAAAGGTTGCATTTCCTTCTTGACATCTCCTGTGCTTCTGTAAGTACATTGTATAAATGTGTTCACACTGTGATTTTATCTTCACTTTTATCTAATGCAAGCTGCAAATATGCCTTTAGATCAAAACAGTCCTTTAAATTAAAGCACCTAGAACTATAAATGACTATGGAAAGCAGGACTTCTTGATCGCAACCCCAAACATCTAGGCTGAAACTGGCACCAATACTGTGGGGCTATTTTTTTTTTTAATTAATCTCAATGTTAAGGTACCTTGTTCTTGTAAAATAAGGCAAGATTGTGATAAAACAAAATTAACAAATCTTAGATTATCTGCCCTTCATTAGTATTGTTTGTTTCCTATTATGTGGAAATAAGATTCTATAGTTTTTGGGTCACTGACAAGAACACTACATATTTTTACAAGGAGGTGTTAATGAATAGAACCTTAAATTAATAAAATAAAACCATCCTCCACTTTGTCCTCTTTAGGACATTTGTTTATGAGTGAAGACTACGAATCGAAAGACAACTTTGGTGAAACTGGCAAAAATCAACTGAAACTGATTTGTAGTCATGAAATTTACTATAGGAATTAGTTTTTTTGAACTTAGGGTTCCAAAGGCCAAAAAAACCTGGTGACTCAGTTAAGGACATCACCATAGTCACTGTATACATATTTTAAATTCATGGAGAAGATTATGAGCACTAACTAACATCAGTATGTGTGTAAGCCATCATTCATAATTGGGCTCTTCTACTTCGCTACTTCAAAGCATGAGGTAGCTATGAGTTTTTCCAACCAATCTTTACTTACTTATTAATATGTAATATTTGAAAATGTTTAAAATGGGATATGGCTGTGAACACAGGCAGGTTGCATAGTGTAGATGTCTTGTATATAAAAGAAATGTGTTTTTTCCGGAACAGGACTTGCAAGCACAAGACAGAGCTCACCGAATTGGCCAGCAGAATGAGGTTCGAGTCCTGCGACTATGCACTGTAAATAGCGTGGAGGAGAAGATACTTGCTGCTGCAAAATATAAATTGAATGTGGATCAGAAAGTTATTCAAGCTGGCATGTTTGATCAGAAATCTTCAAGCCACGAGCGCAGGGCCTTTCTACAGGCCATATTGGAACATGAAGAAGAAAATGAGGTACTGAATTGAAATGTCTGTTACAAAATGATGAAAGAATTGTTTTCAGAACATTTTAATGATAATCTTATTCCTTGTTAGTTGCAAAGCTGACATAAGTTAATTTAAAATTGGATTTGTATCATTCTTATCTCCCAATCAAAGAACAAAACTCAGTTTTAACTTTTGCTTCCCAGTATTTTCTTTGTGTTGTTAACTTATCGCATAACTGTAATGCACCTTGAAGCAAATTTGTATGTCCTCAGAGGGGTGAGTTTAGGAATACCAATGGGAAATAAATGTAGACTACATACCTATGCTTCCTGTGTGCCTACACAAGTCCACAAGTTAGGCAATACAGAGAGTTTAGAATATCTCTGAGTCCATGCCCCAGTTCCATGCTTGGGACCTCCCAAGGCAGAGAGCTGGAATAAATGTAAAGTTAGGCATTGCGACTTCAATTTGTTCCTACCTTTTCTGAATTTTGGAAATATCTACAGACTGCTGTTTTTGAAAGTGGCTCCTAAAATTCATATATAGATGCCTAGGTAAATAAGCAGAACTTCAGAAATGGTGACTACCCACCCACTTTTTCAGGTTTGTGATTTCAGGGTCCCATTTTTTGCCTCCCTTATACTAAAGCCCTAACAATGCGCTCCCATAAGTTAGCAGAAAAGTTCTGTTCTTTCTGCAAGGTGATAACAGCCAGCACTTAAAAACAAAAAACCCTGCAAACAAATCAAAACAAACTCACCATTAAACTTGGTAGGACTCCTACATTGATGTATATGTTAGCTTTTTAACACTCCTTTACTACATACGTTTTTGTCAGGGCGAGTATATCTTGTGTTGTCAACAGCATCTGATAACATTTGCTATATGAATTGCTTTTTGTAGTACAGTAAAAGCTGTGCTATCCAGCACTTTATTAACCGGCATGCTCTATTGATCAGCATGCTGATCAATGCAGCAAAAACAACACTGGAAGTCCCACCGTGGCACTTCCGGTTTCTCGGAGTCCCACGGCCTGTGGCAAAGCAGCCTGCATGCACACATTGATATGTGTGTAAATAGTAAAGTTTTCATTAAAATTCCCTCCTCACTACTCATCATTTCTGTTCAGGCCCCCCTCCCTGTCCCTCAGCACACTGACGTCCCGGATGCGGTGGGAGGGGCAGTGGCCCGAACAGGTGGCAGCCCGAACAGATGCCTCTCAGATAACCAGCAGTTTTGGTTAACCAGCACTCCACATTCCACCTGGATGCCAGATAACAGAGCTTTTGCTGTACTCAAATAGCCAGTAAGTTAAACAGTAAATGGCTGATAGCATATGGGCATAGAAAAATCAAATCCAGCAGCGTGGAAGGATGGGAGAAACAACTGGTCAGACTGCTTGTGTTGGGTTATGGAATATTCTGTGGTCAGCAAAAATTGTTGTAGTATCATACTCTAATTTCAACCTTTTATTTTCATGCAGCTTAGTATTTGGACTAATTTAGCTAAAGCTAAACCAGGGATGAAACTCTGGACAAGTTCATTAACAAAACTAGTTATATTATTGTTTTGAAAGGTGAGGCTTATTTTAAACTGCAGATTATTGATACTAGAATCTCTAGTAAAAAGTTAGGTAGTCTTAAATTCTAAATTAGGTAGTCTAAAATACAGCTCCCATGAGCCTGTGCCAGCAGATTCTATAAAGAAACATCCAGGCTTGTAAAACTCTTCCCCTTAGCCTTTTCTTACTGCCTTAAAATGAGGACTAAATTAAATGAATTACCTTTTCAGCTGAATTCATTCTTTTGCAGGATAGTTTCCAGCATAAACAGAACGCATCTACAAGCCTAAAGTTAAAGTTGAAGAACAGTAATCTCCCCAAATGTGTTTTGGGCTCAACATAATTATGTCCCTTATGTAATATTTGTCCATCCCAGAAGAGAGGAAGGTGAAAACAATATTCAGTTAATAACTGATACAACAGAAGTGTTTAAAATTAGAGCTAATATGTTTTACTAGTGCTGCAGCCAATGGTCTGTTAAATAGATAGAGAGTAGAGTCAGCTGGTTTTAAGTGTCATAGCTAGTGGCAATTTATACTGATCTGAAAATCTGCTTCTTGGATTCATTCCCAAACTTACCTCTGCACGGCTGTTCTCTTACTGAAAAGAAGTGTTATGTTTCTGATTTCTCTAAGAATCCTTCTGACCAGGGAATCTGCAGGTGTTGGGCACTGGTACTGAAACCATGAGGTAACCAGCAACTTTTAGGGCTGTAGCATAATAGTTTGGGACAATCAGAAGCGTAAGTGAAATATAGCTTGTGTGCACATTATAAAGCATCACTGTTTGACTTTTTTTTTTCCACAGAAGCATTAGAAAAATAACAGAATGAAAAGTGGGTACTTTAGTCCATAATGAAGATTCATTTACTGTCATAATGACTAAAAAGCTTATAACAATATTTTAGTGAAATTAATAGTTCAGATTAAATTCTCAATTTTAAATCGGAGAGAGAAAACCGTTAGGGTCACAGTGAATAAATTGTCCTTTCTTTTCTTAATGTAATTAAGAAAACAAAGATAACTATATTCAAGCACTGTCCAGAAAATATTTTGTAAATGTGTATAGTTGTAAATAAGAATGCAAAATTACAATCAAGCATTTAGAAGCGCTGATTGTGTAAATGTTTAGAAAATGAACGTTTGAGTTAGCTGCCATGTCTTAACTCCTCCAGTTGAGTTCAGCAATGGGTATGTTTCTTTGTTGCTGTAAGTAAGAGTCTCAGACCCCAGAGTCACTGAACTAGTTTAATAAATTGGCTTAAGTTAGTACATGGTTTAAACTTCTCTGCAGTTGTCATGCACTATGTAATGGGCTTTGTAAAAAATAATCTTAATTTCATTGTCTTTAATACAACTTTAATCGACACTGTTCCTAAATTCTGCTAATAAGCAAACATTAATGTTGCATTACTTAACCCTCAAAAGTCAGGAAATGCCTTTAGTTTATGTACACAACCCTGCATTCCATGTTCTTACTGTGATACAGGTTAGCATTAATGGTCACATGCTATTTGTAAGATCATCTAGCAAGTATTCATACAATTACTTTTACAACCTGAGATATATTAATTGAATTCATGGGATCAGTGCTATTTGAACTTATAAACATGTCTAAATGTTTATGGGATTGAGACATGGGTATCATCTATGAATGCTGACAAACAGGCACTAGAAATCTTATCCTTGGAAAACTTCCCTCTCCAGCTTCTGGTTACATTTGATTAAATACAATAGAGATATTTTTACAAAATATATCATTGCACAATGAATGGAGCTGTAGGAAAATTTAAATTCCATATTAGTTTAAGCCAATTTATTAAGCCAGTTTACTGATTTTTTTTTTTTTTTTGATTTTTTTTTGAGAGCTGAGAGTTGCATGTTTGCATACAGCGTAAGGCACTGCCACCTGGAGATAACTGAGCTAGCTCAGGTACTAGAAGCAGCATTCATTAGCACTCACCTGGGTTAATATATCCTGTTTTTCCGCAGGGGGTAATTAACCCAGGCAGAACACTGCTTTTACATGGTTTAAGTGCGTCATTAAAAGCTAGCTTGAGTATCTTTATATGGCAGTGCATTGTGCCAGGTAGATGTATCCTAAATAGTGTCCCTGAGTTTGCTGTCAGAATTTTTTTTTCATGTTCTTTGCCTCTCCATTTCTGTAGTGTTGTTTGGTACAGTAATTGGGTCAGCTTACTTTTGACTTGAGGTAAATTTGAATAATGTGGATGCACGTAAGAGGGTTCTTCCATTGCCCTTTAGAATTCCCTTGTTTATGGAGGCAGTTTCTGTTAGTCTCCATGTTTTTAGCTTGCTTCTTTTTTGTGTGTACTTTTCTTTCTTTGCCGAGCCCCTCATGTGGGTAACATGATTAGATAAATGTTATGCAGATTGAGCATGAGTAATATAGCCACCTGCATTTCAGCCTTTGCTGTCACATTTTTACACTAAGGTACACATTACACTGTTTTAGGTGGTAAGAAGCTGGTAAAACTTCTACAAGGGGAACATTTTGTGTTAAGTACAAGAGAGAAAATGAGAGAATTCTGCTTTTGTTTATGTACCATAACTGAAACTTTTTCATGGCCCTTTGTTTCCTTTTGTCATCATATGCATGTGCAGGATAGCACTTATCTTCCAGTAATATCACCTTTGACTGGTTCCTTCTTTCCACATCACCCTTCCTACTGCTTTGTGTTATCTTCACATGTATTATTGGATTAAAATGCTGTTCTTTTTAGCCTGAATTGAGTTTGTGATCTCCACCGACTTGGTGACTTCAAAGATTGTTTCTTATAATACACCATTTGACACTGATGCCATTGGATAAAATGCTGATGTTTTTAGGAGTCCATTAATGGAATTGGACCTATTGCTTATTAAGGGGACTATTGATTTATTAGCTTAGCTATGAAAATGCATAAGGTATAAACAGCCAGTGCTATATTTTTATTTCTTTAACATTTTGGTGAAAGTTGTGATGCTGACAGCTCTTACAAGGAGGTATAGAATGTGTGAGCAGTGCAGGCTCTTGCGTTGCTTTGTCTCCTGTTCCTCAGGCCTGACTTTGAGAAGCCAGGAGACTAGTTAAGACCAATTCACATGGTCTCTCTTCTGAGACTTCTGTTAAGTATGTTTGTTCCAGTGTGAAGAATTGTCCACCAGACACTGGACTTAAAATACCAAGTCCTTTCAAGACAGTTAGTTTATTTGGAGAGAAGGTGAGTGCTGTAGAACCCATTAAAAATATTGCAGCCTACCATCATTTCAGATTTTTAATTGAATGCTTGATTCTGAATTTGTTTTGCCAGCTGCATTTGGGGAAGAGGGGATTTTATTTTTTATGAGTTTCTTTAAGTAGCTTGTTTAAATAGAAAAGGTGAACTTTACATCAGAGGCTTTGCTGAGATGTTATGTTAAAGAAGCAAGTCGTTACTGATTTCTTTCCCTAGGATTAAGTGCACTGTTGTTCTAAGATCCTTTTCTTTTACCCCTGTTTTGGAAACCAAGAGAGCATGGAAGAGACGTATCATTTCTTTGGGGGAGACAGCATTTCTTTCATGAAGAAAAGATTGTAGAGTAGCAGAAGGGAAATGCATACATTTTAACTGAAATGAGCTGCTGACTATCAGCTCATTGTGCTTGTGACCCAGGAAAGCCACAGACCAAAATTTCCTGCACATTTGCTCACTTCCTCATACTCTGTTTGTGAAGATGATAATCAGTTCCAATTGTCTTTTTGATGAAGTCAAGTCTGTGTTACCTCAGAGTTGCTTAACAGTTAGGAGTTCTTAAAGTTTTGGTTTTGCTTTAAAGGTTTCACATGTGTCTTCTACCAGAAGACAGGTCAGCGTGCCACTGATCTTGTGTTTCATCAGGTCTGATACTGGCTTTGTATTTTTATAAATCCTTCTCTCTCTCATATTAGGAAGAAGATGAAGTTCCTGATGATGAGACTCTGAATCAGATGATTGCTCGACGGGAAGAAGAATTTGATCTGTTCATGGTAAGGACACTAATGATAAGTAGTGTATCTTTTCCCCTAGTCTTTTCAACATTTGTGTTGCTAGAGGCACTACTCTTTCAGGATTCAAATTATAGACTTTTATCGGGGAGGGAGAGACTTCATTACATACTTTGTTCAGAGTGAAAAGAGAAAGTAATTTTCATTTAAAGAGAGCAGCTTCATACAATCTACAAAATGTGGCAAACCTGAGTAAGTAATTTAGTAAAATGATGTCTGAAAAGAGATGGATTTAAAGTTTAATTTGGAGGAGATTCAGGCAGTGCAAAAGCATTGGTCATCATTGTAGCTCTAATTACACAACCCTTTTTCATTTTTAAATGGTTTATCTCACTTGCTGTGCTCTTCTGGGCTTCTGCCAGGATAAGTTAGGAGTTGGTCCGGTGGTGGTAGTATTTAGGAGCTTATGATGGTGCTTTTCTTTTTTTCCAGTGAGACAAGGGGTCTGCAGTTTTCTAAGCAGGACTAGATGATAGTGAAGTACAAATTCCAGCACTTGCTCACACCCACCATTATTTGAACCAGTGCAACTGAATTGATGGGAGAACTACTAAAAAGTCAGCACAGACACAGCTTTTGTGATGACCTTTTTATAAGTATCCCAGGTGGAGATAAAACAAAGAGCCTAAACATCTCCCGTACAAGTTCCTGTGTACAAGCCCCTGAACCTAGAAGGGAAAGGTCATGGTCACCTACCTGTGCCACACTGGTGGGAGTAGGTTCCTCCATTCTCTAAAATGGAGCAGCTGCCTGTCATGCACATATATGTTCACACCTTCATGTACTGGAAAGCTTGAGAAGGACTGTAGTGTCCTGTGAGACTATACTTTTTAAAGGTCCGTGATATGGCCCCAGATTATTTCTGTCCCAAGAGTATGTCTTATAGCATAGTCTGTGTACATGTGTGCACATGTGTTTACAGGAGGAAACCAATCTTTAGGTGGGCAAGTAGTGGAGAAAACATTGTCCTGTGCAGCAGTTTGGCATATTGCTGCTAAAATGCCAGTCCAGCCCTGCTATGTTAGATTCTAATTAATGTTGCCCAAGAGTTTAAGGCCCTGAAGAAACAATGATCCATTGAGAGTGCTCTCTCATTTAAACATTCGCATACCATTGCCACAGCAGGACTCAAGTGTAGAGAATTTGACAAACCAGAAACCAAGAGGTGATCATCTCATATCCAACTGTGCGAGTTGAATATATAATTGTAAGCCAAACAGCTTCCTGATTTCTGTTACAGATGCATGCATCTGTATACCTTGTGGAATTTCCTGTTGCTGTGTTCAGCTTCTGTAGCTAAATTTACAAGGTTTGTGATGATTGATGTGGGTGTTGGTGTCGGAGACCAGGACTGAAAATTAAATATCTTGATTTTACTGTGCTGTGAAAGTAGATAATGCTGCATGAAATGTTCTTAATGCCAGAGGCCTAGCAGGAAATAGAGAGAGCATTGGTCGAATTGGTCAACCTTTTCTGTTGAGTTTATGACTTATTTTTACACGTTTCTATATCTTTCTGTTTTTTGGGACAATGCTTAAACTTAATCCATAATCAGTAAGATTTTAGTTGAGGTTTTAGGAGTTTAGGTTCAGGGCAGCTTGCCATTGCTTGTGCTTAAATCCTGTTACCCATATATTAATGCACCTAAATGTTCTAAGGGAATAAGTAGTTGATATCAATGCAAAAAAAATTAACCTTCAAATCTTATTATTATTACAGTAGTTGAAACAGGTATTAGTAGATAAGAAATGCTTCTTTTTTTTAAATAAGTCATTAATATTAATACAGTTGTATCCTGAAAAGTGACTCTCAGAATAATGGTCTAGATTTGGGTTCCATGTTTTCTTTACCTCACTAATTTTAGTATCTGGTATATAGAGCTAGTGAGGAAAAAGACGTTTTTCTATTTTCCAGCCCCGCTCATTAGAGTTGAGTTGTGAGGAGAGCCAAGTTTTGTTCTCCATCACCAGTCATAATGATTCTACTCTCCGTAGTAAATCAGTCCCATGTTCTCTGCTGGTGTTAGATCAACATAATTGAAATTTAGCAACCTGCTACATTGATGCATGAGAGAGAATAGCATTTAGTTTGCTTTCTTCAGTTGAATAGTCCTAACTAAATAGGCACAAGGGCCGGTTGATTCAGCTGGACTGTACAATTTTTATACTGTACTGTAACTTTTCAAATTAGAACTGCTTTTTGGTGTACAAACATAGCTGATGAATATCAAACATTACTCGACTGGGGTGACTGCAAGTAATCCTTATTTCTCTGATCTGGACTAAATGTGTCCTGCTTGTTTTTGACTGTAAATTAGCAAAGGCTGATGGTATTTAAATAGCAGTGAGGTTTGAAAGAAGCCTCAACCGTGCTATTTTCCCTGTCTATGTGCCCTTTGCTGAGAATGGTGAAGAGAATTTGACCAACTTTCTGCCACCCAGTGAGTGCATCTACGTGGATGCTACGTCGCTGTGGCAACTTAGCTCATCGCTACAGTGACATACAGTAGTGTGAGTGGTACAAACCATGATGGAGATGTAGCATCTAAAACTGATGGGCAAAGTCTGTCCCACAGGGCGAATCTGGTCAGCCAGGGACTCCATTTTCCAGCCGTCACTGCCAGCATGGCTTGGGTCAGTCTCCATGGAGACCCCAGCTACACCTGTGCAGGAAAGCTCAGGCTGGGCTTGTCATGGAGACGAGCCGCAGCAGCACTGGCAGCGTGCGCAGCACAGCAGCGCAAGGGGCTGCTCCGGAGCCACTGGGAGTTTGTGATGGGGGCAGCTTGCTCCAGAGCCATGGCAGAGCCACGATCTGTAGCCTGCACACTCCTGGCAGGGACGTGCAAGCCAGGGATGGTGGCTCTGCCCTGGCTCCTTGCAGTGGTGATGGCCTGGTCTCCATGGGAAGCCCAGCCTGAGCTTTCCTGCACAGGTGTGGCGGGTGTTTTCATGGAGACCAGCACAGGCCATGCAGGCAGAGGATGCTGGGAAATGGAGTCTGGCTGCCAGCCAGATCGGCCATTGTGCCCACCCCGGTCTAAAACGAACCGTGCGCTGCAAGTACCAAATGACTGCGTAATGCCAAATGCAGTCGGGGCGTGTGTAGATGAACTCAATGAGTCCCTCCACCGAGTAATTCTCTTTATAACCAGTTACAGGAGCACAGAGCTTAGTCTCTAGAAGTGGCTATGTACAGAGTAATCATACTTCATCCCAAGATAAGAGTTTTTTTATATTGAATTCGTTTTGTTTTTTTGTCCTGTTTATCAATCAAGTGATGCTGAACAGATTTATATCACGGTCTCTGAAATATAGCTTTTTACAGCCAAATCATTAGCATGAGAAACCAGTTTAATAGAGTCTGAAGTGTTCTTCTGGATTCTTCCTTTCTCCACACTTCTGCACGTACAGAAAATCTTGCGTATAACCTTATTGAAAATGAGTCCTCCATATTACATCACTTTAAAACTTTGCATAACTATTTTGGTATGTGGCGATAATCAGGAAATGGGCCTCCCTTAGTTTAACCCCACATAGATATTCTTGTACCATGCACACACACATCTGTTTAGAACTGGTGTGTCTCAAATCCTACCTATCGGACATTCCCCTTCACATCTCCCTGCTAGCTGAAACCTGGATCTCCTGTTTAGCAATAAGATTTTTCTGACCAAGAAATATTACACTGCAGTAGGATTACGTTTTAGATTTATACCTGGATCTCAAGGCACAAATGCTTGCTTCAGGTTTAAAAGGCAATGATAAATCAGGATGCTTTCTGATTTTTGAGGATGGTGATTTCACTTCTTTTTCTTCAGGTACGTAAATGCAGTTTTTATAGCTGAAGATTAAAAAAACAAACCTCACTGCTTTATTCGGTTCCTTTTCATGTACGACATCACACATTAGGCATAACTAAGGACAGCTGTTCTTGAACAGTCTTTAGCCACTAACGTGTCATTGGGAATTCTTCAGAGATACCCTTTTCTTTTTGTAAGAAAAATATCTTAAACATCTTGTTTACTTTTCTGTATTTGCCCCTTTCTTAATGTGTATACACGTGGGATGCTGTGGATTTTTTTTTTTTTTTTAAACAGCTGCTCAGTTTTGTGTGGAGCTAAATGACTGGGGGTCACTATTGCAGATTACAATCAACAAACTCATGTCTAGGGTTACCTTCAAGTCCTTTCCAGTTACTCAGTATTCAAAATACCTCTTGGGTTTTTTTCACTCTCCATTGCTGCTGGTTCAGGAATTGGTCAAAATTTGCTCTGAATTTAGGGGCGAATAATAAAGGAAGTGGAAGCTTCTAACTAAACTAAAATAACCTTGCTCGCCACACAGGTTTTTAAAACACATTTCTCCTTTGACTCAACAATGGTACTTTTTCCACCACTTCTCGCATGCGCCTAGTAGCCTGGCACCCCCTATTAACAATTGTAAATATTCTGGTAACTTCCATACCAAATGTATTTTTGTTTTCTTTTTCATTTGCTGCAAGTGACAGCAACTTTTTTGGGGGAGGTGTGAAGGTGCAACCTTATCTCCAGCAAGAACAGACAGAATTCAGAGTGAGAAGTAGGTGTGCTGTGCAGGTATCACTGAAAGGCTTGTTTGAGACGTTCATGTACAGGTTTCTCTCACTTTATGCGGGTTCTGTATGTGTGAATTCGCTCTTATGCAATGACCCTTTTTATACCAAAAAATCATTATATGCAAGATAAATTCATGCTTATGCAGTTGGTGTGGAGGAAGCCTGCAATCAGCTGCTTTTTGCTATGCTTTGTGGGAGTGACACGCACCAAAATGTAGTCTCCTGTATGGATCTGTGCTCCTTGCTCATTTTCTGTGACATGGGTTACTGTAGTTGCCATCCCTATTATGGTAACATTCACCATCACCCCTTTCTTGTGTGTACTGTCTGCTGTTGGTGACTACCAAAATTGACTTGTAAAAGTGGTAGAAACCGGTCTAGGGGCCAATACAGTCGATCTTGGAACATATCCCTATTGTTACATTGTAAAGTGGGTTCCCTTTACATGAATTCAAGTTGTGCACCATTTTCCAGGATCACATGTACAGCATAAAATGAGGAAAACCTGTATTAGTGCAATGCAATCCTGCCTTGGTTAACAAACACCACAAGGAAGTATGTGTGGATGTGTATATGTATAATGGTTTCTAGTTATAGTATAATATTAAGGTTGTTTCTAGGATTTATATCTGTATTTTTTAACTTAAGTAAGCCCTCCTTATTGAAAACTGCCATTTCATAGGGGATCCTTGGACCCCTGGAATTTGAGTTGCTACTCTAGTTGTAGTAACTTTTTTAATTTTCCTTCTCAGACCCACAGTGGTAGTGTCTTTGACCTTGTAAAAGTCAGTGATTTTTTTTAGCTCAAAAAAAAAAAAAAAATCGGAGCTGTCCCTTTGCTGCTTCATGTGGGCTAATGCACCCTAGAAGTAATACAGAAGGAATAGGATGGCAGTTTTATCAGTCAACAACACTGCA
Source organism: Caiman crocodilus (assembly GCA_030014935.1). Classification (NCBI taxonomy): domain Eukaryota; kingdom Metazoa; phylum Chordata; order Crocodylia; family Alligatoridae; genus Caiman; species Caiman crocodilus. The sequence continues at coordinate 13,854,351 of JAGPOW010003395.1, forward strand.
TATTATCAAAGCTGACAGTTATAGACACCAATTCTGCAAAAATGCACAGACTTTACTTACATGAAAGCATTTGTGGCATAGCAACCTTAGTTTCAGGTATCACTAGTGATGCTGTGTGTATATAACTATAGTGCAGGTTATGGTATAGTACCAGTTTCAGGTAGCCTTATTGTCATTTTTTAGGTCTATTGCTGTTATATGAGAAAACATGTCTAAGTGTTGCAGCAATAAAAAGGCTTTTCATCTTGGCTTTTGAACAAGTGGCATGCCCTATTTATAACCTCTTATAGCTAAAATCCTTTGGGAACGGCTAGAGTTTGCAGGGGTGTTGTGGTTTTATTTTATTTCTTTAGGAACTCGTCTTTAAGAAAGAAGCACGATTGTAATGTATTTTAACTTAGTATTTCAACCTATATTTTACAAATAATATCAAACATTTTTAGATGGGGTGGGGAGGTATAAATAATTGTAAAGATATTGCTCTGTATAATTCCTGAGAACCGTGCGCTTTGTTACTTCTGTCTGCTAATCAATACACATTCTGTTGAGATCTATTCTTTAATTGGAGTTGTAAACTCTGTGCCAGTCTGTAAATGGATGAGTCCATATAGATGGCCAGTTAGTTCATTTATAAATTAAACAGACTTTGAAAAGGGGCTACAGTAATACTGTGTGATGTAAGGATTCATTTAGAATACATGCACGTGTCCAAGTAAAGGTTTTGAGAGTGAGCGTGCAGCTTGACCACTTGGATTTCAGATACATGAGGTATGCTACTCTCTCATATCTCTGTAGTAAGTGCAAAATGGATTGTATACGAGTAAAAATGCCAAGAACAAGCAGCCGCTGACCTTCTAGCACTTCCATTGTTACGGCTTCTTGGCTGTTTTAACTTTCTTTTTGTATTCAAAGTATAGTTGCCAAAAATATTTAGGTACCTAATGATTTTGGTTGCCTTGGTAGTGAATGAGATTTGAGATATACAAGTCTGAAAATCTCAACTGAAGTGTCTAAGTCATTTTAAGAAATAGTTGGTTACCAAACACGAAAATAATTTCAGCTGTTCTTTGTATCACAGATACAATAGGGTTTTAATGTAATGTTGTCCTTCTAATAAGTCTAATTTTAAATGGCCTAGTTTAGTATTCTAATTTATACATAGTGTTCCAGTAAACAGCTGTCAGCACTTCAGCTGGCTAGCATGCTGGTTCTGACAACTGAAGCAAAGTGTCATCTGAACAGGACTGAAGTACAGGAACATCTTTATTCTAATTCCAGCTCACAGAATTCCATTTGTAGCCTTGGGCAAGTCACATAATGACTGTGCTTCAGTTTTCCTCATTAGTAAAATGGCAGCAATACCTTACGGGGATGTTGTCAAGAAAAATTTGGTGTTTTGTAAATCACTCATAAGTGCTCTGTGAAAACTATAATATAGATGCAAAAGTAGGTACAGCATTTTAAATAGCAGCTATCCCAGTGCCCATATTATCTGCTTTCTTAGGGGTGCTAAACATCTGTTGCTCCCACTCATTTCAGTGGTAGCTGTGTACTGATAAACTTGATTGAAAATAAGCAACTGTCATGCATGGGGTTTCCCTGTTATAAAGGCTCCTCAGAAGTATAAACATTGGAGAAGAAAGTAGAAAATAGTTGAAGGTAGACTTTAAAAATATTCGGCAAACTTCAGGCAGTACCAAGTATCCAGCTTTCCTCCCACTCCTCTCAACTATTTTATTTACCTGTCTTTGCAGCGCATGGACATGGACCGTCGCAGAGAAGATGCTCGAAACCCCAAGCGAAAGCCCCGCTTGATGGAGGAAGATGAACTGCCATCCTGGATTATTAAAGATGATGCTGAAGTGGAAAGACTTACCTGTGAAGAAGAGGAAGAAAAAATATTTGGGCGGGGATCTCGCCAGCGCAGGGATGTGGACTACAGCGACGCTCTCACTGAGAAACAATGGCTAAGGGTATGTGCCAGTTCTTATTTTCTGACAGCTGATGCTTGCTGCTAGGGGTTTTTGTCAGCGAATACTATGAAGTTGGAGTTAGAGGTTGAAAACTGTACAAGTAAAAAGGATACCTATCAGCCAAGGCTATATATTCTTATTATTAGTACTAATCTTAAGAAGTTATATTAAAGGTATAACTTAATATTTGAATTAGTTGCTGGAGCATACATTACTGTTGCCAGACTTGGAACCTAGTATTGCTCTACTGCGAATATTTTGTTACTGTGGGTCTTGACAAATCTCGCTTGTGGTTCTAGACCCATTAACCAGAGTTGTAATCTAGTCATGTAGGCACTTTTTCTTGTAGCATAGCAGCATGCTAGGGTTTTGTGGTAAAAAAGTCCTTCAGAATATGTCTTTTTCTAACATGTGCAATGTGGCTACCTAGAGCTGAGACTCCTTTACCAAGAATTATGCTGTTCTGGAGGCTTCCAAACTAGATTCTGTTTTTCCAAAGCCAGTTTTTCTGTTTACCTAGGACTCTGAGACTGCTTTACAGCAGGAAGTATGCACTGCCTTTATGCCCTCAACATAGAGTTCACAGAGAGGCAGGACTCGTACATACTCTCTGGGTATCGCTAAGACAAAAAGGTCCCCAGTACCTGAGGTGCATGCACATCCACAGAAGAATGTGCACAAGGATGAAACCTCTCAGAAGGCTCCATGTATTGTTATGCAACTTCTTGACCTAGCCAGATTTCATGTCCTTGCTGGAGCACATGTTGTAATTAAGGGTATTTCTGCGCATGTGACTTCAGTATTATAGGGTAGAGATACCCATAGTAGCTCTAAACTACCTGAGCTTGAATATTGGCAGTACTCTAGCCATGGCAATGTGGAGCTCAGTGTGATCTGCTTCTTTGTAGGTTTTTCAGGTCTTGGTACACAGTAGTCACTTCTGAGACTACAGTAACTTACTCGGCCCTTCTCAGCTTTGTCATGCTGTTGCCTAAAAGTGATTTACTGCTTTACTAAAAGTAACTGCTGACATTAGCATTGCTAATGTTTTCATGTCTGTAATTTGAGTGAGGTTAATAATGTTGTACGGTACTAGTGTTCTCTGGTAAAAAGTCCTTGACATCAGCTGAACAATGGAGAGCTGAATCATCCGAAACAAGTGTTCGATATAAAATGTGGTCATTTTAGGTGGTTCATTATTGGAAATTCAGATTGTTACTATTGACTTGATGAGGGAAAGGAGAATGATACTACCTTTTTCTTTTCCATTCAGTTTTGTCCCTTATTCAATTATTTAAGCTTTTCTGTATTTCTGAGCCGAAGCCTTAGCAACTGCCTGCCCCCACACCTTATACACGGAGCCAAGACAATGGATTTCTACCCTCCCTTCTCACCCCCTCATGTTGAATGGGGGAAAAATATCGTATCTTGCATTTTGAGTAAATACAGTATATACAAAATCAGAAAATGGGCACCTTCAGAGGATTTTTGGAAGATGAGATGATAGTTGGTCAGTCTTTAAATATGTATAAATTACTAGAGTGATTTAATCAGCAGCTTTACCCTGGGGGCTTTGCCATTTGTAACAAGATATGCTCATTGTACAGAAAATTTAAACTAATCATTTCTTGTTAATTGGAACTTGCAGACAATAAACTGCTTTTTAAACCAACATTAAGGATGTAGGAAAACACAGAAGAGCCAGTAAATTCTAAATTAAGGGTGGGTTTTTTTTGTCTTCGATTCGCAGCATTCTCCGTTGCACAGCCTCACATTGTTTGCTCTTTGTGCTGCTGTGTAGGTATCTTGCAATAAATACTTCAGCCTACTGCAGAGTGGTGGCAAAATCAGGCTGTCATTCACTGGCAACAAGGGTATCCCTCTGGTTTCTCTGATTTCTCTCCAGCTGTCAATTGGTCCCCTAGATCCCCCTGTTGCAGGGCTTTCCTGAGGGGAGTATCAGCTTTCTGACTAGCAGGTTGGCTTGTTGATATCGGTATGTAATTCCTAGCAGTCTCCCAGGATCCCATTTGCCTTTTGGGCACCTGTCACCTGAACTCTGCTCCCCTTTCTGAAGTGCTTACAAGGGCTGCTGCCTTGGGGCTGTAAGGAGACAAGCCAGAGGCAAAAAGGAAGCGGCTTCCTTTTTCCGATTCTACAAAGAGAGTGAAGCCAAAAGGGTAGCGTGGCAGGTGGAAGATCACACCTACTTCCCTAAAGCTTGTTTCATAACCATGGGTTTCCCTCTGCCAGTCGGCCACCTGCTTGTCGCCAGGGCTGGACACAAGTGTGGGCAAACCGGGCGGTTTGGGGCCCAGACAGAAAGGGGCCCCAAAATGGTAAATTTTTTCCATTGTCTTATTATCTGTGGTGAAGGGGTGAAGTGCAGGGAGGAATCTTTGAACCTAACTCCCTTCATCTGCCACCAGTGGATCCCAGGTGGTAAAGAGAGAGCTTTTAGGGAAGTCAATTTAGAAACTGTAAGCTAGGCCTGTAAGGGGGCATGTGCGCCTAGCAGGGGCATCAAACACATGGCCTGCAGGGCAGATCTAGCCCATGGAGCCATATGATCTGGCCTGTGAGTCTCTGGACTAACCCCATGTGCTGCATGGGGCACATGCTGGCCCCAGTTTCACACGCTACATGTAGTGTATAGGCTGGACCAGGTGCTGCGTGCGCTGCTTTTCCTCCGTGTTCAGTTGAGGATGTAAGATGCATGTAGCACTCATGCCAGATTGGCTCTACGTAGTAGCTTCAGGACCCATCCACATCAGACTGTGCTAGAGCCAGTGCTCGGGGCTGGTCCAGTGAGGCGCCATGCTCAACTCATGCTCTATGCTGGCCCCATGCTACATGCAGTGTGTGTAACCAGTGGCCTGCTCTGCACATAGTACATGGACTAGACCTGACATCTTATGCAGCATAGGGACTCTAGGGTATGGGGTGCATGCAGCATGGAACCGGCCTGGCCCTGTGTGCTGGTTCCAGTATGCTCCTGATCTTGATTGGCCCAGACAAGCATTTCGGGTTGCTGCAGCCGGGAATCGTGCTGTACTAGGTCTAACCCATGCACTCTGTGCAGAGCGAGCAGCTGACCTTGACCCTAAGCCTAGGTTGAGGCCAGAGCCTCGGCAGATGCCTGCTCCCAAACCATATACACAAATCCAAGACAATGGGGTTCCTCTGCTCCCCCCCCCCCCGTTGAATGGGGAAAAACACCTTGTTTTGTATTCAAATAAATACAGTGTATACAAAATCAGAAGGTGGGCACCTTCAAGTACAGTACTATGAAACTATGCTTAAAAGATCTGTAGCTGCCTTAGATGAACTACAGATGAACATCTCTTCCCATACTCCCTGGAAGATGCAGTAGAAGAGTGGGTTGTTACCAGCTGCTGCTGTAGGTCACCATGCCCTAACTGTTGAGCTGTTCATAGCTGCCAAAGTGGATCGCCATACCTTCAAACCCAGGTTACTGTTCTCAGCTTTTGCTGTGTCTCATCTCCACCTCCTTGCCCCAGCAGATGGTTGTCTCACGTATGGAGGGGAAGCCCACATCTGAAAGAGCACGTAATATAAAGAGTCTCTTGACACAGTGTTTGTTTATTTGTAGTTCCTCATCCCTGGACATTGTACATGAATCTAATGTTAAGCCTGTGTCACAGCCACACTTACTTTATTAAGCTTTATCCAGCTGTAACTTAATAGCTGGATAGATCTCTTTATGATATGATAGTTTGTACATGTAACCAGTTTAAAGCAGTTGTGCAGTTAATTGCATAATACATGTAAAGTGTAGAGGGGGCCTAAGATGCCACCTTGACTTACCTTCGACCTGAAAAAAAATTATGGGATACAATTTTTTTTTTTTTTCAGGTAGTAATATTGAGCTTTGGTCCTTGGAAGCAGATGCTAAGGCAAGTCAGTTTCCTGCTGGTTTAGTGATACAGATGGGAAGCTGAGGCTATAGGGAGACATTAGAAAAGTCTATTTATTATCTTGGCTCCTGCCAAACTATTAAAAGCACATAAGTCATATGGCAAATTGGAACAGTGCACGGAGTAGAACAGGACTTAAAAAACCAAACCAAACCGTGTAAGTAGTAACTAGAACAAACCGCTGTGTGTTGAGGTCAGCTTGTACACAGCTGCCCTCGGTTGCTTCAGAGCCATCTGGAATGCCTCCCAGCCAGGTCTGTCTGGAATTGGGTCCTGAATTACAGCCAGACCTTCTCAGTTCTGGGTAAGAAGGCAACATATAGTTTGGCTCAAAATTAGGTCAGTGGACATTATCCAGAGGAGATTCCTGATGGAGCTGCATAAAACCTGTAGATAGCTTTTTTTGTGTTTTCATTCCAGGTTTCAAGTGACCCTTGCAAATGCCAGGATGTAAATAAAAATCCATCTGGTTTAGAGCTGAATACCACAACTCATTCACCTTCCCTTTTCTAGCCTCAGAGAATTGGAAACAAGGAGAATAGGCCTCCTTTTCAAGGAACAGAATAAGTTGCTAGTGGAAGCTTATCTTTACATTCCTATTTGCCATCTTAAATGAAAGTCTTGTTTTGCACACACGTGGCTGCTTTTTTCCCTACATTGTAACCATCTGATTTGAAAAGCTCTTTCATGTTTTTGGGAGCCAGAGTTCACATGCACCTTATGTAGACAACTTTTGTTTTACCATCTGCACTTGTGCATTAGTAACCAACCATGATGGCAGATAGTAGCTGGGTGTAAAGAACAGGTTCTTTTTGGTCCAGGTCCATCTGTAGGTAGTTATAAATGAGTACACAGCATCTACCAGCTGCAGTGCACTAATGTAGTGAGGTTTTCCAGTTTGTGCATGTACCCCTATTTCCCCCGGATAACAAATCCATTAACTATCCTGACCAGACAAGGTGTGTGATCAGATTTTTTTTTTCTTTTTCTTCTGTTTTTTATTTAAAAAAAAAAATAGGATGAGCATAAATCAGCCCTTCCTCTGAGAGAATCAATTTCTCATGATCTGGACAGAGCAAATGTTCCTATCTCAATATATTCTGCTCTCTAAAGGGACAATTAACTCCAGGGCTGGATTAAACGGGACGGAATTGGTACCCAGAAATAACCCCCCTCTTTCATTCCAAGTCAGTTTGGTGGGATGATGATTGACCTCAATAAATGTAGAAACAATCAAAAGTATCATCTCTTACCATAGAGAATTGACAACAGATGAGGCAGAAAATGATTTGACACAAAGCTGTGTGCCTTCACTTTTCTACTGTTTCCAAAGACCACAAACTAGAAATGACAATGTAGTAGTGATGCTGTTCGAATGAAGTGCTGGATGAAGAAGCCCTCTCTCTCTCTCTTCAACCTCCCTGCCATAACACTGGATCTGTTAGTACCTCTCTCTCTCTCTCTCTGTCTCAGACATGGTCAACTATTGCAAAAATTGATCCTTCATCCAGTATCACACAGATTCAGAATGAATATTTGGTACTCATTTTATCAGTGTGATGCACCAGAGAAAAATTAATAAATGGGATGTTGGTTGGTTTAAAGTCCATAGTTTAATTAATATGCTGAACAAGAAAAGCATATCCTCGAGTTTCTGTAGAAGGATCTTACTGTAGAAATATATACTTCTGCATTAATATCTTTCGTCAAACATAATGTCAGTTCATAAAAGGAAGCTTTATTGAAGTATCAACATTTGATGTTTCCTTAGGGAGAGCTGCCCTTATTCCAAGCCCAAAAGGTCAAACTGTATGACCTTGGGACCTCCATTCTGCTCCTTGCAGACTATTTAGACTGAACCTCTGTCATTATAATTGTTTTCTAGTAAAGGAGACCCTCCCACTGGCTCCTGCCTCCAAGGAGATAAATTTTGAAGTTTGGAGCTTCCTCTGATGGGACCCCCAATTCTACTAATAATCCTGATAAATAGTATTTGAGCTGTCACAGTGTTTCTGCCCAAGATCAATTAAAGAAATACTCTTCCTTTTTTAAACATTTTGAATACAGTCCTTAAGAACAGATAGTCTTAGGGCAAAGAAGTCATGTTCCTAGATTGTCTATGTTCCAGGTTCTCACTTAACATCAAGTTTATAATCTGGGGAAGGCAGAGCTACGTAATCTAGATGTCCTTCAAGACTCCTTGTTTATTTGTGTAAAGTTAGGTTACTTAGGACCTCTCCTAGACTCATTTGCAGAAAGATTGAAAGGCCAGGCTATTTCAAACCAGAGATTATCCATGTGGGTGTCTAGTTATTTTGCAGTTTGCTACAAGTGAGATAATTCAGATTTTTTTTTCAGTGCATATTAGGACTTGGTCTCTTGGATCCAGTCACTGTCTGCAGCTTCTCTAAGAAGGCAGCCCGTCTTGGGCATACATAGGTCAGTGACTTCTGGGGTTGTAGTTCATACCTTTACAAAATACAGAACTTCAATGTAGCTTCTGGCAGAGCAGTGAGGTGGTATTTCATTTAAGTAGAATCTGCACCCACCACCTCCTCTGCATCACCAAGAATAGGGAATAATATATAAATATACCCCGAAAAATAAATTGTTACTTGCCTTTATAGATCCTGTGATTCGTCAAGAAGTATGTGTGGAATATATACATTGCATGACCCACCTTCTTTCACAATTTGCGAGTTCTGTATTATAAGGACTCTGTTCTGATGAAAGACTGTACAGGGCACAAGGATACACAGGATACGTGCAGCCTTTTGGAGGTTCAGATTAAAAGGATAATTCTACTTCATGTCCTGGAGATATTCTGCTGTGAAAATCTTATTGTAACATTAATAGCTGGATCTAGACGTGCAGGCATGTGCGGTTTGTGGTACCACAAACCACACACCCAGCACGTTGAAACATGCCCTGTGCTGCAAAATCCCAGTAGCAAAAAAAAAAAAAGTGGTGTGGCACATGCCACCGAAGCATGCCAGAGCGTCTCCCCTCCTCTAGTTCAACCCCAGCAACTCCAGCAAACCAGGAGCCGGGAGGGGGGAGAAACGGCCGCTTCTCCGAAGTGGGGCATTTTGCCTTGCACCATACCCCACAAACGGGGGTATGCACAGCAGAAAAAACAGGGAAGTGCCTAACATGGCAAGGAATAAGAAAATGGGTCTATGCCCAATTCAGTTTCTTTTCTTCAAATAAATAAGGTCCAGAAATCTGGACCATCTGCTGTCTAGAACAGAGGGAGAAACTGACATCCAAAACTGGTCTGCAGTAGAGAAAGCAAGGAAAGGTTATACTTTCCTTGAAGTGGATCTAACACAATTTGTAATTTTAGCAAGTAAAATCATATTCCTTTGTCTGTAAAAGTTGTTTTAAGAAAAGCTCCAGCTGGAGCTATTTCCTGCTGCCTGTATCGGACAGATCTGGTAATAACTTTACATTGCAAGAACACTGAAGTACCATCATTTAAAGGAAACCTGTTCTTATGAATGATGAATGGTGCTCACTTTACAGCATAAACTAATCAAGGCCAAGAAGTTCAAGCTTTATTGTTTAAATTTCATTTCACTATTTTAATAGTCTTTTATTAAATGATTTTTTTTTAATTAAGAGTGGAAACAAAAGAATACACTAGCAGCAGATTATTACAGTTCTGTAAATGTACATAAAATGTAGACATGGAAATTAGAAATAAAAGCTACCATATAATTCCATCAGTACTCCTTTCTCCACTGATCTAGTTCGTAGAAATTTCACTTCTTGTTCTGATTAAAATCATTGCTTTTCAAAATTGTATTTGTATATCTTTCCAAAGTATTTCTTCCCATTTTAAATTTATTTAGTATTCATTTATTTAGCATATGCAGTTTTGGCATATTGTTTCAGTCATCTTAAGGCAATATCATCACCAGTATGAAGGCCACCAGGTAGCATTGTAAATGGACATGAGTCAAGAATGTGGGACATGGTTTGAACTTGTCCACAAGAGCATTTGTTGTCATTGAGAAGGCCCCATTGGTATAGGTTTCCAGCACAATGACCCTGTCCAGTTTGAAAATGATTGGGAGTTGCCCAAAAGTATTATAGTCAATTACATCCTGGTCAACTGACTAAAGTTGTAGGTGATGTGGTGACAGATTGGAGCTTGTGCTGACCCTTCTTTGTGACATCAAGTAAGTAAGAAAAAGTCAAAGGATTTTGAAAGGGTGGACCATATTGGGTGTCTTGAGGGGAACTAAGCTATTGGTGGGTGGAATATGTCCCAGTTAAGGCTGTGCAAAGCTTCGGTCACTGATTCAATTCAGCAGAGATTTGGCCTGATTTGGTATCCGAATCTCCAAATCCGAACAGAATCAAGAGACCCTTTCATCTCTTCAAGTCTAATTGGAACCCTCCAAATCGATTTGGAGAGATTCGGAAGGATTTGATGATTTGCACTTAGACATAGCTTTAAATGTTTTTTCTATGTACCTCGAGGGTACCAGGCAGCTTGTAATTGCTGAGATGCTGGAGCGGATGGATTGGGAGTGGGGGTCCCCAGCAGAGCTGCCTGAGCAGGGTGCAGGGCCCAGGGCAAATTGGCCCTACCCTTACTCTGATCCCACGGCCCTGGACCCAAAGAAGTGGCATTGGTGGCAGAGGGATAGCAAGCGGCCTGACATGGAGCAGCCACTTCACCTGGCTGTGCTGCTTCACCCAGCTCCACGCCGCCACTGCTCTGCCCCACTCCATGGGGCCCCCCAAAGCGCAGGGCCCAGGGCAGTTGCCCCAATTTGCACCCTGCTAAGGATTGCCCTGGTCTCCAGTGCACTTGGCAGCGGACCCAGAAGTGGATCAGAAGCACTTGCAGTTCATTTCTGAGTCCACCAAGGACTGTGCAGGCCCCCCTAGTGTGGCAAATTGTGCTTCCTGGGTCGGGGGCACCTGGAGTCCCCCTGTGGCCGATTGCTGAGCCAGGGGAAGTGTGGGGGGGGCCGTGCACTTGCTGGCAGTCCCGGAAGTACTTCCAGTTTACTGGGTTCACCACCAAGCACGCACAAGGCCCCCAGCACCCCTGTGGGACGCTTCATCCACCCTACCATCGCATTTCTAATTTTTGTAAATGTACATAAAATGTAGACATAGAACTGTAATAGTCTGCTGTCTCTTGTTTGCTATTCTTTTGTTTCTACTCTCTTTTAATTAAAAACAATCATTTAATAAACGACTATTAAAGTACTGAAATGAAATTTAAATAAAGCTTGAACTTCTTGGTCCTGATTAGTTTATGCTGTAAAGTGAGCACCAATCATCATTCATAAGAGCAGGTTTCCTTTAAATTATGGTACTTCAGTTCATGAGCTGCACCTGGTACCTTGAGGTATGTAGAAAAAACATTTGTTTTCTAGTTTCATAATACTTTGGGGTCAGAAGGGACCTGAACAGATCATCTAGTCTGACCCCCCCACTGGCAGGAGCACACGGTGGGAGCACACAACCCCAGACAGATGTTTCTCCAACTTCTTTTTGAATTTACCCAAGGTAGGAGTGAGGACCACTTCCCTAGGAAGTTGATTCCGAATCCTAGCCACCCTAACAATGAAATAGTGCCTCCTAATCTCTAACCTGAACCTATTCTCCAGCAGCTTCTGGCCATTGTTCCCTGTTACCCCAGGTGCTGCTGGAGGGAATAGAATCCTTCCTATTTGCTGCTGATCTCCCCTAACGAGTTTGTAGGCAGCCACCAAATCCCCTCTCAGCCTTCGCATGCTGAGGCTAAACAGGTTCAGGTCCTTCAGCCTCTCCTCATAGGGCCTGCCCTGTTGCCCTCCAACCAAGTGGGTGGCCCTCCTCTGAACCCTCTCAAGGCAGGCCACATCCTACTTAAAGTGTGGTGCCCAGAACTGGATGTGGTACTCCAATTGTGGCCTGACCAATGTCGCGTAGAGTATTACCCGGGGAGCATCACCTCTCTGGACCGGCTTGAGATACATCTCTGGATACACAGCAAGATGCAGTTGGCTTTGCTAGCTGTGGTTTGGCAATGGCGGCTTGTGTTCATCTTGGAGTCAATGACTCCAAGATCCCTTTCCACCTCTGTGCTTGCAAGGGTGGAGCTCACCAGCTTGTATATATGCTGTGGATTTCTTCTCCCCAGGTGCAGCACCCTGCAATTATCTCCATTGAACCCCATCCTATTACCATCTGCCCCCTTCTGTTTTCTGTCTAAATCTAATTGCAGCCTCTCCCTTTGAGTGTGCCTACCTCTCCCCACATCTTTGTGTCATTGGCAAACTTGGACAATGTGTTTTCCAGCCTGTCATCCAAGTTGCTGATGAAGATGTTGAACAGTGTAGGCCCCAGGACTGAGCCCTGGGGGACCCCACTTCACATCCCACCAGGTCAGGGGCCCGTCTACCACCACTCTCTGGGTGTGCCCCATCAGCTAATTTTTGACCCATCCAACTGTGTAGGCATCAATGCCACAGTCGCTCAATTTATTAATAGAGAATGGGGTGAGAGACTGTGTCAAAGGTCTTAAAGTCCAGAAAGACTACATCCATGGCGACACCATGATCCAGGGATTTCGTTACCTGCTCATAAAAGGCCATCAGGTTGGTCTGGCAGGACCTACTTTTGATGAGTGCATGTTGATTTTTCTCTGGACGTGATCTCCCCTGCAGGCCCCTCACAGATGTGATCCTTGATAATTACTTCGAGGATTTTCTCCAAAACTGATGTGAGGCTTATGGGCCTATAGTTTCCTGGGTCTTCCTTTCTCCCTTTCTTATAAATGCGGATCACATTAGCTAGTTTCCAATCTCCAGGTACCTGGCCCGTGGACCATGATTGCTCATACAGCCGGGTCAAGGGCACAGCACTGACCCCTGCCAGCTCTCTCAACAGCCATGGGTGGAAGGCATCAGGGCCCGCAGATTTTAAAACATCCAGCCCTTCCCAGAAGATCCCTAACAACATCTGTGCAGACCCAAGGCCTGGCAGTGCTATCCCCAAGATTGCCCCTACCTGTGGTGGGTGAGCTGTCCAAGAAGACAGAGGCAAAGAACTTGTTAAAAATTTCGGCTCTCTCATCTGGCGTAGCCACAAGACTACCATTTGAGTCTAGCAAGGGCCCTACATTACCCGGTGCCCTTTTCTTACTCCCAGTGTATTTGAAGAAGGACTTTTTGTTGTCCTTAATCCTGATTGCTAGCCTGAGCTCCACCCCCGTCCTAGCCCTCCTACACTCACAGGCCAAGGAGGAGTATTCCTCCTTGGTGATAGTCCCTCCCTTCCACCAGGTGTATGCCTCCCTTTTGGTCCCCAGGCATTCTTGAATGTCTTTGCTAAGCCATGGGGGTTTCAGAGCACTTTTACCCCCCTTCTTTTTCTTGGGGACTGCCACACTCTGAGCCTGGAGGATTGTCCCCTTAAGGTATGCCCATTCCTCATGAGCTCCCATATTCTCTACCTTTTGGGCCCTCAGTGCCTCCCCCACTAATCTTCTAAATTTGTTGAAGTTGGCCCTTTTGAAGTCAGGGGCTTTAGTCTTGGTATAAGCCCTCAACACCCTGCACTAGATGGTGAATTCCAGCAGGCAATGTTCACTATCTATAGCCAAATCGCTGGTTCTCTGAATCAGCATAGACTCTTCAGATTAGGATTCAGCTGAATTGAATCAGGACAGTGATCTGAATCAACTAATCAAAGCACTGTTCCTGATTCGTGCCAAACCCGAATCGAACACAGCCCTTTTCACATACCCATAGTCCCAGTACACTGGCAGTGTAACATGATCAGAGTCTGGCTAGTAAGTTTACTCCATTTTTAATTGCATATCTTAACAAGTACCTGTGCCTATGTTGTGTTTGAAGGTGGGCTATGAATTCCATCATATTGTCATTTCAGGTCCCATTGCACAGTGAATTTAGAGCTATTTCAGCAGCTGTTCCCTTGTATAATGGCCATCAGCATGCACATTCTGTAACTGGGTAGCACTATGCCTTTTATCATACAGGAAAAGCCCCTCTGGGACTAGGGTTCAGGGTACAGGATTTAAATGTCAGTTCATTTCAAAATACACACAGTAGAACCACAACACAGTTCCACTGTATCTGGAACTAAGCAGGCAAAAGTTAAGCCTTTTCTAAAATTCACGTGAAATCAAGAGACTGATAGCTATTATAACATGCCATATTTCAGTCAGGTACATTTTAATTAGAAAAAAGCCAAACATAAGCTTCTGCGAGTAAATCCTTCAGTGAAGGCTTTTATATCACATTCACATATCAATTTTGCAGTCTAATCTTTAGAAATATGGTAAAAATGACTCAAACTTTTTCTTTCAGCTATGTTTCCTTTTCTATTTATGTTAAACGTAGTTGGATATGCTCTGTTGATGGCCTTGGCACTCTTTCTTTCCTTATTCTACTCAAAATCTTTCCTAGGGCCAATTTAAAAAATGTTTGACACCTTCTTTTCACCAGCTGGAGCTTTACATAATTTTTTGCAATCTTGCACAACCCACCTTCATCTCCTATTTATAGCCAACCTTGGTAACAAATACTGTAGTAAACTTAGGCTGGTTTGTACATGTCATTTTGCTGTAAATTCTCACAGGCCTTGTCAGGGTTCACTTTTGCCAGGGAACTTTGACTTTGAGTCTTTTACAACTGATCCTATCAAGGTATTTTAAGATGCCATTTTGCAGCCAGCAATGGTGGCTTCTTCATTTGATTTTAGAGTGGGGCTTGATTTAAGTAATTTAGAATAGCAAAGTGGGAATATCTTGTGTTCAGTATTTGTTTCAATTTAGCCTTTCATCTAAGGTCTGTTATTTTACTTAAGCCTCATGGAGACTTGTTTTATTTGTTGGAGACTGGGATGCTCTGAAAGAGGAGGAATCTATCCATTATCTGTAAAATTGGGTGAAAGCTGTTGTATGTAGAATCTCTATACTCTCCATTCACCATTTCTTATTTCTATTTTTTTCTACTCTGAGAACAGCATATAACCTCCTCTTGTATCACAAAGTTCACTGACTAGTTGAAGCAGCTTAATAGTTGGATAAGTGATTTGCCCAGAGCAGTGGAAGAAAATTGCATTTCAGTCAAAATGACGTGCTCTGTAGTGTTTAATTGCAGGTCCAACTGAATTTATTAACCTTTTTAAAAAAAATCCTTGTTTCAAGAATGTGTCTTTGTGGCCTGGAGCCCTCGATCTCTGGGCACCAATTACCCCATGATAAGCAAAGGTCACTACACCTGAACACCAAGCCTGCCTTGTAATATAGCGACCTGATCAGAAAGTCCTGAACCTCATTCTTTCAAGGGATCAGGAAGCTGGGCAATAAAATTCTGCCAGAAAAGGAGATTGAGCAGCCCATTTTTCTTCTTCCCTTGAGAGGGAATGTAATGTCTCTTCTGCCACTATGGTTCTGCTGGTGGGAGGCTGAGGAAGAAAATGCGATTGGCCCATGCCTTGCAGGTCTTCATGAAGCCAAAGCAGTTGTTTAGATTGCTTACGCTTAAGATTGGCTTAATGTTTAGTAATCCATTGGAATACAGTGCGTTTGAAATATAACTGAGAACTGAAGGACCTCTTTACCCCAAATTACTCCTCACTCTGTTAGATATATTCAACAGTATTAGGGAATGGTACCAGGAAAACAATGGTCAATGTTTAGCAAGTATTCTTGAAATACTCAACTGTATATGAAAAATATTTCATTAAACCGGTCTGGAGTTTCAGACTCTGGGTTTGTGGTGGGCAAAATTGAACAAAGAATCTGAGTGGCCATTCAGACAAAACAAAAAGAGGTATAAAATATTTAAAAAAATGTCCACACAATCTTTCCCCAAAGCTTTTTACAAAATACTTTAGCAAATATTCTCCTTGTTTCTTCTGGCCTTCTCACATTTGTAATGCGAATAGTAATGCGACATAAGCATCTTTTTGCATTTTTAACAGTATTGGGAAGCATGAGTGTTAAGAAACTCAGACCAAAGAGAGCTGCATTTTGTTTAAAATACCTAGATGTCTCTAACAGCTTGAGTTTTTAAATGCCCACCGTGATGAATGAAAACACCAGGCTCTGTGTTTTAATAGCAATATTTTCATTGTCAGTTCTTTTCAGGTAAAACTTTGCACCCGCATGTATCAGAGCCTGCAGCTGAAGTCATTGAGATGATTTTCTTTACACTGAAAGTCAAAATTCAAATCAGTTACTAGAATAGTGGAACTGAAATCATTGTTAAAACTTTTCCAGAACTTTCACCAAAAAAAATGCATTAGCATCCTAAAAAATAGAAGACTGTTGCATATGTCTCTTGTTTAACCTGAAGATGCTGTTGTGCATCAGCAATGACACAGTACTTTGCGGGAAATAAACCTTAATCTGGTGGCAAGGAAAACCTAGACAACCAGAGGTTTCTGTTCTTCTGCAGGCTTCATCTGCCTTTGCAACCATTGTGAAGTATGCCTGCTCTGCCATTGTGGACTTTCATTTTTATTTTTGGATCACAAGGTTGCCCTTGATCTTGCAGCCATGGGTGATCCTGCCATGAATACAAAATTCCAGACAGCATCTCTCTCAAGTTCATTGGTAGTGCACAAGCCTCTTCAACATGTCAAGGTTGCAAGCCTTGGGAATACAAAGATGGAATAATATGCTGGAATCCAAGGAAGAAGAAACAAATTTCTTAACACTGGATTTCCAGAATTTCTTGTTCAAGCTATCTTTTTAAAGCATCTTTTTAGTTGGTCTATTTTAGTACTTTATGGCCAGAGCTGCATTTCATAGATTCATAGAATGATTGATAGGCCGGAAGGGACCTTGGAAGACCAGCGGGTCCTGCCCCCTGCACCAAGCAGGAAAGATAACTGGGGCTCAGGTGACCCCAGCAAGGTGACTGTCTAATCTCTTGAAGATTTCTAGGGTAGGTGATTGCACCACCTCTGGAGAGAGCTTCTTTCACAGTCTGGACACCCTGACTGTGAAGAAGTTTTTCCTAATGTTGAGCCTGAATTGATCTTCCAGGAGTTTGTGGCCATTACTCCTAGTTTTCCCCTCAGATGCCCCGGTGAAATTGCTCACTGAACCCTTGATGTGCTCCGAGAGTGAGTGTGTGGTGGTAAATTGCTACCAGGTCCCCTCTCAACCCTCTTTTCTTCAGGTTGAAAAGTCCCAGATCCCTCAGCCTTTCCTCATATGGCTTGCTGTGTAAGACTCTGATCATAAGTGTTGATGATACTGAGAATTGTTCTTCTGTATGCAGAATATTAGCACAGGCATCACTATTGCACTTCTTCCCAGTCTTTTGTAATCTGCATCTAGCAATTCTACATCTAGGTACTTAGTATCAGTGGATCATTTACTCCTTTGAGATTGTGAAGAATATTGACCAATTACAGTGCTGGCTTTTATAATATATTAGCATCTGACTTATATGCATAAGAATTAGCAGTAATGAGTAGGAATTGATCAATAAGGAGCTTCCCAGTCTAAATCTGAATGAATAACAAAGATGAAAGATTCTACATACCTTTCCAAGCAATAGGGCTATGCAAGGGTTTGAACTGCTTCAGATCCAGAGAAGCTTTGGATGCTTTGGTGTCCAAAACGGCATATCCAAACTGAAGCGCTGGCTTCATTAGGCTTTCCGAAGCAGTTCGGAGCTTTGGAAAGCTTCAGAGCTGCTTCGGAGATCCAGCCGCAGGGTATAACGGGGAATCAATGAAATAGCTTTATCTTTGTTGGTTTTTTTTCTGGTTTGGATGAAATTTGCTGGAGTCATAGGCTCTGCTGAGAGCATGAATCCTGCCAAGTTTCAAGAAGGTCGGTGCAGGGATTCAGGGGAAACTGCACCCCAAATTCTTGAAAGCAAAACTCATGTCAGTTCTATGTGTTACAACACAAGGGGGTGAAAATTGCAGGGGTGGTAGCCGCTGGTGAGGCCACAAAGCCTACCAAGTTTCAAGGAGATTGGTGTAGGGCTTTGGGGGGAACTGAACCTCAAGTTGTTGACAGGCAAAACTCATGACATAAATGACCCTGTGTATGTTAAAGTGCAGAGGGCTGAAAACTACAGGAGTCGTGGCCCCTGCTCAGGCCACGAAGCCTGCCAAGTTTCAAGGAGTTAAGTGTAGGGGCTTGGGGGGAATTGCATCTCAAGCTACAGACAAGCAAAACTCATGACATGTGTGACACTGCGTTGATGTGCACCAGGGTAAAAGCTGCAGGGATGGTGGCCCCTGCTGCAGCCACAAAGCCTGCCCACTGTCAAGGAGATAGGTGCAAATTTTCAACCCCTGTGGTGCAACACATACACGACATGATTTTTTGCTTTCAAGAATTTGGAGTGCAGTTTCCCCCCCAAACCCGTGCACCAATCTTCTTGAACCTTGGCAGGCTTCATGCTCTCAGCAAGGCTACCACACCTTCAAGTTGCATCCAAATCATATGAAAAACAACAAAGTTACAGACATTTCACTGATTTCCTCATTATCTCCTATGCCCGGATCTCCGAGGCGGCTCCGAAGCTTCAGAGCTGCTTTGGCTGGATTGAATCAGGAACCTGGTCCGGAGCTCCAGACTGGATCCCTGGCATCCAAAGTGATCAGATCCAAAGCCGGGTTGAATAGCTGCCTACTTGCACAGGCCTACTGAGCAGCTAGTCCTGTCTTTTTGGCCAAACTACTTGCTCAGTCTGCAAAGAGAAACCTCAGCATTTCATGAGGGAATTACGAAGGTGTTATGTCTATCAAGTAACAGATACTCTTAGCAAGTAACAGATGTAAGCACGATTGTCCTAGTGCAATAGTTCTAAACCTCATTAGACTCGAGACACTTCTTGTTAGACTCAAGGCACTCCTCAAAGAACGTCATCCTTTCTCTTTCGCTCAGTTTTTGACTACAGAAAAATAAAAGCAATTCCTGTGTTGCAAAGAACTCTGAAAGACCATAATAGGTCAGAATGTATGCAGGTTGTACCCATATTGGCCTACAGACAAAAGGAATCAGAACTCATGGCAGAGGTGGTATCTTACTTGACCAACTAGACGTTTGCAAAAAAAATTTTCATTTGCAAGGTTTCGCGTACACTCACCCTTGCTCAGGCATAGGAGAATGCAAAAAGATGTAGGTGAGAATGTTTTTAACGCTATGAATTCTTATTTGAAATCTCCAGGTTTATTTTGTGAATCATGTTTGCACACCTAACTAGCGTTGAGTGCAGTGCCATGTTGGTTGAGAATCACTGTCCTAGTGAATAACAAGAACATAAAACCAGCAAACATGGGGAAATGATATCAGATTATAAACCAGATGTCACAGACATGTCCATGGAGGTATCCCCAGAGCCCAAAGTTTCTCTCTGCTGTCTCGCTACTTGTCCCCAGGACCAGACCAATATTTGCCTTGGGATAACTTCTTACCCCACAAGTCTCAGCTTCACTTACCTTATACTGGACTCTGTAGTTGCAGCAGAGGACTCTTTTGGTAATTCCAGGTGATTAGTCCCTTCCATAGAAAGGACTAACCTGGCATATCACTCACCCCGAGATCATACTTTACCACAGGCAAACAGGCAGCAGAAGGCTGTATTCTATAGAGGAAAAAAGGGATAATAGGAGAGGAAAAATGACAATATGGTCTGAAAGCATAGTGCACCAAATCAATAAAATTTCTCATCTTCTTTCCTAACCACATCATTGTCCTCCACGGCATCCTGTCATAATTTTCAGACTTAGCCTTCCTGCTGAGTCTGCCAACCTGTGACTGCTGGGGACCTAGACTCGCCATGAGGCCTGGGATGATCCAAAGACCATGGAGCTTACAGGAAACTCCTAAATAACTCCCAAGCCAGACCCCTGCCCCCACCAGCCTTGTTCACTTTTTTAATAAAAAAAAATCTCAGAATCCTCTCCTTTCTGGAACAATTGGAGTTCCTCTAGCTAATGTCCAATTTCCCTGAGATGCCTTCATTATTGTGGGGCTGATTTCCCCCTCCCCCATTACAGGAAGATAATGCCTTGAGTGCTCATTCCAACACTAGCCCTTTTTAGCTGTATTTGGGTATGAAAATTGCTCTTGTCTTAGTAGCACACAGGCCAGCGATCCTTACAATTTTCACCTTTTGTCTGTCCCATTGATATAGAAATATACCTCAACTAGAGGTCTGGAAATACGTTTTGATCAAACTATGACCCAAAATTGTAAAGAGAGAGATACACAGAGCATAATTCATATAGTGATAAGAATGATGTAAATGAACACATTTTTAAATGATACTAGACACAAAATCAGTCAAATCAAACGAGCCAAATGTCTTTGTGGGAGATGCTCTAAACCTTCAAAGCATGCCTGTTTTTGAGGTGGGGTTGTGACACTGGCCTCATCAACATTGATACAATCATTTAAAACATCCATAGGCAAAATCAGCAGGATTTGTTTTGTAATTTTGTATTGTAATCTAGATTGAGAGATTTATAACAGTTTAGAGAAATGGCGGATTAGTTTTCTAAACATCAGTTTTATTTACCTTTTATTACATATAGTGAGACACTGCAAGATGGATCTGATAGAGTCAAAGCCTTCTCATTCTTCTGGATGCTTATTGAGAAAGATCTTGCTGCTTCCTATTGAATTTGCTGTCATCATTTAAGACACACTTCATCTGAGAAGAAACCTCATTTAAATTATTTTTAGATCATTAAAATATGTTTCTCCCTAGTAATGGAATAGCAGTGGGATTGCACTGTAATTCATCCCCAGACCTTACTTTATGACAGAAGTCTTTGTCGGACACTTATGATTTCAAGACATGAACTCTACTGATATCTTACAACGATTCTTATCAATAAATGGAACGTACTGTTTCTTGCTATTATTCTCAGCCAAACAATTTTCTCTCAGTTTTGCTTGTTTTCTTTGTTCCTTTTCCCATTTTTGTCCTCTGCCTCCTAAAAGTTGGAATGAAATCTCTAAGTTTGAATTATATACATACACAAATGTGTAACTATGTGAACATGAAGAGGAAAGAGCACGTGATGATGTGATGTTTTAATATTTTCATCAGCATGAGCTGAAATTGCCATAATTATGAATCCCCCAAAACATCACTAAAATAACTTTTCTGACAGGAATGTGATATGCATAAATGACATTTTATATGGTAGAAGTGTTTTATTGGCAATGAGACTATTTTTCTGTTTGTTTACCTAGAATACTTTAGTTATGAATTCAGCTGCATATGATTAAGTCTTATGGGAGTTTGGGGGGTTTTTTGGAGGGTGGGGGGAAACGGGACATTAACTCTTCCAGCCATGTAGATAGTGCCATTTGACAATGCAGTAGCTCAGCATATCCTAATCTAAAGCACTGGTTTTCAACCTTTTTAGACTCAAGGCACCCCTCAGAAAATGCCAGCTATTAGTTTTCACTCATTTTTAAACTATGGAAATAATAAAGCAGTTCTTGTATTGCAGAGAACTCGGGCCACAACAGGTCAGAATGTGTTGAAACTATGGGTTCCTTTGAAATTTTTGAGTTTATCTTATAGATCATGTGAAGGTGTTTGCACACACCTAGCAATGCTAACATTGTACAGCAGTCTACAACACCCTTAAAAGGATCCCAGGACACACTGGGATGCCTTGGCACCCTGGCTTTGAGTCGCTGTTCTAAAGCTAGAAGTGAGTGTTGCAAAACCCATTTAAAAGCAGGTAATTTTCTCTTTCTGCTTCATAACACTTCTGCTACTCTCCAGTACTGGGTTTTCTCATCTTTCCAGTAGAAATAGAAACAGCCAATACTGACTGGCACTATTGGTGTGCATATGCCACTTCCTCAGAGTGCCTAGAGGCTCTCTGTGGTTTAAGATCACAGTAGCACCAAGTATTTTCATTCAGTGCTTAGGATCTTAGAAAGCTGAAGTTAGTGGGGTTTATTTGTGAGGGAGGAGGGGGGTGAGAGTAGGGAGACAAAGTGTAAGAAACTTTTGCTGAAAAAAGATAAGTAAGCAGCAATTCTGAAGCTCTTGGCAAATGCAGGCGTCTTCCTTGAGTACTGTCCAGTTAAACGCCTGATGACAGCTGCATGAGGGCCTCTGGAGCCCAGTTATAGGTAAGAACTGAAGAGAATTGTGCACAGGTTTTTTTTCCCTAGCATTGTGAGGTTAAGAAGCAAGAAGCTGGCCATACATTCAGAATAAAAACCCCAAATCCTAAAAATATAACCCTGCCCTGAAAGACCTGTTATTCCTGAAGACCTGAAATATCCAAATCTCTCATGAGCAACCAAATCTAGATGGGAGAGGTTCTTTCCATCTGAGTGTGTTGATAGTACGTTGCATTAAGTACTAAGTCATGCTTTCTATCCTGCCAGATTGGACTCGAAGACTTTCAAAACCAAGGATAAGTATCTCCCCTGCAAAGCAAAGTCATTCTGCTATAAGTTTAAAGAGTCTTAAAACAATAAGAATGAACTAAAACAATAAGAATGTTTTATAAAGCATAAGAACTAAAGGCCTCTGTTAATACTGGCACCAAAGGCAGCAGCAACACTACTTTGTGAAAGATACGGACGTATGTAAAGAGAAAATATGGAACTTGAAGATAAAGCATGCCTTCTGCAGACTGAGAGAGAAACAGAAGCCATGCAGATTTTTTTATCAATAGCCTACATTATAGTACCAACTGTGTACTTCCCTGATGACTGGGAAGCAGTCCATTCTGTTAACCTTGGGGGAGTTCCTATTTTTAGTATATATAAAAAATTGCAACTAGGTACATCTTTCTTGCCAGATTTTTCTATGGACTCCATGCAATTTGCTTTTAGTGTTCTGGCCTCCAGCTTAGAGATAGTTGGCCGTGGTCCCAGATGGGCGGCCCACACTGCAAGCAGGCATTCTGTGTAACCAAATTTAAAAATAAAAATGTCTTTGAAAAAACTTTGGAGGAAGAGTGGTAGCCAGGAGTTCAAAATATCTTTCTTACCAATTCAGCAAATTATTAGGGGCAAAAAAGAGAAAATAAGTCTACAGAGACACACAGCAAAATGTTCTTATCAGCAATTGAAATTTTCCCACAGGTTTAATCCAGTGCAAGCAAACAAAAACACTGAACCAGAAACCTTCAAGGAAGATTAAGGCAGTACCCTCCTTATTCATCCTTCCCCTCCTCTAATATATGATGGTTGGGGAACTTAAAATTGATCAGCATTTTGTCCCTTTACAAAAGAGAAACCAGAGACTTTCATTTTTCTGACTGCAAAGAAATTCAGGAGGAGCAAGTTTTGTGCTGGTAAAGAATAATTAAACAAGGTCCTAAAAGTTCCCTTGCAAACTCTTGTAAGGAAGGTGAGATAAATGTTTAGGAAGAAAAAGATAAATATAATAATTATCCTACATATAAAGATCTAAATAGATTGGACCACCTCAATAAGAGTTGAAATATAGCAGGGCAGGAGACCTGACAAAGAGTGTTTCCTCTCATCCTTCTCTCCTCCAGTGAAGAAAAGTTATAAACATGTGTAGCACCACATAAGAAAGTAATAACGTGGATAAAATATAATAAGGTTCTTACATTCCAAGTCCAAGTGTAATTCATGAAAACCCTGGCTAACCAATTCAGTGCCTGAAAGACTGGATAAATCTTAGATATATTTAATAAAATAAGGACCAAGGATAAATTTTAGCCATTGAAGTTATTTAGGCCTATAAGATGTGCTACTGCAGTGTCTCACCTTCTTCCTTCAGTACCTGTTTCATTCATACCTGAGACTGTTTGGGATTCATAAACTAATTGTCCTTCTGTGCCTAAGTGCCTTGAGGGGTTCACATGCAGTGGGTGTGCTTAGAGCATTTCTAACACATGCTGATAGGATAAGAGTTCAGCACAAAGGACCACAGCTGTGGGTACTTTCGTTCAAAAACATGACCAGTGGTAGTGATTCTCTCCACCTGTAGTAATAACATACTGATTAGAGTACTTACAGTAGTAATATGCCTTAACTGCCAGGCTATTTTATAAAGTGAAGGCAACAGTGGCAGCTTTGTAATAGATGTGTAAGCCAAGAACATGGGTGTCTAAGTCCAGGAAGCAATTTTAAGCTGCAAATCTCAATCACATCCTCAGGTAGGCACCTAAGTCTGGGGCAGGTATGAAATTGCAAACACATCCTTCTCTCTTCTGTTTCCTGTTAGTTTAGCCATTGTCCCACTCAGTATGCTAAGTGAATCCCATTCCTTGGCACCTATGGTTGTTAGGTCAGTGGGGGCCAACCTTTTCAGCAAGTGCCACAAATCAGCTCCACACTTTCCCCAAGCGCCACTCCAATCCCCATTTCTCTGCTCAGTCTGCTGTTCTGCTTTCTGCCCTATTTGCTACTGTGCTCCCTGTCCCTTCTCTGGTCTCCTGCATGCCACACAGAATGTGCCTGTCCCACTTGCGGCACATGCAGTGCAAGTTGATCACCTTTACTATAGACAGATATATCATTTGATTGTGATACATTTGTTTCTGATAGAAGCTATTATAATGCAGCTGCTATGCCTGCCTGATTCTGTAGCAATACAAATGTAGGAAAACCAATCCATTTGAACCCTTTTTCAGTCAGGGTTAATGATAGAGTGATTTAGCTAATTTGTATTGATACAGGAGCAAGCAGAAGTCACAGTTACATTGTAATAAGTGGCAGTTACCTCTCTCTTTTAAACCAGTTAAAAGTCATGTTTGTTTCTGCCCTAATTATCTGCTTAGAACATAATGAATTGGTTGAATTGCACTTCTGGAGCAAGACACCCAAAGGTCTTAAGTCTCTTTGAGGGTTTGGGCCTGTTTCTGCAACTCTGTACCATGATGCCAGAAAAAAGCAGGTCAGCGCATGTGGTGGCAGTGTGCAGTGCCCAAACCTGGAGTCTGGATAGCTAAAGCTACACTTCAGCTGTCAGCCAGGCTCTGCATGCCCAGATTGCAACCTCTGGAGCCCTGGGGGGTCCCCGGGACCCCAGGTAAGACTGTTGGGGCCAACCTCCCCTACTGCACCCAGGGTAACTTGCTGCACACCAGAGCGAGTGTACACAGCCACTTCCTGGGGACAACTAGTAGCAGCACAAATATGTGCCACTGTTGTTTGTTCCCAGGGAATGCACATTCCTGCTCATGGGGACATGCCTTAAAAGTGCAACACAGGTTATCTCCCTCTGATACCCCAGCAGCCACCCCAGGCATGGCTTC
Organism: Caiman crocodilus; assembly: GCA_030014935.1. Taxonomy (NCBI): domain Eukaryota; kingdom Metazoa; phylum Chordata; order Crocodylia; family Alligatoridae; genus Caiman; species Caiman crocodilus. Next base: position 13,879,489 of record JAGPOW010003395.1, read on the forward strand.
TAGAGTGGAGTGGGGGGAAGTCAGGCTCCTTCCATAGTCTGAACATCCTGGCCTTTTGTTCCTTCAACCTCCCTTGTTCTCCATGGCTCTGACTCGGAGTGAGTATCTAATTCTGCTCCTGCGGGTCTTCACCCCCTGTTGGGGTAACCCAATACAAACCACAACTCCAAGCAGCACTTACTTCAGTCCCCCTAGACTCTTCTGGCCATAGACCTGCCAGGCTGCTGCTTACTTTCTTCCCAGCCTGTTCTCCTTTCTGTCATGTTTTTCTCCTCCCACACCTTCTCCATATTGGCCACCTTAGCTTTGTTGCTATTTTAGCAAAGCCATTCAAAACTGCTGATGCTAAAGGTCCCTCTGGTCTTATCCTTCATGTAGCCAGCCCTGCACACAAGCTAAGAAGGTAAGCTGAGTTATGCAATGTTACAACAATGTGAACACATTTAACAGAGAACTATCACAATAAAACTCCTATTCCAGCACATCTTGCCAGAACATGAGCCTGGCTGTTTTTTGGAAGCACTTTAAGACCTTCTCATTTGGGAAGGCATTTAGTAAACAAAGCTAGGCTGACTATATTTTGGCCTGCAGGGGTGGCCAACCTGTAGCACAAATGCCACAGATGGCATGGGCAGCCTCTGTGTGTGGCACATGGCAGATTGAGGACGGGACAGGGTGCATGGTAGCAGGAAGCAGAATGTTGACCAGCAGATTGAGTAAGGGAAAAGGACTGAAGTGGCGCTCAGGTAGGGCGTAGGGCTAATTTTGGCACACCTGCCATAAAAGGTTGACCCCCCCCTCTGTTTAGTCCGTCTCCCTTTTTATGTTGCTATTGTAATTGTTTTGTTTTCTTGCCATTCTCCTGTTTTGTAAGTTCTTCTGTTATTTTATCCTAAGCTTCCTTGGGAAGGGCAGTATATAAATTGAATGATTATTATTATTATTGTTTTTAGACAAAAACTATACTGACTTAAAACTGGTATGGGAAACTTACTATATATGAGCTGCTCTATGGTAACAGTTTTCTGTCTGTTCCTGTTATGTGACAAATGGTAGCTAAACTGGGGAAGCTTATCATGGCTTAGCTTCCACTTACTGTGGGATAGAAACAGATATACAAAACTGTTTACACACAGCAACTGATGAGCAGTTGTCTGGTTCCCACCCCACTTTTAATTATCCTTTTGCCTGCAACTTAAAACCATGGATTTGGGGGAAGGGAGTTGTTATTTTTTCACATGCACACCGAACGTAACCTTAGGTGGTGCCTTCGGGGGAAGTGAAACCTTGTACCTGTCAATCTACAGTTGTTGGCGGATTTGAGAATTTCCAGGGAGTTTGTCTGCAATAGTTATGCAAGCAATGAGTTTTCAGAGTATATCTCTCTTGACACTGTCTTTATATGAGCTACGGGTAATTCGTTTCTCTGAGTCAACTCAGCCAAGGTACTTCAAAAATAGGCATAGTTTTCAGCTGTCTTGAAGTTACTCTGGTTGAAATGAATTATATAAATGTTTCTCTTTGCCGACTCAGTTTCCTGTAGCATTCAGAACAATCTGAAATATACTTTATTTCCCTTAAAATTCACCCACTTTTGAATAACCACTCTGATGTCCCTTGTAAAAGTGTATTGCTGCTCTTCTATTCACTGGTTTCATGTGAAATCTCTACTAATTCCATCTACACATCTGTTTTGGCATGTAAGAGTTTACCATCCTATCTCGAAATAGAAAACTGTCCTTTACAGTGGAGGGACTATACAGCAAAAGTATGGATTCAAAATATGAAATTAGAAGACACCAATTTTTAAAGGGGGGGGTTGGAGATAATTATTAGGAGGAAAAGAGTTCTGGGGTTCATTAATGCTAATGAAACTTTTGAATGCTTTCACCGTATTCGTTCTCAATTATATATGGTCAGATGGTACTGTGTTACCTTTGGCTTAATCTCAATTTGCTCATTCAGTCCCAGAAGAATATATGAACAATATTCCTACTATTTGAATACACATTTCCCATCAAAACACATAAAAAACAAGGAAGTAAATTAGAACAAATAATATGCATTACCATATTTTTGCCTACCGTGTTATTGAAAGGCATTATGAAGAAAAACAAACATTCCATAGTTATGGCTGCAGTGACAGTGCTTAATGTTCAACTGACTCACCCTCCCTTTCCTGCTTAACTTAAAACTTAGCTGTTCTTGAACGTTTGGGATCTCGAATCTTTAAAAAAAAAAAAAGCAAAAAAAAGAAGCTAAAGAGCTGTGAAATAGAAGAGAAGAACAGTCAACAAAATTCACCTAAGGAAGGTTAGCTTCATTAGTGGGATGTCAAGACCATTAAAAAAGAGATGATCTTTAACACCTCTGAAATGAAGAGCAATGGGCCACTGATATCCTCAGCTGCCTGAAGAATAATACCAGAGCTGCTACACTGTGAAGCAGGGATCAAAGCAGGTCCCCTTTTAATACACACAACCCAATTATGGGGGGGCTGATTTTGAGGGGTGGGGTAGGTGTGCTGTATGTGAGAAAATATGGTCATACTTCAAATGGAAGTGGTAAATCAAACTGGTTTCATTTCTCACTTCTGAATAGCCTACAGAAGTCCCTTTCTGATAGCTCCGTAATTTTTTATGCATGTGAATGTATGGATATGATCACTACAGTACTACTAGGTCAACATTAATCATTTTTTATCATGGCGCTAGATGGCTGGACCACCTAGTGCTGGACCTCTTCCAACAGCCTCACCTGACAACGCCAAGATGACTTTTCACTGTCTTTACCCTTTCCATGGCTTCCAATTTCCAGCAGTTCTGCTCGCTGTAAAGGTGTATGCGCCCCAAAATGATCTCTAATGATCATTCCTCCTACACTCTCTTTTCCCCCCATATATTCCCATGCAAAGTTCACAGCTTCAAAATAAGGGTATTGACACGGATTTTAAACTGTGCTTCAAATTGAAGAATTTGTTTAAATTACTGGTTTAAACCACATTCAGATTTGTAACATGAATCTGAAAATGTGTGTTACTGCAAACAGAGTTCATGATAACTAATATAAATAAATGTTTTAGGTAAAACCAATGCATTAAAAATTAAGCATCTAAATTTGTAAGCATTTACACAAGACGCATAACTGTTCCTTGTATACATAGTCCTGTTGACTTGAGTGATGCTTCTCGTGTTGAAAGTTAAATATGTAGATATGTTCGCATCATCTGGGGTAATACTTTGTTTGTGAAACTCGTAAGGGCATAAAATTGTGCCACAGCAAGTCAAAATGCTTCAGCATTAACCATGAAAAGTTAGTTGGACTTTCAACACAAGCTCAATTAACATCTAACAACAGGCACAGAGGAATATAGTATAGCTGAAGCATTTCTGCTTTGTTGACTTATTCAAGTTCAGTTTATCAGAAGGTAGTATTGATTTGAAATATTGACTGTTGGTTTTATATTGCGTTTTAGTCAGCAGACGGTAGGAGCTGAAACTCTTTCCTCCCCACTGACTATAGATCTGGAAGGAGTTTTCTTAAGTAATTCTTTTACCTGGGTGTCTGTTTTTTCCAACTATGCACCACAAAGGGGTCAGCAGAGAAAGCAAGATAGGTATAGCCATTGCAATTTTGCCTATGGCAGAATGAAAACAAGATTGTGAGAGGCAAGGATGTCTTAGGGTGATATCTTTTATTGGACCAGCTATGTTGCTAGAATAAAGGTAGACAAGCTTTGGAAAGAAAGAAAATAAAAAGATATCACCCTAAGACATCCTTGCCTCTTGCATAATATTTGGACCGTTACGGTTACAATTAGCAAAATTCATCTTAGTTAAACATAGTAGAATACTATCCAGCTTCAAAGGCAGGACAGGGATGTATTTCAGTTAAAATAAGAAAAGATGATCATTGACTATCTTTGTGTCACTTTCAGACGTTCATTTTTTGTATTATTTCAGAAGTTCATTTTCTGTATTATCAGTAGCATATTTTGTGTGTTGTCTTATTGGCAATGTCTGGAATTTTGTGAATTCCTGGTCTCATTACATTTCTTCATATTCTTTATTATTAGTATAGTGTCATACATGCTGCTGTGCAACAAGGGTTTTCTAGACACTTAGGATAGAGACACTATCTCAAGGTAAGTAACAAACACGTTCAAATTTATGCAGACAGTAAGCAATTAGTCACAGGAAAGGATGCCGACATCATCAGGAAGATTAGCTTTGGGAAAGCAAGATTTGTTGGCAGATCTGAGAATTTCCAGGGAGTTAGCCTACAATAGTTATGCAAGCAATGAGCAATTTGGGGCAGAAGTAGAAAGAAAAAGAGTAGAGGTGTGTTAAGCATTGTGAGAGTTGTGCAGGACCTTGAAGATGAGATTAATAGGGAAAACTGGATATGGAAAAATGGATGATGCTTTAGGCCTTCTTTTAGCATAGGGCATGCCGATAGTTGGGTTCTTGCCTTTCTCCACCTCTTCCAAACCTGTAAATGAGTCCTGTTATATGAAGAAGTAACGTATTGTTCAGTACCTGATTGCTGATATATCACACTGTTTTTGGCTAAATGGTCACTAGCCTTTCATTTTACAAACTTCTTTTTGGTTCCTCTGAGCAAGTCACTGGTGTAATATGTGAATAAGGCATTATTTTTGTTTCTGAAGGATTTGGGTTCTTGCACTCAGGATTTGTGCATCTTACTGCCTCTTTCGTATAGTCCTGGTATTCCTGATATTTGTTTTGAATATAAGTATATTGAAACTCTGTTCTGATTGATCTTTCCCCTTACTGTCTGTGTGTACTGGAGTATATAGAAATGTTGGACCGCCAAGGATTATGTTTATGTTCTTTTCTGCTTGTGTTTTAAAACATTAAAAAAGAAACCTCAGTGATATAAACTGGAGTGGAGGTAGTGATGTGAACTGGAGAGGGAAAGAAAGGTTTCAAGTAGGGTCTCCTCCATTAAAATTCCATTTAATTTAGCTGTCACATCTTTAGATTTTGAAGTCCCATTTCAAAACCCTTCAATACCTTGTTGATTGAAACCTCAGATCCTGTTTGGTTTGGTTTTGCTTTTTGAAAAAAGGATTCTGATGAAACCCTTCATTACATGACTGACCAGTAATGGTTTACCTTGAATTATGTGGTCCTTTTGTTACGTCGGATCCTGGCATTCCAGAGGAGGATATTGGTTCTGTAGCGTATGAAAAGCATCCACAAAATGGGTGGAAAATACACTTTGAGCAAGGGAGGGGGAAGCAGCTAAAGTGCCAAAATTGACACTTTAATCTCTTCCAATAGAAGAGCAGTTTCTGGGACCAATCAGTCTTTGGTTTATCCATGTTTGTAGCGATTGTTTTTTTTTTCTGGACTTCTTTGGATCCCGATTTCTGTTTTGGGGCTTGGAAAGCTGACAGTGTCTCTGTTTCACCTGTTTTTGGTGTACCTGCAGTGAAAATATTTAGCTGAAAAACAAATGCGCTAGCATTTCTCTGTCTTCATGGTGCAACAAAGCAGTAAAACTCTTTGTTCTCTGCTTATGCAGCTTTGAGAGATGTTAGGCAGTGATGTCTGGAGGGAAGGGAGCCAACTATAGTAACGCTCCTTGAAGAGGTTGTTGGGAGATGAGGTAACGAGTGACGGGTTGCGGGGTGCAGAATATGGAAAGATGTTTTTGTTCTGTGTGCTTTCTCGTTTAATCTAAAAGTAATACCATATGTTTAATATTAGTAAGAACTTTTCTCACAAGCGTAATAAGTCATGCCTAAAGAAGATGATTGCAGGCAAAGACAATTGTTTTCTTCCGCCATTTAACCTTCTAGTGATTGTACCTAAAAATGGTTTTATATCTTAGTCCATAATAAATGTTTCTTACTGAGGTAGTGTCATTGAGCTGTTAGAAATGGAACTGAACATCTGAACTCTATCAGGTTTTCTTTCCAGTTTTGTTACTGATTGACTGTGTGACCTCGCTCCCACCGTTGGATTTCTGCTTCATAGAAACTGAGTCTAATAACCACCTGCTATTAAACCTGTTGTAAGGGTTAATCTGCAAGGTGCTTTGAGAGACTTTAATGAATGGTATTAAATAAATGCAAAATATTTAATATTTTATTGTATGTCATTGTTTAATCTTAAACATGGAAACTTAATTTTTAGTGTGACATCCTTGGGGCAGTTTCGCAGTGATCGATGTTTTCTTTTTAATTTCTGTATTTGCCCTTTGGGCACATCTGTTTGTAGGAAGACTGCCGTGAATATTATGAGGGTCACCTAAAGAAGGAAACTGTCACTAAGAAATCAAGACTATGGATATTTTATGGATTGTTTCTCCATAATTTTACATAATTGCATCCATTTTTCTGGGAACATTTTTCAGGTTCAGATTGTCCAGGCTCCTGGCTAAGTGTTTATTGAGGATACCTCCATAATGAAACTAGCCAGGTTTAGATTTTGACCTTTCATATTTTGCTTCTGCACTGTTTGTGGTGGGTGCAGTGTCTGTCTTCAGCAATAAAAGGCTTCTACTTGGAGAAGCCCAGGAAATTCTCCTTCTTCCCCTCGAGGCAGTAGCGGGAAAGCCATGCTTGGGGATGGACCAAATGTCTGAAACCACACTTGAACCCCCACTTCATCTCAGGAAGAGAAGACTGGTGGGGGGGG
>JAGPOW010003395.1:13886256-13946772 GCA_030014935.1 Caiman crocodilus
GCTTCTAGCCTGAGCCACTGCAGGCATGTGCCTGCATTTCTGGGATGTCTTGGCAGTTGCAAACTGATTCAGCCTAGCCAGGTTGGACTAAGCTGCAAAGATTGAATCAATTCAGGCTAAGCATTTTTTAATGTCTGTCTCTAGCTCTGATGACTTTCTGAGGTCCCTTCCAAGCCTAATTTTCTATGATTCTGCCTGGCTGCCTTTGGAAAATACTGATGCATTTGTTTGATCAGAAGCTGATTTCTGAGTTTCCCTTTTATGCACCGCTCCTCTCAAGTCTTCTTAGAAATCTGGTACTTGGGCAGCTTGCAGGATTTTGGCTCCCAAGTAAGGAATTTTTTTTTATGCTTAAATATATTTTATATACAGTGAAACAAAACACTGCAGTAAAATACTACTGGCTATAGTAAATACATATTTGTGAAGGTGAGAATTTTCTCCTAACCTGCACCCAAAATACTGAGTCCTCGGAGAGTTGAAGATATTCTCTGCCTCTCGCTAAGGGCTCTGCATGTCACAGAGTTGGACCTTACATGAGTGTCGTCAAGCTTTTTTTAAAAGAGTAGACTCCAAACTTAATTGTAGTCACATATCTCGTTTTCTTTAGGGAAGGAAAGTGTTAAATTCTTATTTGTACACTATTTTCCCTGACTCCCTTTCTACTCACCTCACTAATCCAGAGGCAGTTGAACATGGGAGATGTGTCTGTGGTGTATCTTGCACTCTTGCGCAACACGTCATCAACCAGAAACTGGAGATTTGCTTCTGGGATCTGTTTCAGTACCGTGCTGGTAAAGGTTTGGAAGGGTATTCTGTGTGATGTGGCACTAGCACTGTGCAGAAAGTTTTTCTAGCACAGAGCTCAGCTAGCTGTATTGGTTTAATAAATCTTTCATCATTCATATGTATAGATGAATAAAAATATTTTAAAATCTGCTGCTTTTTTAATTATATGCAGTAGCAAGAATTTTTTTCACCTTTTGGAGCAATGTGAATCAGAATTTTAGTTTTGAATTTTACTATAAAATCCAAGGTATGCTACTGTACCATTGGCAAATTAATGTTAAAGTTAGGTGTCACTCGACTGTTCTTGGTGTCGCACTGGTTTCCTGGTGCTTGCACTATAGCCTTAATTTAAGGAAAACAGTGTATGAATTTACATGTTTTTTGCACATCATTTTAAGAGCTGATTTTAATAATGAATTTACATATTAGTGAAGAGCAATTTTTAAATATTCATTTTCAGACTTGTAATCTGCTGTCATTTGTCTTCTAGTCACAGATTTACAGAGCGGAAGAGCAAATGTCACAGCTTGCTTATCTTATTATTATCGTAATTTCTATATGTGGGGCTTGATGGAATAAAAATTAATTTAAAAATCACAAAACATTCTTTTTACCTATAGCATGTCTGCTTGCCCCCCCAAAATAACTGTAGGTACCCTGAGCAACAATTACGTCACTTACAGTTGAGTATGTATGTAGAGGCTCTTGGGAAGTGGTATTGTTTGTGCTTTATTGAGGGGGCGGAGGTTTAAGGGGAAAAAAAAATATTGGCAAGCAGATACCTGGTTTGGTAATAAAATATTCTTTTTAAAAATAAAAATAAATAACCATTTGCTAAGGTGCACGAAATCAGAATTCTTACCTTGTTTTTTATTCTGAGGGGTTTGTTTATACAGTAATCTCAACAACCCGAGCCTGCCTGTTTGTTAGAGAACAATAAAATTGCATTGTTTGTAATGAGTACAGGTTTTAAAATGCAAACATTTCTATTTGATTTTAAAAATTATGCATGGAGTTGTTCAATTTTGCTGTTATCATTAAAATGCTAACAAGAATCGATAACTGCCCAGCTAAAAATCTAATTTGGATGCCTGGAATAATAAGGAGAAAATATGATAAGTAGTTGTCAATATTAAAGCAGGCTGAAGGAAGAAGGCTTCGGGCCTTGTAGTAGGTAGAATGAAACAGCAGATTTGAGTACCACAATCCTTTCAGTATTAAATTTTCAGTAAAATAAAATTACTTGTATATGAAAACATAGCCTTTCCCCAGCTCTCTTTTTTTTCCTGATCAGCTGATGAAGAGACTAGCAGCTCGCTGCTTTGCTGGCTTGTTAATTTTATCCCCACTAACTGTGATTTCCGATAGCCGGCCTGCTGATAGTGGTAAGGTAAATATCCTTTTTCATTGCCGTCTTGAAGATTCAGTAGAACTACATCACAGGCATGTGTAGGTGTGTAACACATCAAAATCCGGTGTTCTCCGTATTTCTATGTACAACTGAGTGCTTAAGGAGAGCAATAACATTAACTGTTGACAGCCTTGCATGCTGTATTTATTATTAGCATTTCTAGCTTTCAAGATTTGCAGAGAAATTTCCTTTTCTTAATCTTCGCTAGCTGCAGTGGTGTATAGTGGGTGTCCTGCTTTAGCCAAATGAATATTAATGAATTTGTGTGCAGATTTTTTTTCCTTCCTTTTCTTCCTAACTCATCAGATCTCAAGCCTCCTTCATAGTGGTTATCTGAAGGCTGTGGAAGCATGATGGAAATTGTCTTTTGATTATTAAGGCCTAGTTTCAGGCTGTCCCTCAGGATTCTGTATTCATGTTTGTTCTATGGATTTGCACATCGGAGAATGCATAGGAAACAGATTTTGAAATCCCACTGGCATTTTTAACATGCCAGGTTGTTTGGTGTTATGCACCAGGTTTTGTTCACAAAACGTGTTTCAAGAGACATTGTTCACAAGTGAAGGAAATTATGTCTGGGCTGTAATCACTCTTTTTATATTGATTGTTATACTCACATGATCATAAATATTAGCCATGTTTGGTGCTGTGGAGAAATGAAGGTAATTGCCTTATGATTAGAGCTCTTTCAGCTACGAGAAAGGATTGATTAGCATTTGCATGTACTCAAGGCAATATTGAGAGGCAAGAGGGACAAATATCAACATCAGTTATGTTCTGAGAAAGCATTAATCATAAAGCTTAATTTTAAGATTTTTAATATTTTCCTGTCGTCTCTCCCTCCCTCTCTTTCTGTGTCTGTGTCTGTGTCTCTGTCTCTCTTTCTTTCTTTCTTTTTAATTTCAATTTTCTTATGACCCAAGTTTCTCCCCCCCACCCCCACCCTTTTGTGGATTTTTTCCCAAAGCAAAAAAAAGAAAGTTCAGCTTCTTTCTTGGTTTCTCACATGGATCTGTTAGTCAGTGTATGAACAGGTTCCTTTTATACCTGGTTTGTTTTCGTAGAGATTTTATTATCTGTCTGCATAGTGCTGCTGGCTCTGGTTAAAAGCGCACGTTTACAGGTAATTGAACCTAGTGTTTATTGTTTGTGACTGTGTGGTATTTCTCGGTTTCCTTTTTTTCATCCGATGGTATGAGTGTTCTTTACTGTAAAACACTATTGTCACTGCTTCTGCCTCTCCATTGGTTACTATACTAACTGAGAATTATACAATTTTAGAGGGGTTTTTTTTAACTCTTACGTGATTTGTAAGTCACTGAAACTCTTTTGTGCGAGAAGGCTGAATGTGGTGTGCTACTACCTAAGCATATGTATAGACGGAGCTGTGTATTCTTTCCTGCGTTGGAATCTATGCCAGGTGCAACCTGTCCTGTGTGTAAATATGCACATGAAAGGATGTTTTCACTCATAACTATACCATGTATGACTGTTACAAAAGTGAACAAATTCATGTTTGACCTGCTGTAGAGTTGCCAGGAAAATACTACAGGCCCTCAAAGGTGTACAATTGTAACTTGATAGGTGGAATTGAAGGTTTGGATTAACATGCCTCTCTAAAGGAACTGGCTTCTTTAATTACTTTAAATTTGGTGTCTTTCTTATTGCCACTAACTGAATTTTCTCTTGAACTGTTATTTATAAATATAAGTATTTGCATCTTCCTTTAAGTATTAAGTATTTGCATCTTCCTTTAAAAAAAAAAAAAAAAAGGTGTTTTCGTGTTGAGTCCTTTGTTTTAAAAATGTAATTTTTCTGAATCTGGTTGGCAGGCAATTGAAGACGGAAATTTGGAAGAGATGGAAGAGGAAGTTCGGCTTAAAAAACGGAAGAGACGAAGAAATGTGGACAAGGATTCTGGGAAAGAGGACGGGGAGAAGGCAAAGAAGAGAAGAGGAAGACCCCCTGCAGAGAAATTGTCGCCCAACCCACCTAAATTGACAAAACAGATGAATGCTATTATAGATACCGTGATAAACTACAAAGACAGGTGAGTGCAGAACTTCGTAATTTTTTTATTTATTTGGTTGTGTGTTTTGCTCTTCCGAAAGATTTGATAGCAAATCAGCTCAGGAATGTTAGTGCAAGTTTTGTTTTGGGGTTTTTTTTAATGAAGGTGAACTTATTTTGGGTCTCATCCTGCAAGCTCACCATGTACAGAACTTCCATTCTGTGCACAGAAGGCTTGCTATAGGATCTTATCGATACATGAAAGGAGTTGTTTAAAATTTGATAGATGAGCCAGGCATTATTAAATCTCTTTGTTTAGAAATGCCATTGCCTTATACAAGTGAAGTATTTCTTAATCACAGTGAAACCTACTTCCACCAGTTATAGGTAATGCCAACAAATTCGTTGGGGGAATTTGTTTGTTTTGTTTAATAATGCAAAATAGAAGTAGCACAAGTGGGACAGACAATCTTGTCATTTTATAGACTCCTTTTAGACCCCTTGCCTTCCCTGTTTTTGTGTTCAGCACAACTTCCAACTTGCTACCCCAAGGTCTTGGTTCTAAAGAATAGTTTTTCAGCTCCAATTATTTCTTTAGTCCAAGTCCATTGAAACATGTGGCTACTGTTTTATTATTTAGATTGTCACCTTGCCAATTTCTGTCCAGAGATGAAATGATGATTATGACTACATAATGAAGATATTGTGGTGAAGAAATAGGGATAAATGAAAAGAAGAACAAGTGGCATCCAGACTTTGCAAAAGGGAGAGAATGGTGGTTGGGAAGCACAATTGGGATTGGCCAAAAGGTTTGTTCTTCTGGGTGATAGGTGGGGAAGAAAAAGTAGTGGCGGGGAGGGGAAAGGTAGAGGGGAGTTTTCAAGTTCTGAGGTATGGTTTGAAGTGTGCACTGTTGTTTCTTATCTTTAGGTTGTTTGTCATTTATTGTAAGCCAGTCTGAGCCTTTCTGGATAAGATAGGATATAAATCTAAATAATGATACTTAGCTTTCCAATGAAAATACTACAGAAATATTATGGAATAGTGGTAGACCTCCGACAGATGAGGCTGGAGCTAGGTCACTATTAGAAGGCAACATTCAGTACAGTACGTCTTTTCTAACTTACTCTAAATGTGGTGGGGAGACTTACATTTTACATGCCATGGAATGAACACATTTTAATTCTATATTCAAAAAGCCCTTTGCCTAAAAAACTTGATGCATGTACTTTGTTGGCCTTCTTAAGGAAAGGCATCCTTATTTAGAGTTCTCTGCAGTGAAATTACAAACACACATAAAAGAAACTGTTTTATGGTATAAACTCCACACTAAGCTATGAAGAGAAGGGGTTAACAAGAAATAATTAAATCCAAAGGTATGCCTGGAAGGCACAATAGGGCTGGGAATGAATGCTTCATCAAAGAGGAAGTGTATTTTTTTTTTCTTTTCAAACCTGGACCAGATATCATTGGATATGGAAAAAAATGGCCATCTCTCTGTATTTCTTGAAAAGATAGCATGTGCTAGACCCACATAAAGACATGGCGCGAGTTGAAATCAAGTAATTTTGTGATTTGCTTCAATGAATGCAGCCTTGTGTAGACACTCCTATTTTGATTTGAGTACCTTATATTGATAATCCTTAAGTCAGTAAGAAACTAGCTTAAACTCAGTATAAAGTGCACTCAGTACGCTCAAACTAATTTAAGAGTATCCGTACATGGGGAACTACACTAGTATGACCAAATTGGTTCTTTTAATCCACTACAATATTTTTATCTGAGCCAAGCCTTAGACTGTGCTGAACTGCATGTACTTTCAAAGGGCGAGATGCCCCCTTTCTCTTACTTTTCCCGCTCCTTTTTTTATGGATCTGATAATAGGCAAGATTCAGTAAAGCATTGCTGAGCCTAACTTGTAGGTACCTAGCCTCTGCTAGGGTCTTAGCATGAGGTGCTTCAGAGTGGGGTGGAAAACAGTGACGTATTGGGCAGGGAACTGCCTTCAGTGAGCTGCCTTTCAAAGAATTGCTCAGGACTAGAAAGAGGACCATAAGCATGAGCATGTACTTATTGATTCATATGTCTATTGGATTTATATGCTACCTTTCACAACCAAGGGTCAGGGTAGCTTACAGTAAGAGAATAAACAAAAGTGAGTGGCATATTCAAATAAAATATGATGACTGTAATTTATTGGCTAGGGTACTCAACTGAGAAGGGGATTCCGGGTTTCAGTCCCTGCTTTCATTTATCTAATGCCAGCTTAATTTATTTTTTTTTTTAGGGCAGGGACAATCTTTTTGTTCTATATTTATATAGCACTTAACACAATGAGGACATTATCTGTGATTAGGACTCATAGGTGCTAAAATAACACCGATAATAATTATAATAACAATAACAGCTATAATGATGAGCACACTACTAAAGTTAGGATTCAGCTAGATAGTTATAAAAGTTAAATTAGTAGACATATTTGAAATCAAGTAATCAACTTAATCGAATCATTACATTAACATAGCAGATATATCTTATTCTAAAACAAGGGATTTGAGGTGGTAGCTATCCATTTAGTTGTAAACCCTACTTAAAGAACTATACCAGGGTAGTGAAAGCAGTTGGTTTGTTGCCAAACACACCTGAAATGGTTTTCAGGCAGAGTTGTAGTGGTGTTTAGTAAGGAAAGGACACAGTTTTTCTGACATCTTAACACCATGTGTTAAATCTTAAGAGGACAAGCTTGTGACTTAAAGGGTAAGTATAGACAGTCAAAAAAAAATCCATGGCTGAATCAATTCAATCTTTGCAGGTTAGTTTAAGCTGCATTGATTGAACCGATGAACAAAGTGAACAGACGTTCATTTTTCATTTTGGAAATACAGCCACATGCCTACAGTGGCCCAGACCAGAATCTGGGGGGTACTAGAGCACACCTTCCTGCTCAGCTGGAGCAGACAGCTTGGGCCAAAACTAACTCACCTGCCCTGCGAGGGAGGATTTGTGGGGAAGGTGCAAAGCATCCTGGGATGCTAGGGAGCTGTGAGTTAACTTGAATCTGGAGGGGATCTGAAACAGAAGCTCAGTAAACCAATTTAACCGAAATCTGTTAAGTCTACATCCATCCGGTCTTAGCTTAAACCAGTTTTGACCCTTTTGAAAGAGGTTTGTATGCACTGAACTTCTGTTGTGTTACAGATTTGAGCTGGTTTCCAATCGTCTATACTGGTTTATGTGTAATTTGTATCCCTCGCCAAAACGGCACACTGAAAGAACTGGGGGTTTTCAGTCTGGAGAAGATAAGACTGAAGGTGATTTAATAACAGTCTTCAAATACCTGAAGGATGGTTACAGAGAAGGTAGAGATGGACTTTTCTCTGTGACATGACCAGGAATAGTGGTCTCAAGCTGCAACAGGAACTTTAAGTTGGAGATTAGGAATTTACTGACACTGAGGGTGGTCAAATATTGGAACAGCGAGATAAATTGTAGAATGTCTGTCTCTGGAAAAATTCAAGAGTGGGTTAAACAGACTCTTAGCTGGGATGGTTTAGTCATGATCCTGCATGGACTCTGTCTGCTATTTTTTTTCAGATTTGGGACCCCATAATTCATCTTCCCATGCCCTAAAGGCCAATGCTAACCCTCCCCCTGCCCCCACTCACATATACACATGCATACTCACAGACACTCCAGTAGTTTAAGCTCCCCCTTTTTCAGGTGTCCTATGCTTGTTGTGGGTACTTGGGCTTATATTTCAGTTCTTCAGGGACATGTGATAGTTGAAGCCAAATCAGACTTGGCCTTCAAGACAGAACACACCTATACACAAATCCCTATCTCTGTTTCCTCAGCACTCCTGAGCGTCTTTGAGAGTCAGTCAATATTTTATAAGGAGACAACATTTCTTCTTCTCTTGCTCAACCTTTTCCATTTTTTTTCTGGTCCCTCTAAAATGGCTTGTGAAGGACCAGTTCTTTATAGGTTTCCCGTCCATAGTCTGGTGAGCTTCCTATTTCCCTTCCTCAGGTAACCAGTAACTTAGTTACGAGCCTACCTACATTATACATTTTACAGCAACTATCGGATATATATTTAGGTTTCTTATAACAGCTTTTGCATCATTCCTTTTCAAATAAGAGAGAGTGAAGGCCTGGCAATTACAGCTGTCTGAATAAAGAAGTCCATGTTTGAAAAAAAGTAAAGATAGGAAACGATTCAAAGCTCTGTTAACACCCTAAGAAGTATGCCATTTTCTTTACCAATATTATACCTTTTATAAAAAAACAAATTTTAGAATGTCTGAAAATATACAGGTAAGCTATCTAGTGAGTCTCCCAGTCTTCATAATCATTTATCACTGTTGACCTACTTGACTGATACAGCATACCCAACTTGAATACTGCCCTCTTAAAACTTGTAAAGATATATAGAAAAGAAAATTAGAATGATTTACTAGAAACTCATAAAATACCATTTCAATCTAAGGGGTTCATTTCAGTGCATTATAATTATGGCGTGGTTTAAGTTGCAATTTTCCTATTTTCATGAAAATCATGAAATTAAGTGATTTTTCACAAAAAATGCAGTTTGCAAGCAAATATCACAATGTGGCCAAATATCACAGTGCCAAGCCACTGCCGTGATGCTAGGTGAGTTCGGCCGAGCTTGGATATCCCAGGCACCAGGCACGCTGCCAGGTGAGTCTTCCCTCCTCCCTCTCCCCACAATCACTAGTGTCATGGCCTGATCATGCGGGGAAGGGGGAGCACCATGACCCAAGCACAAAAATGGTAGCCTCCGCCATAATCGAGCCATGATACTAGTGAGCTGGGCCTGCAATTTAAACCAGGCCCTAATCATAATGTTAAAAGACTACGTTTAAAACAATTAGTTAATAAAGTAAAAAATACAAACTGTTTCCAGTCTTTGCCACACTACATAAATAACATATTCATAAGACCAAAGGAATCTATTGTTCATTAAATATTCCTCTATTCTATTTGAATGTGACCTAATTTAATGCAGCGCAGATTGTGCACTTTCGCAGTCTTGACTATTGGAATCAACTGTATATGACCAGCCGTGTTTTGGGATTATGGAACTAATAAAAGGAACAAAGTTAAAGTTAGGTGGGAAGTAGAAGTTAGAAGGGTGATAGTAAATAAAGGCTCGCATATCAGTGAGAAAATGATTAGGTCTTCAAAATGGTCGTTTCAAACAGGTTTGTTTTGGGTTTTTTTTAAGATGCATCATTTTTGTAACAAAATGTAACATTACTTTTAAATGTTAGAAGGTCTCATTAAAACCCAATTTCAACTGTAACCATCTTTAAAATCGGGCCTTTTTTGGAGAGTTGTAGGTCTTGGCTCATTTCTCAGTTGCACCTTGGTCATATAGAATGATTTGCTTTGTTCAGGATCTTGTAGCACCTTTAGCAGTTTAAGCTCAGAAGAGGCCTGTGGGCAAATCTTAATCATGGATCTCCTCACTGTACTAGGTAAGCATGCTATTTGCTTACTGGTTAATAACTAGCCAAGTAATTCCAATTTTCAACCTAGAACTGTTTTTACGACTGAGTTTAATAAACCCAGCTTTTGAGAAAGTTTATAAAATGGAAACACTGACATAAATTATACTATTGTGGCAGCTATAATTTCTTATGTCACTTCCATTTAGCTCACCTATTAAAAATAGTTAATGATGTCTCTGTCCTGCCATGCTTCGGAACAAATGCCCTAGTCATAATTCTCTGCTTTCAGGAGTCATTTCTTGCACGGAAAAGGCCCTTCAGTCCTTTATTTGTGAGAAGAGGTTTAACCATTATCATAGCTTAATTGGAAGCAATGATGTTACATTTTCTAGATGGCACAGTGCAGTATATAATGCTTCTACCACAATAATAAAGAGATGGCATTGAATTTAAATTTACAATAAAAAAAAGTCTTCCCATTTTTTGCCATTTATTTTCCTCTTAATGGGTGGAAATATTTTTCTTCTTCCTAGTGCCACTGTTCACCATTACCTATTGGTACACCCTCTTGGTTATATGGCAATTGCAACACAACTGTATAAGTTTCCTCTTCTAGACAAGTCCTAGTCTGTTTGTTTCTTAAATACCACTGTCCAGCCAGTTCTCCAGGAGTCTCTCTCCCCTCTTAAAGTTACACTAAACAGACTCTTTTCATGCCTAATAATTCTTTTACTAGGAGTTGATAGGACAACCTTCCTCCAACCATTCCTCCAGCCTGGGACCCTTTGGGAAGCAACTAAAGTCATTTTTCCAGTGTCCCTCTTGATTTCATAACACTCTCATGCCTCTCTGGGCCTTCCTTGAGCCCAGCCTCCAGGTTCCACCCTTACCTGCAGGCAGGCCTTGATCAAGTGCCGCCTCTCTTCTTCCTGTTTCATTGTCCATCCCTGGGCTTTGTCACTGCAGCAACCCAGATTATACATCCACCTTATTCCTAAAGTCCTTTTGGAATGCCACAGCCTGTAGATTAGGCAGAGGGTTTCCTACTGTTGGATATTTACCTTCCGGACCCAAGTTGGGTATATAGGATGATCCAGTTAAGGATTAAGTAAAATTAAAACACTGATAAGTAAAACTATTTTTCTTCTATCGCACATCTCTGCAAGATCATCTTAGGCATGTGGAAATTACTAAAATGTACTTTCTCTCGACCTAATAGAGCAGGGTCTGAGAGGAATCCAGGGAAGTTGGTTAATCTGTGTTACTGCAGCATACCTAGCCCTTCTTCTAAAGGCAGTGTCTTGAGATGCCTACGCACTAAATCCTGTCTTGTACCTTAGTTTTGCTCAGTGTGCCTTTAAATTAGATTATGTTATCCAAGTCTAGTCATTTTATATAGGCAGGGATCACACCACAGTAAGCTATGGCCTGCTTTTCTTTTGTTAAGGAAGTCAGGACAAAAAATCTGGTAACCAGCCTCAAATGACTTGCAAGATTTATTAATATGAATTGCGTTTTCTTCTGTCTGCCTCTTGGGTCCACTCATACCCTCCTAAAAATTTTTGTAGCATTCCTCTTAAACACTGTTTTAGCTGAGGAAGCATCATTAGGGGAGAAGCATTCTCTCAAAATGTAACTCTTATCTTTTCTTGATTTCATCCTAACTTTCACATCCTGTCAAATATACCCTCATCTTCCATTACCTATTGTATTTTAATCCTAGTTTACTGAAAGGTATATTCTGACATCTGTGTAGCTGATTGATTGTATTCTGGAATCCTGGATGAGAAGGCAGGCAGGCTGTGCAGACTGCCACCAGAAGGCCTGAATTGCTGCTATTACAGCCTGTATAAAACCAGCTGGCGAGCTCCCTCCAAGGTGTTCTGGGCTTTCTGAGTAATACCATCTTATCTGAAAACCTGCTACTCAAAGTTTTTGCATGCCTCCCAAATCCTAGTCTAAACAAGGCTACGCTGTAACAGGCAGTGATATTTTAAATAGTTTCCCACTTGGATTAGGGAGATGCCCAACAATCAATATAATCATGAATCATGCAAAAAACCTAATTTGCACATATGTTTTCAAAGTTTACGCTAAACAGATATGCAGAATGCAACATCCACTTAAGATTTATAGTCTTCACTGTAATGCAGGCGTTACTGTTTCTGATTACTATTCTCTTTGGATATCATGGTTTCCAGTTGGCATAAACTACATCCTCCCAGGAATGGATTGTGACATCTGTACTAACTGTCAAATCAGCCTAAAACTGGTTAGACTGAGAATGTGATCCTAGTTACAGAGATGGATTGGTGTGAGTAGTGCACAGCTATTCCCCTTTAGTTTATACTTACTAATATTCTTATAACGTTGATCTCCTGACAGAATATTAAAAAGCCAGTATCCTGCCCGGGGGGGGGGGCGCTTCCTAAAGATGCAACAGGACACTAACAATGTTATGGGTTATTTTGAAGTCTTTAAATACACATACACACATTGTGTATGGTTGTAATTGTTTCATTCTGAATGTGCAAAGCCAGCACTTCACATAAAAGAAAGGAAAAAGCCACCTCAATTTTTCCTTTTCTGTTGGCTTAAGTATTTCCATTAGTATGACTAGTATGAACCTTTTCTCTCTAGCCCCCCTTCATTCCCCAAATTTTGCCTTTCCAAGTAAAATGCCACATTTGGGTTGCTTGTGTGCTGTCTGGGTTTACCAGCTAAACCAGATATACAGCCAGCATTCCCTTCTGTTCTTCAAGATAATAAAAGTTTGTTCAAGAAAAAAAGGCACGCTTTCTTTTTCTAGCTCACGTCAAATTATAGCTTGACTTTGAAGCAACGCATGGATATAGTTCCATATTAGGACATAGTCCTCTTATTTGATTTGGAGTAAATTGAAGGGATTAATTTAAAATAAAGCTACAGGATATTTAGAAATCATTTAACATGCTTGCTAGGACTCTTAAGATAAATACTAATTAATATTTTTCTTGCCAGTTTATGATATCATAGTCCTTTCTGCCTAATCTGGAGAAACCGGGAATATTGCTTTCTGACGTTAGTTCTAGTATCTTGCTTGAAGCGGCTTCTGAATACAAGTCCACTAAAATGTCAGAAAAGTGCATAACAGGCAAACTAAATTGTTTGGAAGCCTGTGATGTAGTTGAATGGACAGTAGGTATCATCACTAATTATAATGTTTGATTGTTACATTTTTATACTTGTTTGTATGTTGTACTCTGCACAAAGATACAATCACAAAATCAAAAGATGAGTGCTTTAACTTATTGCCAGGCCTTCCTGCCTTAAGCAATTAAGAGTTAGTTGCATCCTTTACAAGCTTGTTTAACTACAAATGTGCCTGAAGTGTCGATCTGTTATTTTGAGTATGGACATCAGACCTCACAAACCTACTTGTTGTCACCAAGAAATAACTACAGTTGTAGAGCAATTTTTTTCTCACTGCCTTACATTGCCTTGCCAACAGCAAAGGTTGTAGAGTACAATGTATTTAAAAAAGAAGAAGAAAAAGAAGAAGAAAGAAAACAGAGTATCTGAAACTCTGCCTTTAGCTACTACTTTCAATTTTAATGATGAGCTCATTATTGGCATTGGCTGCCCTTGGAAAAAATCAGGGAAGCTGCAGGCCTGTGTTAAGGACAAATTATCTTTTGGGGGGCTGGGCAAGGACAGATAGATGTTTTGTTTCTTCTGTCTTTGTGTCAGGTTGTATTGGAGGTTTTTGTTCACTTGTTGTATAGGACAGAAAATTTGTGTTATCAAGCAAGTGTTAAGGAAAATGAAGATTCTCAAATTATTTGATGATATGAAGTTGCAAAACTGTTTGGAAGAATTTGGTCCTAGCCAAGAAAAATATAAGAGTTTATGATAGATCTTGTGACTTGTTCTAAATAAAAGTATTTGGAATTCGGTGCAGAATGGATACAGTGGATTTTTTAAAAGCGATTTTAAAAAATCCCCCCAAACAGAAAGTAGGACATGATGAATCTCTTATATAAACCATTTCATACTTATCTCAGTCACCTTTCTAGTTTGAGGTCTGTGATACTGTGTGGAGTGAGAGAGAAAATACAGAAAAAGAAATGAAAGTTTCTCCTTTTAGTTAGACATACTCCTTGTTTCTTTCTCCATTGGAGACACTGTTTTGGCAATCTGCTTTTTTATTATGTTTTCCCTAATGAATTAAAACAATTAATCTAAGCTGCAATTATGATGTTTCAGCTAGGAATTTGAAATTGTAAGCAAGGGAAAACGAGAGGAGAGCCAAGCTAAAATCTTTTGACTTCAAGGAAAATTGCCCCATGTGAAAAAATAAGTGTGTGGGCTTGGAAGGCAGTGCATAATGAATCAACTTGGTCCTTCCTCTGGAAGGTTCAGTTTTGCATCTTCTGACCTTAATATTGGAGAGCTTTTATTCCATCCAGTGAGGTTAGAATGAAGATAACCTAAAACGAATGCTAGCCAACAATGTGCCCTTGCTGTAAAGAAGGCTAACGGCATGCTGGGGTGCATTAAGTAGGAGTGTTGCCATCTGGGAGCTGGTTATTCCCCTGTATTCAGCACTGGCGAAGCCACATCTGAAATACTAGATTCAGTAGTGGGGGTTCAGTTTTGGGACCCCCGCTACAGAAAGGATGTGGACAAGTTAGAGAGAGACCCATGGAGGGCAACAAAAATGGTCAGGGGGCTGGGAGCTAGTTTGTTCTTAGTAGTGGCAGATAACAGAAAAAGGAGTAACAGTCTAAAGTTGCAGCAAGGGAAGTTTAGGCTAAATATTAGGAAAAACTTTCACACTAAGAGGATAGTAAAGCACATGAACAAGTTACCCAGAGAGGTTGTGGAATCTCCATCCTTGGAGGTTTTTAAGCCCTGGCTAAGCAAAGACTTGGCTGGGATGATCTAGTTGGGGCTGGTCCTGCTCTGAGCAGGGGGTTGGACTAGATGACCTCCTGAGGTCCTTTCCAACCCTAATTTTCTGTGATTTTAGCTAGATGAAAAGTTTATAGCACATATATGAAATGTACTCCTATATAATAAAAGGAGTAAGTAACATGGAGCTTGTCCCTGGTGAGAAGAGAGTAGGCCTTTTTCTTGGAGGAAATGTCTTTGTATGTTTATTGCTTAGCTGTTTGGTTACCAGTTGTAGTTTGTAGGGTCTATAGTCTGGCTGCAGTTCAGAGCTTGCAGTCTGGAGTTGTGTGTTGTGAGCTGAACAAAGCCAACCAAGGGTATGAGGGAAGGAAGGCCCTGCCGTTTGAGCATAGCTGACGGTTAACAGCAGAATCTAAATGAGAGGTAACACTGGCAAAAAAACACCAACATGTAGCAACCACAAAGCTAAAAAAGAGCAGTGAACAGGGAGTTGGAATATTTGGGAGGATTAGGATTTCTTTATAGTCAGGGACATGAAGGAGGTGATGATGAATGAAAGCAGTGGCAGAGACCTGAAAAATGGCAGAGATTGGAACAGACTGGCTGTAGAAACTGAAAAATGTATATTTTCTTGAGCGAGTACCTAACAGATACTTTTTATACATGAAAGGTCACCTGTTACAGCTCATGCAGTAGTAGATCCAAGGATTGGTGATGCAGCTGAAGACAGTGGTGATGCACAGATATAGATTTAAAGACATGAGAGAGAATAGGAAAAGCAGCAGCATGGATAAGCCAGGATTTGCAGATACCTTTTAAACAAGAGGGAAAACCCCTGGATAAGGAGTGTGACTCATGGACTCCTATAACAATATAAGGACAAGGGAAAAACTGGCTAATAAAGGAGAAATAAAGTTGAGGAACAGGTATTTTTGCATTGGAGAACAGTCAGAAAAGATGATGATGTGACAAGGAAGATGGGGAGAGTCCCTCCCTAGCTGCACAGAGAGAAGGAGTATGTTGAAATAGCTAGGGGCTGGAGTCCAAAAAGGAATGAGAGGGATACAGAGAACAGAAGGTCCGATGAAATGATTGAAATCAGAACAGAAGGAAAAGAACCAGAAATTCACACCAGTACCTGGAAAGGAAGTCTGTGCAACTGGGGAATCCTTGTTAAGAATTGGCAGTGCTGTCGCCGGAGTGGTTCTAGAAAGTGAAATAGCATTCTTTGCCAGGAGCAAGGATATGAGTTATGAACCTCATTGTAATAGGGAAAGACTCCAGTGATCCAGCTTCATATTGGGACAGATAGCATTGCAAGTTTGTCAGAACAACAGGACTTCCATTCTTCTCACCCCGACACGCACACACGCGCACGCACACACACACACTGCTGGGAGATAAGAAGTCTTCAGCCTAAAGTAGATGGGTATTGGAGAGGACCATGCTAGCAGCAAGAAAACGAAGGCAAGCTACATAACTGACGTAGTTATGAAAGGAAATTAAAGGAGCTAAGTCTATGCAAATGATACAGAAGGGGAGTTCTAGCTGTCCAATATGTGGGTGTGAGGTGTGGAGTTATGCTTGCTGTTCCCAAGTTGCAAAGCAAAACAGAGTGTTGTTTTTCCATGCTTCTGGGCTGTGTTTGTTGCCACACAGGGCTGGGAGGGAATTTTTTTTCCCATCCTGTTGCTATAGATGTCAAGGTGTTTGGGATTTTTTTTGCCTTCCTCAGAAGCATTGGTCCTTGGCTGCAGCCAAGGCACAGGATTTTGACTGGGGTGTGCCAGTGCTCCTGCTCCCTGGGACTTAATCCGTCTTCATGGATCTTTTGAGTGCATTATTACAACCTTTGCAGTAGTAGGACACTGACTATCATCACCCTGCTTTACCTGTTGCAGGTTAGGGTGCTTTTGCTGTCTTTGGGCAACATGCCTTGTCGTACGGCAGGGTTGGCTTGTGTAGTTTTAGAAATAGATTAAGCAAAGACTTTTATGCTTTTATGGGATGATTTAGATAGGGATGATCCTACCTTGAGCAGGGTGTTAGACTAGACAACTTCCAGAGGTCCCTTCCAGCCCCACATCATTTCTATCCCTGCCTGGTAAATTTGGTAGAATATGTAATAAAGAATATTAAAGAATAAAATTAGCAATTGCATAGATAAATATAGGCTGGGGAAGAGTCAGTGTGATTTTTGTAAAGGGAAATCCTCTTTCACTGGAGTTTTTTGAGGGGGTTCTTAACAAGGGGGTTCAAATTTGTTTTTTGGCAAAGCCCCTGACCAAGGCCTGTAAAAACCTTGTGTCCATGGAATTAGGAAGAAGATTCTTTTGTGGATCAACAGCTGGTTAAAAGATAGAAAACAAAGAATAGGGATAAACTGTCATTTTCAATAGTGGGGTCCCCAGGGATCTGTCCTGTGGCCAGTTTTGTTCAACATGTTCATAAATGATCTGGAAAGCAAGGCACCTAGTGAAACTGCAAAGTTTGCAGATGATATTAAATTATTACAGATAGTCAAATCCCAAGCTGTTGGTGAGGAGTTACAGAAAGATCTCCTAAAACTAAGTGAGTGGGCAGTAAAGTGGCAGATGAATTTCTGCATTGAGACAAGTGCAAAGCAATGCACATGGAGAAAAATACCCTAGATTTTACCTACACAAATCAGGGCTCTGAATGAGCCATTACTACCCAGGAAAGAGAAATTGAAGTCATTGTAGATAGTTCTTTAATGATGTTGTCTCAGTGTGCAGCAGCAACCAAAAACCGGTTAAGAATCACTGTGAAGAGAACTGAGAACAAAATGGAGTCTAACATTGCACCGCAGTATAAATCCATGGTGTGCCTACATCTTGAATACTATGTGCAAGTCTGGTTTCCACATTTTAAAAAGGATGTTGTAGAATTTAAAAAAGCAACAGAAAAGGGCAACCAAAATGGTCAGGGCTATGGAGCAGCTACTGGTCCAGGAGAGACTGAATAGGCTAGTTCTCCGTTGCATGGAAAGAGGAAAGCTGACGGGGGATATGATAGAGGCCTAACAGCCATGATGGTTGTGGATAAAGTGTATGGGGGACAGTTCTTCATCAAGTCCCCAAACCCCAAGAACTGTGGCGTACCAACTGAAATTGTCAGAAGGCAGGTTTAAAATGGAGGAAATCCTTTTTTACATAATACTTGGTTCCACTGTGGAAATCACGGCTGCAGGAGATTATAGAAGTATAACCAGTTTAAAAAGGGATTAGACAAACTCATGGAAGACATGTCCATTGGGAGCTATTAGATAGAACAGTCAGAGAGAGATCCCCTAAAACAGTGACGGTTAATGCAGGGGAAGATATGACGGGATGGATCACTCTAGATATACCTTGTTGATATAATCTCTCTCAATCAGCTACTACTTCCCACTATTGGAGACAGTGTACTGGGCCTAAATGATTCATTGGTCTGACCCAATATGGCACTGCTTATGTTTTAAATTTCTCACTGACTGTAGAATGAATGGCTTGATTCAAACCATCTTAATGGGACACTAGTCCATTAATCTTTTTTTCATTTATTTTTGTATCAGAGGTCACAGTTGCTGTCTTTGCAGAAAAAAGATTGATATTATAAATTGCAAAGAATTGGGGAAAATCTGATACTTTTCAGGATGTGAATCACCTTGGCAGACTCCATCTCCAGTAATTCCAGTAGGATTTGATTGGGATTTTGTTATTTCAAAATTTAACGTATGAATGTGTCTAGGAGGTAGAAGAAAGTGCCTTTGGGGTGGTTGTGCCTTGCTCTGCACCTGTTTCATCAAACCTGTTCCCATCAGAGACACCTGATTTTGGGAGAGGGGTCTAAGCACAGAAACAGAGTCTACCACTTCTATCTCTCTATTCCAGGTTTCAGTTCTTACTCTTAACCACCTAGTCTGTCTTCTTATTTCTGAAACTGAGAGTACCCGAATAGCAGAGTGTTATAAAGATTAATTTGGTCATTTAAATGAGCAGAGGAAAAAATCTAATAATCCAATACAATTATTATATACATTTTTTAAAATAGCATTTTTATTTGAAACAAAAATATAGTACTTCTGATCTAGGAATTTGTCTACAGACTGAAAATGTCCTGTCTTCCACCCACTCTGTCCATACCACATATATGCATGTTGGTTTATTCTCCAGTACTCTCCTCCATCCGTTTGGGAGTTTTCCTATATTCAAAACCAAGTTTCAATCTAAGCTTCCTCCCGAGATTACTTATCCTTAGGGAGGTTCTTTGTCCCTTTCCTTACTTTAGGGACTAAGGTGAGAAAATGCAGTACTCCCAGTAATTCTCTTGTCTAACTGGACAGTCACAGTATCTCTCTCTCCCTGTATCAGCACTCAGTCTCTAGTGTTTAGGTATTAGTTGGTGCACCTGCTACTCTCTATTAACAATGCTTAGGTAGCAGCAATTGGCTTTTAGCAGGATTCCCTTACAATACAGCTCTGTTGTATGAAGTGGTGTCTCTGATTGATCAACTCTGCACTCAGCCTTGGCACTTCAAATGTAGAAGTAAGGGCAGAGCTGTTCTTGTTGCATAGAGATTTCTTCCCTTAACAGATTGTTATTAACCACATTTTACAATGCTGGTATGAAAGCTGGTGCCTGGGATCATTGGGGAGTTCCTGGCTTCTCCTAGGGACTCCCTCTGACGTTGTATATATTAAGCATTTTGAACCTTCTATTAATTAAAAAATAAAGCAAATAATTAATTTGGTGCTTATATCACCCCAGTTTTAGCAGAATTGAGTTGAGTGAAATAAAAGACTTTTGTATTTAAACTGATCCATACCTTTTAAGGGTTTCCTTGACTTCCCAGTTATTGAGTGAATTATAAAATGTTTGCTAACATGGATAACCACTTTGAATCAATGTACTCTGAAATTTTCAAATACTCAAATAATTTTGACTGCTCCTCTGACCAAAACGGTGATCTAAATATTTAAATATCAGCAATACAAATTGATTTAAAAATAGCAGAGAGCTAGCCATCTAGTAGCAAAGCCAAATAGTCCTGGGGCGGAAAAATTAAAATATACTTCACAAAACGTGCATGATCCATCTGTGTTGCTGGACTAGAGCTGGAAGTTTACAGATGCAGAGGAGCAATTTTATTGTGATGTATTCTTATATAAAAATAACCACTATAGCTTACAATCAGATGGGTATTACAATTAGCACATTGTGCAGTGTGTTGAGATTTTTAGACAATAGTACGCCAATAGTACAAGTATTCAGGATAGCATTCAAGATGGTCAGGTCTGCCTGCTGTTAATGGAGTATCATTCTGATACTCAGTGTTTTAAGTTCTCCATAGAAGTATGAGCATCTTGCAGCTTCACTTTTTACTTTGCTTTCCTTTTTTTTTTCTGGTTTCAATCATTTCAAACTTCTGAAGTGGTCAGTGGTTTGGCAGTGGCAATAAAGTATTGATCCATCTCTCATGTCAGTGCCAGTTCTCTCTTGCAATGTACCACCAACAGAAATGAAGCGGTATGATGCATATATGCAAACAGAGCTGTATTCTCCCCTGGTGTGGCTCAGTTGAACACACCGCGGTATATGCAAACATACATGTATGCACACACTGACAATCTATTTGGGGGGAAAACAAGAGAAATTATTTTTCTGGCAAAGATAATGAGATAAAACAGTGAATGAACATGAAAACCTTTCTTAAGCTAGTGTCTCAAAATTGTTTTTTTTCTTTAACATATGTTGATCTGTATGTATTTACTACATAGGAAAAATGGAGGACCTAGTGCAGTAGTAGTGAACAATCACTCATCTTTCTGTCACAGTAGATTCTGTTAATTTATGCAGGTCCCTCTTGCTCTTCAACATGTATCCTGCTAGTTGCTAGGCAACCATGAGTGATGTACTGCGCATGCTTTCTATGTGGTAGCCGTCATGGTTATTATTTTTTAATTATAAAACTGGGGATATGGATTAAAAGAGAAGAGTGACATTCATAATAATTTTCTTCCAAATACCCATAGTACAGCCATTTGAGACTTCTTTAAAAAAGAAGTGAGCTATAATTTTTTTTACCTTATTCATTTATGGTATGGATACATAAATGAAGTAGGAAATGTAATTCTTTTGTGAGAGGAGTTTCAGTAAAAAATGGTAATACTGCATAAGCTGTCATTGATCTAGGCAGACAAATTCATGTTAGTCTTCTGTATCTGCTGCATATTTCATGTCCTTAATGCTTTTTATGCAGTTTTAAATAATTTTCAGTAATTAGTTATGCCAAATTCTGAGTAGCAAAGCATTTCAGTATTTGTGTAGCATTTCAAATTCCATAGAATCTATGGACAAAGCCACAGATAAAATTCTAGCCTATCGTATTTTCCTGTCTTTATATCTTTTTATAATTTTACTACTGCTTAGTTTAATCGTTATAAACAAAAATGTAAGACTGTGTGTGTGTGTGTGTGTGTGTGTGTGTTATTTTCATACATTTATGTCGGCAGGAAACAAAAAGCTCTACAGACATCATGGGAATATTCTGACATACAGTACCGAGAGAGGTGCTAAAGTGGTATAATGTGATCAGAATTCAAAGCTGATTTAATAGTTATTTTTTATATACTTAAAGGATATACCTACAAATTGTTTTTAATTGCTGTCAGAATCTGAAGTACAGTTGGGAACAAGCCAAAATGAAAACAGTTTGATATTTCTCTTTCAACTCAAGACTATTCATCTTAAATAGATTTTTCTATTGAAAAGGAAGCTTCTAAAGTTTCGAGCACAGCAGTGGGAATGAGCTTCCTCTGAGTTGCAAATCCAAAATGTCAGCTGCAAGTAGTGTAGTTAGAGCTGTGCATCTGGTTTGCCTTACCTTTCAAATGACAGATCAGCGGGTATGCTTTACTAGCAGCAATAGCTGTCTGTTTTTCTCAGAACTTTAAAAGCTATATTTCACATACTTTATAGGATGTAATTGTAAGGCTAGGCTTTGAAATAGTGAAATTCAGTATCAGCAGCTCACATTTGCATTATTTTTTAAGAAAGGGGTTCAGATTTTGAAGCAAGTATGTAACAGGATGATAGTAAAGTAGGGACCTTATGAGGCCATCTAGTCCAACTCCTGCTCAAGGCAGGATCATCCCTGACTAACCCATCTCAGCCAAGTGTCTATCCAACCTATTTTGATAGCCTATTTTCATAGTCAGAAAGTTCCTTCTAGTTTGGTACACACACGCTTACTGAAAGAACGTTATTAAGGTTGCAACGCCAAGCACTCTCAAGGTAGGAAATGCCCGTGTGATTTTAATTGAGCTCCTTGTGTGAATTCACTGTGATGCAGTCTTAATTATGTGAAGATGTACTGTTTTTTTCCCACAGAACTCCTGCCTTCTTCAGTGCACAGCTGGGACAGCAATCATTTAATGAGCAGCTATCCAATGTATTTTCTATCTTGTTTGTTAAGTGTGTTGCCACGTCTTTTTACCACACACTATTCTTATTATACTCTGAAGACAGAGTTATTCATTTCTTCATGGGTTTCTCTGTGGTGCTCATTACTACATAGTATCTTAGTGCTTCATAGCTATTTAATTAATTGATTTACACAACACCATAGTGACATTAGAATATGGTATTATTGTAATTTTCCAGATAAGGAACCAAGAAACAGAGTTCAAGGTCAAAAGTGCCCAATTTGTAGTACCTGGGATTTGATTTTTCAGAGCAGTTATCATTACCTAAGAAGTTTTTTATGTACTAAGTGTTTTTGACCTGAGTATAACCTCAGCACGTCTATACAGAAAACACCAGGATCCCAAAACAGGCACCCAGAAAATTGAGAGAAAAGAAACTAGTGATCACCAGTACAATAATTTTCTATTAATACAGTTTTTGTGCATAATTTCCTCCCTTTTTAGAAGGACAAAATCGGAAAAACAGGAGTAGCATTTTCTTGCCACCCCTATGAGTTATCATGCAGGGATCCTGGTTGTTTGTGATTAAAAAAAAATAAAAAAATCACACGTTCTATAATAAAAAATTGCAAATACTCTGGGAAAAATCCCCAAATCCGTGGTTAAAATTAAATGCTGCCCCCCAGCCCTGCTGGAGGAGGCCCCCAGCTGCCAGGGATATGGGGCCAAGGGCCCAAGTCCGCAGCCCCCTGCCCCCAGCGGAAGGCAGCAGCTGCTACAGCAGGAGCATAAGCTGACTCCCCTCCTGCTGCTGCTCGCTGCAGGCTCTGGTAGGGCCAGCTCCCTGTGGCAGCATGCAGTCCCAGGGCGGGGGGAGGAAGGGCAGGTGTGCACTGCCCCTGTGCACACAGAAGAAGGGTGGCCAGGGCAGCACAGAGTTTGCAGCGGCAGGCAGCTTTCATGCGTGGCGCACTGTGCCTTGCTGTACACCCTGCGCTCCAGTGGGCTAGTGGAGGGCAGCAGGATGGGGAGTGTAGCACTTGTGACCCAGGGTCTGCAGCACTCTGGCTGGGGGAGACGGGGTTTGTGGGGGGCAGTCTCCCCACACCCAGCCACAGTGACTGGCCAAAGCCCCCTCTCCCGGCCAGAGTGTGTCCAAGCTGGCTGGGGGCTGGGGAGCGGGGGAGGCTGCAAACACCGCCCCCCTCCTTCTGCCAGAGTGCCCGACTGGCTGCAAACCTCCCTGCTCCCTCAGCCCTTAGCCAGCTTCCCCACCCTGCCCTGCAGCCCTCAAGCCCCACTTACCTTCAGCACAGCAAGAAGAGTGAGCCTAAAGCAGCCTCCAGTAAGTGCCAGTTCGGGGGCACTCTTCCCTTTCTCCCGCCCCCTCCCAGCAGGGTTGAGGTTTTTCCCACCCCTTTTGCAAACAGCTCTTGTAAACTGAAACTCTGCCAGCCTGCAGAGCTCTTTGCAAAAGGGGGAAATCCATGGCTTTCTCTTCTAAAAGGGAAAATCCATGTTTTCTCTGATAAAAATGGGAAATCCATGGTTTTCTCTGTTTTTTCATGGAAAATGGAAAACCCGGGTCCCTGGTTATCAGTAGTGTTGGAACCTTTATACCACTCTCATTTCAGTACTCCAGTTTCAGTATCTCCCTCTCTGGGTCTGTCCCAGTCTTCCTTGTCACACCTATCTCTTGTCCCCATATCATTTCTCCCACTAGTGCCTTGTCCCAGTCTTCTTGCCGGCAGTCTTTGTCTCTTCTCTTCCATCAGCTCCTTTTCCAATTTCAGCATTTCACAGAGTCAGGTGTCTCCCAGTTCCAACCAGTCTCAACTTGCCTAGTCCCCTGGATCTTATTATCCTTATGCTAACTTTCCTCTCAGAATCCTAATCAGAAATTTTTTCACCCTGTCCTCAGACTCCTTTTCTCAGCCTACACCTTTTCCTCTCCCCTAGTCCAGCTTTTATAGTCTCTGTGTTTGAATAAGACAGCTTCCTTCTCCATGCTGCCTACATGCAGGATGGCCATAGAGACCACATACAGAACAGGCTCTCTGCTCTTAATCTTGCATCCAGCCTGAAGCTATCAACATAGAAAATGTTCTTCTAAACTGCAGTTAGTTGATCTGTGGAGATTTGTAGTATGGTCACCATTACGAGCTGTGATAAGCGTGAGCATGATCAGCGAGAGCTTTATCTTCAGAGACGTTGGTTCCTTGACTGAGGTTTCCTGAACAGTTGTGAACTGCGATTTTTTCAGATGCTTAGAATTCAGCTAAATTGGATGGGTTTTCACAAGGGTGACAAAAGGCACATGTCTGACACAAGGGCCACCACACCTGTGTAAAATGTCAAGCCCTTGTTTCTAAGTACTGGAACAATGGATGTTTTTTGCCAATATTCTACCATGGCCAGATATGGACTGTGGGGCTCCTCAAGAGGTAATCCAGCCCAGAGCATGGAGACAAACACTGTGGCTTCTGTGTCAGTAGCAGCAGGTTGGCCATGATGAAATGTCTAGTGGTCGTGATGGGTCTGGGATAGTCTGGATGTGGCAAGCAGTCCGAAGATGGTGGCAGTGGTGGGTCCTGAAGCAGGGAGAGGTCTAAGTGCAGGGGTCTGCTGATGGTTGGGAGACTTCCAGCAGCAGCAGTGGGTCCTAAAAAGGAAGGGTACAATTATAGTCTTAGAGCTGCAATGTCAGTTAAATTTTATGGAAACTTGGAACAAAAACTGCCCACAAGTGAGTTAATGCTGACCAAGAAAGTTAAAGCCACAGTGAATGTGAGCTCATTATAGTCCAGGATAACATGGGCCCAGCACACTAAAGATAGAGAAAGGTTTTGCCTTGCTCTTTTCTTTGCCTGTTGCCCTTTGTACATAAAGTGTTGGTTCACTCCTCTCTTATTACTCGTATACCTGTCACTAATAGAGCTAGCCACAGGAGCTATTAACATATTACAGGAATAGAGGCTTAGAATGAAGATTACCTTCTCTGTTTCCATGAGTGTGTGTGACCTGGCCCACATAGTCATCAATAGATGCTTCCACCCCTAACCGCTTGAATTCAACCACTGAGTGGGAAGCCATACAGAGGAGGACAAGATAACGATGCAAAACAGCAGTAATAATGGTGCTAAAATAGTTACTGATCAGATCATATCAGAGAAAAATCAAGAAAATAGGGTAAATTGGACGCCTATAAATCAACAAGTTGAGGCAACGTGCATTTTAGAATATTAAGGGAATTAGATGACACATTACTGAATGCCTAACAATTATTTGCAGATGACTGAACAAACTCAAATTGAAGTACTGATTTTTTTTCAGAACAGAAAAGGAGAGCAATTCTAGCAATTACTTTCCCAGAAATCTAACTTTTCTTCTCATTTATTAATGAAAGTTAATACTGATATTTTCTGTAGCATTCAGTGAACGTGATCTAAATTAGCACTTGGCACAGTGGGGCTGTGTATGAATAGCTAAGAAGAGGGACTAAAGACAGTACTAGGTGGGAGAGAAGTTTAAGGCTGTGCAAGACAACCAAGTTAAGAATAATCAAATGAAGAAAAGGGTAAAACATTGGACAAAGTATTAGAAAATATAGGTGGGGAATAATCCTGTTCCTAGATCTTTAGATCTTGATGCCTGATAATGATGTAACAGGACAAACGCACGAAGAGTCTTCATTAAATTTTAAGCTAATTGTTTATATCAAGTGAAATAAATTCAGAGCAAAGAATGCACCTTTTAATCCCTTGAAAGTAAGATTTTTTTTTGGAAAGAATTACCAGAGTATTATGAATTAATTAGGAAGCCAGTGGACTTCAAAAAAATAAAGGTAGGCATCTGTTGTTACTGGATTTATGACCCAGTTACCTTATTCTGGGCAGACCCAAACCCTCAGACTGACCATGACTTCTCTACTTAATGACAGGCAAATTTTGATTTTGTCATGGAGTGAAAGTATGTCTGCCCAGTATGCAAGCTTCACCCTGAGGTTCTTTCTTGACTGTCAGTTGTCAGCAGCCTGGAGGTCAAAGGCCAAGGCCCACTTTCCCCCGGAGGGGAGTTGGGGGGGTGAGACAGACTGGTGGTGTGCTTTCTGTCCATGGTGACCTCAGGTTCCCCTCTCAGGGACCCTTTCCTACTCTGAAATCCCTCCTTTTGTAGTTTTTCTCCCTATGATGACTCTTCATCTCTGGGCATCGTTGATTAGTTTCCCTCTGGTCATAATACTGGCCAAGTTCTTTCCTGTCAGCATATTTCTTTGTTCCAGCAAACTCATCACATGCATACACCTTAACTCGGTTGTTTACCAGTCATCCTAATGTGGTCTGTTCACCAAACCTGAAAATCCCAAGGGCTTTGCAGCTTGGCACTGTGACCTAATGCCACCTTATCTCATGTTATAGAACAGTGTGCTACATGTCTTCAGTTTCACAGCCTGTGTGTCTGCTGGCTTCAGACATAGTGAAATTCTGAAGAAAATTGTCACAAACTGGATTTTTAGAAACCACTCAGCCCCTGCCATTCCCCTGGACTATTGTTCTAATGCAATATCTACTGTTCCCAGAAGAAAACCTCTATATACCATTTTCTAGCCATCAGCATCTTAATTTGGAATGGGTATTTTATGTCATCTTTGTAACTAATAGAAAAATATATCCATTACTTGAATGTTACAGATTTGTGGATGTTAGGTTGCTTAGAAATACTACTTAGTACATTACATATCAAATGAAATCCATGTATTTCACTGTTAATAACTTACTGAAAGCCAACTCGCAGGACAGACATAGAGCATTCTTCCAAAGATCATATATTGTCGTGTTCATAAAGGCCCAAATCTCAAACCTGCGAACAAGCCTCTCATTCAGAAATTATGCTTGCAGAAATGTGGACAACTCAGAATAGAATCGTCCTCTTAAAACAGAATCAAGTTTTAGAACAGCCAGATGTCATCCAGCTACTACTGAATACTAGGAAGTGGTGTCTACAAGCCATTGAACCTTGGTAGACGCAAGGAACCATGCTGACTCCAGCTACTAATCATTGCTCTAGCACTGTCACGGGATGGGGTCCCTAGGGATGGTCATGACACCCGTAGGGCTCCGTGACCATGCCAGTCTTGCCCAACAGGTACCCTTTTCCTCACCTGCCACATCTTGTTAGTAATTACAATAAATAGGGAGGCTGCCCTTGAGTTTGTGTTTGGGCACAGTCCTGATGGGCCTTACTGAACCCTGTGGGTTCTTGGACCCCTTTCAGGTCCTGCTTAAAATGATTGCCTCCTGGGGCTAGATGCATGGCTCCAAAACCACCCCTTTACCACACCCCAAGCCTCACAGATGGTAATTAAATATAGCCACTCTGGGGCCTTGCTGTAGCTCAGCCTCCTGTCATCACTGGGCTCTCTGCAGTCCTGTCTCTGTGCCCACACTGGCACTGGGCTCTCTGCAGCCTTGTCACGGTGCCCCCTGGCACTGGGGTCTGCTCAACCCCTTTGTCACCGCACTCCCTGGTGCTGGGGTCCCCACACTCCCCTCCAGTGAGACCTCCTCCTTCCCCAGTAGTCTCAGCCCGATCCACCAATTTATAAACAGCAACCAAAATATGTGTCCCTGGGCTATAACAACACAGGCAGTTCAGGGTGTGCTCTGTCCCTTTAAGACTCAAACTTCTCCCCCAGCACTAAGTGCATTGTAGGCCAGGGTAGGTGGTGAGCTTCTGGAGCCCCGTTAGCCCTATCAGGCAGCTACAGCATCTCTGGGTAATTCTTCCCTGGAAGCTCCTTCCCCTGGCTGCTGTCGGAGGACCAACCCCTGCTGGTCTCTGCCCCGGGGTTTATACGTACCCAGGGCCCTGCCGCCTTCTGGTCAGCTGACCGGGTGCAGGTGCAAGCTAATTCCCTTGTTAGCCCGTTGCACCGGTTTCTCTCTGACTCTTAGAGCCCTCTCCCTCCCTGGGCAGTTTCTGCTCTTAAAGGAGCAGGTACCTTAGTGCCCTGAGACACTCCCACAAGTTCCCACCTCGTTCCCGTTCTGCATCTGAGCTGCAGATATCTTGAGTTGAACTCTTATACACAGAAATGCAGTTTCTTTTACCTCTGTCCTTTCCACTTCAGGCAGCAATTGTATAACTTCTACTCTGCATTTGGCCATTATGTGTTTCTGTCGGGTACTTTAGGACTGTGCCTTGTGATGGGTTTATCTACAAAACAAAGACAGATGTCTTTGTCTTCCTATTAAGTTGATGACATTCTTAATAGAGGTTTTGAATATTTCTGTTACGGCACAATAATAACTGACTCTATCTTTTGTTGCTCTCTCTCATCTCTCCTGTGTCCACCTCCCTTTTCCTCCTCTCCCCACTTCCATAAACAACACAATAGGAGAGAATCCGTAACCATAAATACCGGAGCCTTGGCGACTTGGAGAAGGATGTCATGTTGCTGTGTCACAATGCTCAGACATTCAATTTGGAAGGATCACAGGTCTGATTGAAACCACTTTTCTGTATATTTTATACATTTCTGTCAAGTTTTCTGTCATTGTAAGTTTCTATCCAAGTTTCTATTTGGACTAATATTTATTTATTTATTTATTTGAGTCTTCAGTGTTTTGCCAGTTAACTTCTTGGTGTTGTCAATGATAGAAACTGTGCTTGAAATTTTTGTTGAAACAGGTTATTCTTCTGGGTTATAGTAACACAAAGTCCCATTTTCTCGGCTTTTTCCAGTATTCCCAGTATCCGGGCTAGCATGAAATAGGTAATGGATCCAATTGGGGTTCCCTTGATCTTAGGACCAAGTTCTGTTCTGGCTCTGGAATAGCTCAGAGCAGCTACAGGATTAATTATGCTAAATGGCTGTCATTGTGAGGAGTTTGGGATCAATTTGGAATCAGAAAAGTGCATCTGAAGATGCAAAGTAATGATATAGCAGATAGCTATCATAGGTTGTTGCCAGTGGAAGAAGGAGTGTTCAATGGAAGAATCTTCATGTGAAGAAGTTTTTACAATTTATGACCCCCTCTCTAGGTTTTTGGTTGTAGCCATGTTGGTCTAAGAACAAATCACATCTACTTGCTCAAAGAACCTTGCCTGCCTGACCCCTCTCTGCCATTGAAGCTAGGTACAGGTTGTGTGTTCTCTGGATATTGTATTGTGTGCTATTCCTTTACCTTCTTGCTGGAATATGGAAGTTTGTTTTTAAAGACTATGATGCTGAATCTCCACTGAGTTTCAACCATATAGACTGTAAAAAAAAAATCAACTGTGTAGACTATAATTCTATCATTTTAGGCAGGTGCTTGATATAGAGCTTAGCTTATGCATAAATCTGTGTTCAGTCAAATGAATTGAGGATGAAGAACTAAATGCAGATATGAGTGGTGACAATACAGATAGACTGTAGGACAGATAAGACTGAAATATCTGTTGTGGATTCTGTGTGAGATTTAGTTACAAAGGAGTAAGGGGCAAATCTTCTAGTGAACAGGCTGCCTATCCTAGTCAAGAGGACATTAAATTAACATTAAAAGGTATGTGAGAAAGGGAACCAAATAAGCATTCATTTAGAACAAAATCGAAATATTGTGAACACAATTAATTAAAGCACCAAAGAATGTGATGTGAAGAAATTCTCTAGTTCCCTATACACCAATGCTATGAACCTGCATAATAAAGACAAAGGATTGATGCTGTGAGAGTAAATTCAACCTAGTTGCTATTACTGAAGCCTGGTGGAAAACTTTGCATGGCTGGAGTGTTAAATAGGTTATAGTCAGTGATTTGGGGAAGGTCTGAATAGGAAAAAGGCAAGGGAATGGTGGAGAGTGGCACTTTGTGTTGAAAATGGTATTGCCAGTTTTAGAGTCATTGACAGTATAAAAGCAAATGATCTTGAATGATTATGGGTCTGTGTCCTAAGCAGAGTACGGTAGTCTTCTCCGTGTTCTAACAGAGGAGGCATAATATGGGGCGGTAGTTGGTGACCGCTAAAGTCTATCAAATCATACAAGAACAAGATGACCCACTCCTTAATTCATAAGGAAAAAATGAGAGATTCCAAGCTGAGCCCTGGTAGACATTACTCTTTTGACACTTAATGTGGTAATTGTGCTATAAATTGTAACATGCCGTATGTTCAGACAATGTATGGTTCAATAAAATGGCAAACCAGTAACATTCAGTGTAGAATATTTTTGTGGCTGGCTTGCTGTTTTATTGGCACAGGGTCCCATCCCCATAGTGCATGAGGGAACCCTGGGTTCACATGCATGAACCTTGTGCTTCAAATGTTTTAATCTCATAAAGACGAAAATATTTATAAGCCAGATTAGTTTGCAAAAATAATTTAAAGAAGAAGTGTGATTGATAATTGGTGAATATTTATAAAATACTTTAACAAATGCTCGAAAAAGCCACAATTCACAACGAAGAGAAACATGCTGTTCTGGTTAAAAATCAACCTTGCTTATAGGTGAAGTGAAAGGAGCTAGCCAGTTTCAAGCACTCTGTGGTGGAACTGCTGAGGAAAAGGCAGAGGAGAGGACATCTGCAGACATGATGCATAAAACACAGAGCTCTAGAAAGCAAGACATGTAAGGCCCTAGGGACAGTGGCTCTAGGACCACTGCTCCAAGAAGGAGTGGTGGTGGTTAGTGATTCCCTTCTGGGGAGGACAGAGGCACCAATTAGTTGTCCAGGTTTGGGGGCTCAGTAGGTATGCTACTTGTCTGGAACTTGAATTCAGGGCATCACAGAGAGACTGCCAAAGTTGATCTGTCTTTTGGACCCTTCCTGCTTGTCCATGTAGGCACCAGAGATACTGCCAGGAATGATCCTGGGCAGATCAGAGGTGACTATGAGGTGCTTGGAGTAGGATTGAAGGAGCTTTGAGCACAAGCAGTGTTCTCAAAGATTTTTTTCCCATGGAAGGCAAGGAACCATCATATCCTGGAACTGAATACATGGCTGAGATGATGGTGTCAAGATGAAGACTTTGGATTCTTTGGCAATGGGTGGAAGTTCCTGGGAGGAGGACTGCTATCAAGAGATGGGATCCATCCATTTGTTCCCTGGTTCAGGAGGAAGAAGATAGTAAGGCAGAATGCATTTGGGTGAAGATGAAAGGTGAAAGACGTAGAACCAGAGTAATGGTAGGGATTTATTATATGCCCCCAAATCAGGAAGTGGAGGTGGAATTCATCTAATTCAAGGAGTTAATAGGCGTAGTGCCGTGGTAATATGGACTGAGGGATAAAGGTGCCCAGAAAATCTTGGAGCTTCTTAAGGGAACAGTATTGGAAGCCCAACAAGAAACTGTCCCGACGTGATAAAAGCACGAGAAAAATAGCAAGAGACCAGTGTGGCTGCACAGGGAGCTTCTAGCATGGTGGTGGGCAAAATGCAGCCTGCGGGCAGGCAGATCCAACCTGCCAACTGGTTGAATGTGGCCTGCAGCAGTCCCTCAGGTGCTGTGCATGAGACCAAGACCTGCCTACTCCTGTCCATGCCTGCTGGATGGTCCTGGTCCTGGCCAATGTGCACAGCTTCCCAGCGGGGCAGCTCCCAGTGTGGTTTCAGCTCTCTGGGTACTGCTTGCCTCAGTGGTGACACATAGGGTGTGCACGTGCACCCCCTGAGAGTGCCTGTGCACCCCCTGACTGGCCACACTCACCGCTTAGGTGATGGACAGAGGGGGCAGTCAGGAGCCTCGGTGTCCTCCCTGCAAGTGCCAGCTGGGAAGTGGAGCGCTGTTTTGCTCCCAGAAGTGGTCAGTGATTGGCTGTCTCACAATCAGCTGTAGGGAACACCCCCTCCTCACCCACCCCATCTCAGTCAGTGGGATCCACTACAAGGAAACCCCTCTCCCAGTCACTGACTGGTCACTGGGTGGGCCCATGGCTTGCCTCCAGCAGCTCCCCCTCCTGCACCATTCTGGATAGGGGGGAAGCTGTAGCCAGGCAGCTTCTGCCCTAGTGCTAAGGGCTCCAGCTGCCTTCCACCCCCTCTGCTCACCTGGCACGATAAGCAGCCACCTGTGGACAGCCGGGTGGGTGTAAGACAGCCTGGAGCTGGATCCCTGTGCGCTAGGGCAGAAGCTGCCTGGCTGCAGCTTTCCCTTTGCCTGGAACAGTGCAGCAGGGGCAGGAGGTGGAGGAGCCACTGTAGGTGTTGGGGGGAGCTGAGCAATGCCCAGGCAGCTGCAGCCTCACATGGAGCAGCCCTGCCAGGAAGCTGTGCACATTGGCTGGAGCTGGGACCATGTGGCTGGCATGGACAGGAGTGCAGTGCAGCGCAGGTTGCCCCAGGTGGGAGTGGGTGAGGCTCAGCCCCATGCAGAGCACTGTGGGGCAGCCCCGAGCCAGATGGGGGAGGCACAGACCGCACCTGCGCTGCACTACCCAAGTGACCATTGCTGCATGTAACCTCTACCCCCGCTCCCTTCCTTCCCCTGTCCCTCACCAGTTCCTGGCACCTCATGTGTGGGCAGCCCCCCACACATACACCCCACAGCCCCCCTCCACACCCTGACACTCCTTCCACACACGTCCCACATGCATCCCCTCGCACACAATATATAGGACTAAGACTTTATTTTGAGCTATTATACAATTACTACAATTACCTCTACTGAAAAAACACTCAAATTACCACTACTCAAAAAACAAATCAGGACAAACATTATGTTTTTAAATAAAATTAAAATATGTTATAGTAGATATTTGATTTTTAGTATATGATTTATTTTTAACTATAATTTGTTAAAATGATATCTTCTGAAAAATGTGTGTGCTCCTTGACAGCCCACCAAAATGAGGTAAGTGGCTTTCCTGATGAAACAGTTGCCTACCCCTGTTCTAGGATGCCTCAAATGTAAAAGGAAAGCATACAGGCAGTGGAAGAATGGACAGGTCAATAAGGAAGCATACCAGGAAATAGCAAGAAATTGCAGGGACAATATCATGAAGGCAAAGATAAAGAATAAGCTGCATCTGGTGGAAGAGGTTAAGGACTACAAGAAGAGGTTCTATAAGTATGCTGATTTTGAAGCGCTTGGCAATGGTCTTCATAAAGTCATTGGAAGCATCCAGATACCAGATGACTGGAAAGTACCCCTCTTCAAAAAAAGGCAAAAAGGAGGACCTGAAGAACCACAGACCAGTTAGCCTCACCTCAATATCCAGGAAGCTATTGGAGCATAGTCTAAGGAAGGCCATTTTCAAGCATCTGGAGGAGGAAAGACTGATCAGAAGCAGCCAGCATGGATTTATGTCAAATAAACATGATCTCCTTTGACAAAATAACTGCTTGAGTAGATGAAGGGAATGCAGTAGATATAAAATATCTGGATTTCAGCAAGGTTTTTACAAGTCCTACGTGACCTTCTCATAAACACAGTGAAAAATCATGGGCTGGACAAAAGTACTATAAGAAGGATAGGCAACTGCCTCAGTAGCCACAAGAAAAGGGTAGTTATTAGTGGATCCATGTCAGAATGGTAGGAGGTTTTGAGTGGAGTCCCACAGGGGTTTGTCCTGGGCCTGGTGCTGTTCAACATGTAAAATGGATGATGCCTTTTTGGATGGCAGCACTATGGAGAAGGATCTAGGAGTCTTAGCAGATCACAGACTCAAGATGAGTCTGCAATTTGATGCAGTGATGTGAAAGCCAAATGCAGGTTTTTTGGATGTATCAATACAAACACTAGGCGCAAAATGCAGGAGGTGATAGTGCTTCTGTACTCAGCGCTGGCTAGGCCTCATCTAGGGTATTCTGTGCAGTTCTAGGTTCTACATTTTTAAAAAGATGTGAAGAAGTTAGAGTCCAGAGGTGGAGCAACAAGGGTGATAAAGGGCTTGGAAAGCAAGTCATACATGGAGATGCTGAAGAAGCTAAGCATGTTTTGCTTTTGGAACAGAAGGGACATGATAACAGTCTTCAAAGATTTGAAGGGCTGCAATAAAGAAGAAGGAATTTTCTGTCTTGCTCCAGAAACCAGGATGTGAACCAATGGCTTAAAGTTGCAACAAAGTAGGCTTGGGTTGGCTATCGGAAAACACTTCTTTATTGTTAGAGTAGTGAGGCAATGGAATAGACTGCCTGGGGAAGTTCTGGATTCCCCATCATGGGAGTCATTCAAGAAAAGGCTGGACAGGCACTGGTCGAGAATGCTATACCTGTCTTCTACTGGGTATTCCCCATGCTTCTGAGCTTTGCTGGTTGGCCTCACCCCTTTTTTGCTACATGTGTCTGGGTGTTTTTAAGCCTCCCTCAGAGGCACTGGGTATTTTGACTGGGGTGTGCCTGTACGCCTTCCGGCAGCACAACAGGAGGTTCCTGGCTAGGGAGTCTTGCCCCTCCAATCAAGGCCAGACCATTTGCCATATTTGTGGTCAGAAAGGAATTTTACCCCATGGTCAGATTGGTATAGACTGTGGGGGGGTTGCCTTCCTCTGTAGGGGGGCCATGGCCCTCTACCTGGACTATCTCAAACATATATTAACAACCTTTTAAAGAAGAAGGATGTTGGCTACTATGGTTCCCATGCTTTACCTGTGGCAAGTTAGGATTTTATGTCTTGTGTTGTGCCAGGGGTGATGGTAGTCTTATGAAGACTTCAGATTATGTACAGGATGGATTCAATAGGGATAATCCTGCCTCAGGCAGGGGAATAGACTAGATGACATCTGGAGCTCCCTTTGAATCCTACTTCACTTTGATGTCTGTGATATTTATACCTATAGATATCAACTTGTCTTTTTTGTTTTCTCTTTGTTAGCAAAATTTTAAATCTGAAGACAGTAAAAAAGTGATAAGGGAAGAAAAAAGATGCAGAAATAAATGGGTAATAGAGTGAAAGACAGTAAGACTAAAAGGGCTTCTAAACTATTCCTACTAGGGTGAAGACAGTAGAATTGTCAATAATAATGTAGAAAATCCAAAAGTATTCAATCATTTTTTTCTGTTTCACATTTGGGGGAAAAGCTGTCTGAAACACTAATTTGATCCTCGATAAAATCTTGGTATGCTGAAAAGTTCCAGAGGAGCTAATGTTGTGTCAATATTTTAAAGAAGTAAAGAGGACCACCTGTGTAATTATAGGCCTGTCATTCAGACAGCAGTCCTAAGCAAAATAAAGAAATAGCTGACAAAGGATTGTTTTAGTTAAGAATTGAAAGAGGATAATAAAATTGATGTCAATCAGTGTGGGTTTATGAAAGCTAAAACTTGTCAAAACAGTTTTAACTTTCTTTGAGATTAGTACTTGGTAATGTATTGGTTTTGATGTGAGTGAATTCTGTAAGGTATTTGACTTGGAACCATGCAACATTGCAATTATGAAACTAAAGCAATACAAATTAAATACTTTAAAATTGGCAAAGACATAAGTCTTCAGATATACTTGTAAACTGAGACTGATCATTGAGCAGTTATGTTTCCAGTGGGATCACCTAGAGACCTGTTCTTGACCAAACATTCTTTCAAATTTTATCTGTAACCTGGAAGAAAATACAAAAGACAGACAAAGTTTCAGGTCACGCAAAGCTTTGGGTGAGTGGTAAATAGTGAAATATATAAGTCCAGTGTTACAAAGCATCCTGGATCACTAGGTAAATGAGGTGTACACAAGCAAGCATTTTAAGTCACATAGCTAGAAACAGTGAATGTGGACCATGTCTACAAAAATTGAAAGATTTAGTCCTTGGGAGAAGTTACTCTGTAAAGAACTTGGGGGATCATGATGAATAATCAGTTAAATAGAAGATTTTGTGATGCTGTGGCCAAACGGTGCAATGCTATCCTTAAGGCATAGAAAAGGGCATCTCAGCTGCCAGGGGAGTATATTACTCATGTATTTAGCACTGGTGACCATTGCTGGTGTCTATCAATAAAGTTAAAAATATTAAGGAGGGTTTTGCCATCAGAATGATTTATAATTTGGAGAACGTGCCTTTTGAAGAGAGATTCATGCTGTTCAGTCAGTTTAGCTAATGAAAGAGAAGGTTATTAAGTAACCTGATGTTTACGGGGAAGATTACTTTGGTGACTGAATACTCTTCTGTCTAGCAGACAAGGTCCAACCAGATCTAGTGACCATAAATTGAAGGTAGAAGTAGTTTTCAACACCAAGGGCAATTAACCATTTGAACAATTTACCAAACCTTCCCATGGATTTTCCATCACTAGAAATCTTTAAAATAAAATTGGACCTTTTTCTACAAGAAAGATGCATGCATCCAAACAGTAATTAATTCAGGGAGGGACTGTGGTTGTGTTATACAAGACATCAAATTAGATGTCATCTGCCCTTTTCTAGAATAGGCATTAGCGATATTTTTCATCAGGGGGGCTGGAATGATCCAGCTCAGTTTGGAGGAGTGTGGGCATTAGAGCCCAGCCACTGCCACCACTTCTTCCTGCTCATCGTGCAGCATGGCAAAATGCATCGTCTGCTGGATCCTGTGCTGCCCACCTGCAGCACGACACAGGCAGAGCTCCCTCTTCACTACAGCCGCAGGTGTCTGACTGCAGCACAGCTCATGGAAATGGGGCTGAACGCTGCCAAAGGCACAACACTACACTCTAGATCCGAAGGCCCGGAAAGCCAGATTGTCCCCCAAAGGCTGTAGGTTGTCATCCCATGATCTAGGAGCTCTTCCTAGAATTTTTTCTGTTGAGTTCTGTGGATTCAGAACGTTGCCTAAAGGGAGTAGGTGTTTTTCTAAACAAAGCAAATTTTATCTTTTTTGTGTGTATAATAGATGCTGTTGTTCCCACTGGGTAACATCAGAATCCATTAAACATTCAAGCAGCTTTGGGGATCCTTTGTATTATGATGCCATTCGTGAACCGTAAAAGTTATATGTGCATGTGCTCTCTCTCCCTCTTGAGGGCCACGGCTCTCAGATTCATTAATAGTATTTTTCATAATACATTTCTTCAACTATAAAATCTTGTGTTAATTTCTGTTAACTTTAGTTAGAATTAATTTATTTGTGCGTCTGTAGTGCTTTTGCGCAAACTGAAGAATTCAAGTGTCTGTTTTAAAAAAAACCAAACTTGTCTAGAACATCACTTTCAAGTTCTGTAGAGCAGTGTACACAAGCTCATTTGTGAAGACCGTGGTAAATTTTCAATTCTTCTACAAGTCTTTTAGATTGATATTTCTGTTGGTGTAATCTAAAAATATTATATTACTTGCAAGACGCAATCCTTTCTTTCATAGATGCTCTTCAGCAAAAGATACTTAGCAGTCTGAGAAATGTTAATAGGGAAAGCTTTTATGAATGAGCCTGGACTTTTTTTTGTTCTTTTTATATCTACTACGAAGGAGTAAGCTGCTTGGCATAGATATTTTTTTTATTAGCCAGCTTGGACTTCTTAACAATTAAAGATAATTAGCACTGGAGTAGTACATTTGTCACTATTAAATATATTGTGAGACTATAATCCAGATTTTAATTAGGGAACTTGCTATTGAAGACTCATTCTGAATGCTTTCCCAAGATAGTTATGATCTAATGGAAATATACTACAATTACATTGGTAATGAAAATTATATATTAAGAAAAACTATTGCATTCTAGGAGGGATTTTTCCCTGTTATTTCATTTTTAAAAGTAATAACATAATAAGAGTTACATTTGTGGCACATTGTCAGTAGGTTTCTTCATTTAGAGCATGAAAAAGTAATGTTGGCATTTCTTGTAAAATTCATGCAACAACGGTTGTTACTTGTAATGAAAAAAGGCCATATACTCTGTGGGGCTCCATAGAAAGTAGTGTTCCATGCTGTGAATTTTTGATGGAGCTTGATTTGCAGTTCTGACATAGATTTGCTTTCATGATCCAGATCTATGAGGATTCCATTGTTCTCCAATCTGTGTTCAAGAGTGCACGACAGAAGATTGCCAAAG
This sequence comes from Caiman crocodilus, assembly GCA_030014935.1. NCBI lineage: Eukaryota > Metazoa > Chordata > Crocodylia > Alligatoridae > Caiman > Caiman crocodilus. The sequence goes on from JAGPOW010003395.1 coordinate 13,924,195, forward strand.
AGGATGAGAGCGAAGATGAAAGCAATGATGATGAAGAAGATGAGGATGAAGATGAATCGGAGTCAGAATGTAAGTCTGAATGTAAGAGGCAAGTAGGTTTCCTTGGATAATCAGTGTGTCCACTTAGTTTTTCCATTCCGGTCTTCTGATGATTTAATAGAAGCAGTTTGTTATCAAATTTGCTGTATTTGTGGTCTGAATCCTGACTTACTCTTAGCTGCTCTGTTCTGGCTGTGTCTCCTTGAACTGTGCCAAAGACTTCAAGTATTTCCAAACCTGAACCCAAAACATTTCCTTTTTTGGTATCTACCTTAATGGGAATTGCTGGTGCAGTGAACTTGCTTGTCTCCAACTAGCCACCTTATCATATTTCTTTGGCACTCCTCTTTTCCGTACTGATTGTAAACAAACATAAGCTCCTGGTATTGTGATTTCCCAGACCTTTTGGAAGACCCAGAACAGAATTGAATCTTTCAAATGAAGTATCTTCAGATGACTTCCAAGTGACAAGACTTATCTTCTAGTAACAACTCGGCTCACTTTACCATTCAATTTTAGCAGTAACCAGTTCTTTTACAGAAGGTAATTGTAAATGATAAAGAAAGAAAGGGTCATGGTTATCCAACATGATCACTTGTGTAACCAAGAATGTCAATCAGTGAATCGGGTGTACTTGGTAGCCGTGTTGGTCTGAGACAAAAAGACGTACAAAAAACTAGAACTCTTGGTTCCAAAATGATACCTTTTATTAGACCAACTGGAAAATAGAAAAAAAAATGTCCTTTTCTGCAAGGAAGAAATTCTACCTGAACACATCAAAATGCTACTCAACACAAGTCACAAAGACACTCTTATGGATGCAGAGGGACAGACTTCCATCTTCAGCTCCCTCTGTACAAAAATGAAGTTTATGTCTTACCTATGGGGACTTTCTACCATCTTCTACCATCTACACTTTTCCCAGAGCCTGACGAAGGGGCTTTGATCCCACAAGCTTGCAGAAAAGGACAATTTTCTTGCCATTTTCCAGTTGGTCTAATAAAAGGTATCACTTTGGAACCAGTCAGAGGATCAGGCATCAAACCCTGTATTGTTTAGGATTATAGGTCACATGGTTATCTAGTCCAGTTCTCTGCTCAAGGCAGGGTTATCCCTAACAGCCAAGTGTCTATCTAACCTGCTCTTGAAAACTTCCAAAGATGGAGGCTGCCTATACACGTGCCAGGGGGGCATTTTAATTAAAGCAGTTCCTGGAAAATCACTCTAAATAAAATGCTTCACCATCCCACATAGTAAATCCCTGAGCATTTAGAAATGGTCGTGGGACACCTCATTCAATGTGGTTTAAATAAAGTGCCTCCAGAGCCATTTCAAAAGGTGTGGGGACTTTATACACCTAACAGTGAGGTGATGCTGGAGCATCCTAATTAGAAAAGAGCAAACTCGATTAATTAAAACACCTCAGTCTTCTCATCTTCAAACTAAATAACTCTAATTTTTTCACCTTTTCCTTATAAGTCTTGTCTCTCAGGCCCCTAATCTTTTTTGTTGTTCTGAACTGGATTCTTTCTACATTTTCCACATTCATTTTGAAGTGTGGAAACCAAAACTGGATACAGTATTCCAGGTGAATTTGACTTAGTGACTTAGTTAAGCCAGAGTATGTCTTTAAAGAAGAGACACTCCACCTCCTTGGGATGATTCTCCTGGTGCTTAATTATTGGTACTGGTAGAAAGTGTCTTACAATTTTAATTTTAAACTACCAGATGGCTGCCTCCCCACAGAACCAGGCATAATATTCAGCTCCTACTATCCTCTGATGTCCAGAAATAAAGCCAACGTTACCCTTGCAGTCCTTCTCTAGGTACTGTATCCCAATTTCCCAGGCCCTCTAGAGACTTCTTCCAACATAAACTCCCCAGCAGTTGCACACGGTCACCATTAAACCAGGCTTGAAGTCCTGCAGACTTGGGGGCATGATATTACAGCAAAGAAAGTATTCCTTTCCTCTGTCCACAGTCCTGAAACCTGAACACTTCTGCCCAGCAGTATCCTATGTCTGCCAAGGACAGAGTGTAAGCTCTCAGTCAGAGAGCATGACTGTCATATACTACCCAAAGTATCTTGCCCTAAGCCACTCTCCAGGTATGAGAAGCAGACTGTTTCTTCCCAAGATATAAAATGCCATACAACTTCAGGTGTTACTTTGGAAACTGTATTTTGGAATCAGACTCTAGTGCTGTTCTTCAACTTTTTGCTGCAGGGGGTGCAGAATGACCCAGCTTTGTTTGGAGGTAGGCAGGCACTAGGACATGGCTTCTCCCACCACTTTTCCTATCCACAGGAACTGGTGCTGCCTGATTTCGCAAGGCAGGTGCAGAGCTACCCCTCCAGTGGAGGCCCAGATGGCTGACGGCAGTGTGGCACAGGGAGAGCCCTCCCTACCCATGAATGCCACCAAAGGCACAACAGCATGGAGCAGATCCAGAAACTTGTTGTTGACCCCTGCTCTACTGAGAAACCCAAATCCCTGAAGTTTGGCGTTAATCTTCGTTTTGTTTATATAATTTTTACAACCTTTCTGTTGCCAGTTGCTACTAAAGATAGACCTTTTCTATCCACGGACCATAGAAAAAGTGTTTTTAATGATGTATTCTGTTGTATACAGGTTCTTAGAGTGAAATCCCAGCACCAAATACTGCCCGCAGGCAACCACTCATTCTAATTAGCACAGCAAGGATTAAACTAATCAACTCAAAGATTTTCTTGATAGCTCAATCAGTAATTTTTATTAAATTGTCTTGGATAATATGAGTAGAAGCAAGTATCTCCATGTAATTGTTCCAAAATCACCATAAGAGAAGGAGAGAGGGGATCTTTTCAGATTGTTACAAAAGGAGATTCTGCCTGAATACAGAGACTATGTTAAGAAGTTGAGATATGGTGGCTGACAACCAATTTCTCCTCCCCCCACCATCTCTCCCTCCACCCCAGTTGAGAAAGGGATAGAAGAAAATAATCAAATAATCACAGCTGGTAATTTCATCTCAACTTTTGTACTTTTTTGCAGCAAAATCTGTGAAAGTCAAAATCAAGCTGAATAAAAAGGATGAAAAAATCCGAGACAAAGGGAAAGGCAAGAAGCGGCAATGCCGGGTAAAAGCAAAGCCTGTCGTGAGTGATGATGACACTGATGAGGATCAAGATGAAAATGTAAGTTGTACTCCCTGAAGCAATGGAAATGGTTGCAGCTATTTCTTCTCTTCCACATTCCACTCATAATCACAACTTTCACTTCTTTCTGCATGGAGACACAAAGCAAAACTTAAAAATTCTATGTTGATCTTTGTGAGGAGGGGTTTAATGCATCAAACTTTGTTTTTAAGAAGGATCTGGCGAAAGTCTAAAAAGACTTAAAATTTATATATAAAAATAACTTACTGTTATACAAATCCCCAAATAGAAGGAAGAACTTCGTTGTGAATCTTGCAAAGAAGTGGGGTTCCTGGATTGATTCTAATAGATACAAGTCAGGAATACATTTTTTAAAAGGCTTTTTCCATTCCAAACTTTCCTTTAATCAAGCTTTGGACATAGCTGTTAATACTAGAAGAATGAAAATGCCTGTCACAGGCAGCATTGGGCTCTTTTCCCCCCCAGTGTTCGTGTTTTCCTTTGGCCTTTTAATTTTCAACAATGAGATATGAGATTTGCCCACTTTCATCTTCACACTCTCCCATCCTGTTTCATCCCATCCCAGATATTAATATACTGTCAATATTTTGTGTGACACAAAAGACTGAGGCGATTTTTCCGTCATTTTTAATAAAATATTTGGGCAGGTAGAGAATAGTGTTTCCCACCACTGTGCTTTTCTCTTCCTTCTCTAAAGAGACTCACAATAATAAGCATAAGATGTCATGAAGCAGAAGTATAAATAGTGTAGTACTTTTCCTAAAGCAACTTTGATTTCTCAATTTAACTTTTTAAACAAAAATTCAAAGAATAGCTGGCAAAGAATAGCTGACCTTTTTTTGTGTCTCTTACCTCTAGGACCAGTCGGAAGCAAGTGGAAGTGATGATGAGTGATCCATAGGGTTTATTTTCTTGGCAGAACTGAACCCCTTCCCCCCTTCCTTCTCTCATTTTACACCCAGTAAATTCATTTTGTCTATAGACATTGGGTTGTTTCTGTATTCTCATCCTCTATAAACTAGCTTTAGGATAGTGCCAGACAAACATATGATATCATGGTGTAAAAAAGGAAAAAAATTAATTTGTAACATATTGTGACCAAATGGGCCTCAAAGATTTAAAAAAAAAAAGGAAAAAAAAAGAAAAAAAAAGCTTTTGATGGAAAAATGTGGGTTGATAGTATATTTCTATGGGTTGGGTTTAGCTTGGTTAATGGTTTGATTGTGCCTGGTTTTATCATTTGATGAGATGTTTTTGAATGGCATCAGAAAGACAAAAAATGTCTTTTGTAGCATTGATAACCAGGAGAAGCCATTAAAAGCCGCTGGTTATTTTATTTTTCATCAGGCAATTTTCAAAGTTTTTATTTGTTCTGTATTGTTTTTTACACTGTGGTACATATATGCAATTTGTTTAATAGCTTATAAATGTACAGTAGTTAGCCTCCACCCCACCCTGTCCCATACACATTTTTCCACTTTATGCTTGATGACCTTCAGAAAAAAATGCTTTTCAAATTGTATCAAATTTATGTCTACTGTAAACTTTGCTTAATTTTTTTCCTCTTGATTTAAAAAAGTTGGGTTGAAAAATGCTATTGAATATTGCAATCTATATAGTGTAATGGATGGCTTCTTTCATCAGACTGATCTTCTATGTTACCAATGTGGATTATCACCTTTTCCCTAAAGTGTACTTAATCTTTGCTTTCTTTGCACAATGTCTTTGGTTGCAAGTCATAAGCCTGAGGCAAATAAAATTCCAGTAATTTTGAAGAATGTGGTGTTGGTGCTTTCCTAATAAAGAAATAATTTAGCTCAATTAATACTGTCTTGTGTTATGAGTTTCAAGAGAATAAAAAAGACTTTATTATGGCTGTGTGAGTGGTCTTGAATATAGATCCTAAAGTGTTTTGATCTAAACACGTAACCAAAAGAGAATTGAATTAAGCAGGAATATCCTTATAGAGATATATGGGACAAGAGATATCTATTAAAATAACATAAACTATTAGTGCAACTCACAACTCTAACCAGAACTCAAGTGATTAAACAATAACATTAATGTGCTTGTTCTTTTCTATTACAGAATGTATCTGCCTAGGTGCACAAATCTAATTAGCTGTCTAGGAAATCAATCTAGCTATTCATTTTTTCTCTTCTTCCCTACTCTTCCCCCACTGTATACCTCCTGGAGATTTCAGATCTTTCTTTACAGTGATACCTTGTACTTGGATAAGATAATGTAAAGATGTTGCAGTTGTTCTGTTAAAGATTTGTAACTAATAGCATCATTGCTTTTTATAAACAAACTGCTCACGTTCTGAAAAATACAGCAAGGAACAAGACCTTTGGCAGTGAAGAGCTTTATGCCTGAACCTTGATTTGTAAGTTGAAGATATCTAAAGTTACTTGAACCATTGGTCTCTCAGTGTACCCACTCATCTCGTTTACTGCCCTTCCAACCACTGAACTTGGCATTTTTCTATCTTATTTTAAAGATTATTTGTTGTTTGTCTGCTACCCATGACACCGTGTTAATCCTTCAGATTGAAATAGCTGTATGTGGCTGAATGAGGTATATTAATTTCACGTTGACAAAACAACTGAAGAGACAGCTTCCCCTCACCTCAGCTATCTGAACTCTCTATGTACAGGTCATGTTCCCTACGTCTTATAAGGGGGAGCTGTGTGACACCCCCTCTTCATCCCTGTTGCAGACTTCTTTTAGCAATATGCATCAGGAGTTTCAACTGTTGTGCTCTGGATGAACCAGTCCTGAATGTACATAGAGGCAAGGAGAATCTGGCCACTGGATTTACTATCAAAGATGAAGAAAGGCAGAGAGAAGTAACTTGCCTTATGTGCCCATCCAGCTGTCCAGCTCCAGAGAACTGACTTCCCTAAATTACAGAATTATAGTTCCAACACCAGCTACCTTTACCTCATTAGTTGGTTTTAACATTGATTCCATAGGGATTTAAGGAAAAAGATATGCTGACATAACACAGCCCGAATGATGAGTACCCAGAAGTTGAAGACATTGACAAATAAACTATGTATAACACAACTCATTATAGTAGTCTGTCTCCCCCCCAACCCCACCCCCAGCTCTGCCCCCTGCAAACATGCATCACCACTGATCTGGAAGGACTGCCTTTGGCAGAGAAAAGGAGAAAGTTTTGTCTGCACGGTCCATTGCAAGTATGGTTTCTACGTTGCAAACAGTGGTTCAGTTTCCTGAGATGTTTTTACATGTAATGAACTAAACTCTACCATCTGACTTCTTATAACCAGAAACAGTTGGCAATATTGTTCAGTTACTACCTGCCTAGACTGGATTTTAACTGGGGACTTTGATGTGAAAAGTATAATATTGTGTTACTTATCCCCCCCATAAGTCCCTACTGCCTTTGTAATGACCCAATTCAATTTATTTTTTGCAGATTCATTATGTACAAATGGATGTTCAGCTAGAGACTATATAATAACATATTCTTAAAATGAAAGTAATTTTTATTCACCTTTATTGTTATAACGTTTATTCAACTATAAGCTTTGCAATTGTTATAACCATCTCTCTCCATATAGGACTACAGTTTAATTCTGAATTGCAGTTCTCTATCTGATTAGCAGTTTAAAATCATATTATAAAAATCCCTACACCCTCTGTGAGTTGGAAAAAAATCATATTATTTTTGGTATTTTTAAACTGCCAGAATACCTCCTTGCGGCCAATCCTGTTAATTGTTTTGGGGATTTGAATCTTGGTTTTCCAACCCATATTTTTTTCTCCTACCTCCCCATTTTTCTGTGGAAGCTCAATTATCTTTTCTAAATGCCTGTCCTTTTCCCTTTTAATTTTCAAATCACAGCAGTATACTAGGTTTTCCCAGTTTTTTCCTATGGAAGCCATTATAATATACAGCATTCCAAGTTCTTTCTGAAAAAGATGCAGCAGCCCTGATTTATAGGAAACAAAAATCCATGCTAAATGCATAAATGTCAACCCTTCCTAATACCTTCCTTTTCTATTATGAAATAAAGATGTGTAAAGCACCTTCAACACCTCCAAATGTCATTTAAATGAGACAAAGTATAGCCCATGTGGGAGGGAAGATTAACCCATTTCCTACCTGAATTACTGTGACTGATTTATGAAACAAAAATTTTTAAATAAAACTGGATACAATATGGCTTGAATACTGTGGTCGGTAAGCAGAGTGAAAGAAATATCAGGGCATGTGCTTGTTGCGTATGCCTCTCCTGAGAGAGAGACAGTGTTGTTAGTGGGTCACATGAATAACATTTCGAAGGCTTTCATGCATTTCAGAGGCTAGATAAAAATTCCTCCTCCTTTCTTAAACATCTTGAAGAAACAAAGCATGTACAAGACCATTTGCTTTAATGAATGTAAACAGATGCCTTTTTAAATGTGTCCAGTCACCAGTGCAATGTGCCTTGAATGTTTTTCACTTTCAAATGTGTATGTTCATACCTATGTGTTCAGCTTTCTCTGTCATTCCATCAGTTTTTAGATTGCAGAGATCCCCCTTCTTGCTGTAGAAGTCTAATCTCCACTCATTCTGCACGTGAATGAAGCTGGCAATACATTCATTGCTGAGCCGTTGAGACAAGACAGCGTGTGTCATAGTGAATACTGCCACATGCTCTGTAAGGCACAAGGCAAAGCTAATGTAGCAATAAGCCACAAAATGGTGTGCAATTAGTAGGCTATTGGTGTATACTTCATGCTGTCAACTTCTTGAGAAGTGCACTAATAGCTTTATTAATAATACACACTCTAGTGTGACTTACCGCTATTATGGCATGGTTTGCTCATTTAAAAAAAAATCAAACCCCTTTAAAATCATTTCAGGGAGGCGGGTATATAATGAATCTTCCTACAGTGCAAGAATAATTCAGAATAGAAATAGAAGGAAAAGAGCAAACATTAAAGGGTTTAAATCTGCCTTTCCCTTATTCTTTAAATCACTGAAAAACCCAATTTCTGAAATTCTTAATTTTGGTCACTTCCCAGTTCAGTTCTCAGTTGTGTATGATAGCAGCCAAATTTGGACTGGATTTAATTTCCTATGACAGTTTCTTATGAATTCAGGACAAGGCCAAGCAGAAAGGGGTGTGTGCTTGGGCTGGTCATAAGTCTGCATCAGCGTAGAAGTCTCTTAATTGTGAACCTGTTTTATTAGTTTAAAGATAGAAGGGAAGTAAGACAGGAGAAGGATTAATCAAAAGAAAATTATTTTAGATTAATTAATATTTGGCCAGTAGCCTTTTCTTCTTCTTGATGGTGATGAGCTCAGAGCCAGGTAAGTGGATATATGACTTTGGATAATGAACATCTGCAGCCATACTCTGCTAGGCTTTGAATGTCCAGGATAATATTAATGGCTGGTATAATATCACTGAGAACAAAATTTTTAAAATGGGACATAAAATTCAGCAAACAAGGAACCAGCATAATGGATCCTATATCATTCACACAATGATTCTGCTCTATGTTGCTATGTTGAGGGCACTCTCAGTTAAGCAGGGAGAGCCGCTCAGGTTTATCAGTTATTTTATACTGATAGCCAGTTACCCACCAGGCATATCAGCAAATACCAATCCAATAGCCAACTTACAGGAAGGCAGCCACGCAGCATGGAGAGCAGCACCCTGCAGGTATTTCTGTGGAGGGGAAGGAAAGGGGCATGGGGACACAGATCAAAGCGCCCACAGTGAGAGAGGGAGTGGGGCAGGGGCTGGGTGGGGGTGAATGGCATCCCGGGGTGGGGAGCAGGACAAAGCCACAGGTGGCTCATCCAAGGGATCAGCATCCCGGTGTTTTAAACTGGTGGCGGGACACTAATTAAAGCTCGTCAAGTGAAAGCTAGTTCAAGTGCCGCCAGCACCATTTTTAAGTGCAAGGACACTTAAAAGGAGCAGAGCTAAGTGGGGCAAGGGCAGAGGTGAGCTATGAGCTTTCCACCCTGCTGCCTTTGTCCTGGGAGCCATGCGTCATCCTCTGCCCATCAGGCAGCAGGAAGCACAATTCACTGCCACCAGACAGGCAGGGGACACACAGCCAGCATGCAGCTCCTGGGACAAAGGCAGCATTGCAGAGAGCCCCGAGCCCACAGTGGGCAGCCCGCCTCTGCCACACACACAAATCTGGGTGGGCGGCATGCCTCCCCTCAGGGGTGTGCACAGTAGCAGAGTGCTACCCCCCACCCCAACCCCTGTGCCCCATAGACAAACCCCCAATGGCTCCATCCCACCCTAGCCCCAGAGTTCCCATTTACTGCCTTGGCTGAGTAGTGCCCTCACCCAGCCCCTTCCCCAACCCACTCCCTCCCTCACCATGTGGGCCTTGATCTTCCCCTTGCCCCTTTCCCTCTACAGACTTATCTACAGTGCGCTGCTCTCCACATTGCCTGGCTGCACTCCTAGCCATGTGCATGCTGCTGCTGCTGCACATATGCATGCAGCGTCCAGGGGCCCCAGCCAGAAGCCATGTTATAATTATTGCTACATTCTCTGGTACACCAGCCAAAAAAAGCCAACAGATGATAATGTTAATTTTCCTTTTATCGGCGCTGATCCAATATTCTGATTCCTATGTATCAGTGCACTCTACCATCTTCCAATAGGGAAGATAGTTGTTGGTCTCTACAGCATACTCCTGTCATCTTTATACAGGCCAACAGCTGCTCTTCTTAAACTTTATTTCACTCAGTTACCAGCCATGGCATGAATGAAATCATTTATTTTTAAGTTGGTAAAGCCAGGGGACACCTCTTTATTTTCACCACAAAGCACCATGGATTTGCAGAGGCAATATGCAAGGGACCAGTTGTTTGAGATGGTATCCCCATCCTGTCTCTTTGGAAGAAGCAGCAGGAAAGAAGAAAATGAGTATCTGCTATATCAACTGTCTCATGCCATGGTGTAGAAAGACTCGCCTGAAACCTGACCAAGAAAGGTATGGAAGAAAGTAAAATGCTTGGGAATATTAAGGAGGGAAGAAAATGCACATCTGTCACTGTAGGAGTTACCCAAAACATTACATTGTCCTCCTTGTCTACTGCAGGCTCCAGGGAACTGGGAAACAGTGGGCATTTATACACGTGTTCTGGGAGGGGAGGGTGCTTTAATTAGAGCAGCTGCAAGGGGGGTACTTTATACAAATGCATCAAGGCTTCACTGCTGTAATTACCACGCTCTGGCAAACGCCAGTATTACATGCATCAGTGTTCCTACACTGAAAAATGGTGACAGGAGTGCTTTAACTAAAGCTCATTTGATGAGTTATAGTTAAAGTTGCCCTGCCACCATTTTTCAGTGCAGAGATGATACATCTGACTCTCTGGGTGCTTTAAATACAGCAGCTCTTGGAGCAGGCTGGCTGTGATGAAGGAAGCTTCTAGAGGGGAAGAGTCCTAAAGAGGGGGGGGCAGTGTTAGAGATGGGCCAAGGAGAAGACCAGGGCAGTTAGGCCTGCGTGGCCCTGGGTAAGATCTATACATGAAGCATGAAGAATAACTTCTACCCTTTGTTGGTTGTGATGACCTTCCACTCAAGAGGGCCTTCAGCCTATGTAGGCTCTGGCCCCATCTCCAGACCAGTTGGAGTGCCAGATGGCTCGCCACAGACCTAACCTGCCCCTTGTGGTGGGCTCAACTGCGTTTAAGCCTCATGGCCCTGGCCCCCTTATACTGACCAGCTGAGGGGTCAGAAGCTCAGCATGGCAGTCACTGTCCTCCATACTCTAAAGGGGTCTCCCTCTAGGCCTCTCCATAGAGCCAGTACCCTAATCCAGGTTGACCCAGCACCCCCAGCAAGTTTGCATGAGGCCTAGTTCAAATGGTGTCACCTGAGCCCCTGGCTTCATTCCTGCCCCTTGGTTAGGCCTACAAGTCTTAGCCCCCTTTTTAGGCTGGCCTTGCTCTGTCTAGGTCCACCACTTTTCCCTAGAACATGGGACCCCACTGGGCCTCTAGGAACCTCTGCCATCCCCGTAGTTCCTCCTTTACCACCAAGGTGTTCCAGGAGTAGCAGCTCAGCTGGGTGTTGTTGCTCCTTCAGCTGTTTGCAGCAAACTGCTGCCCCAGCACTGAGACCCTGGATCTAAAATAGCCACCTCGTCAGGGCTGGCCCGCACCTGCCGGCTGTCTGCTCTTAACCCTTAAAGTGGCAGTTACTGAAGGCATTCCACCATACAAAGTAAATTACTGCACTTAAATGCATGTGTAGACAGTGAAGTCCAAATTAGTTTACTCAGGCTTAAACTGAGTTGGAATTTATTCAGTTGCATTAATCGCCTTAATTGCAAACTGGATATGTCCAGTTTGTTGGAAAACAGTGACATATAAGAATCACAGCAATGTGGGAATCCTGCAACCCTCAAGAGAGTCAAAGGGGTTTGCTGGCAGAACCAGGATTTCTGTGATGACAGTTGCAGACCTGGGCAGCTGGACACGTTCAAGGCCATTGCTCTATACAGTGTTAGTCACCTCTCAGCATATGTTGTCTGATGTTGCTTCCTTCCATGTACTGCTCTTGTCGTTGGCGTTTTCAAATTATCCAGTCTTGTATTTTTTCCCACATCCAACCACAGCTGTCCAGTCAGTGGATGATATATATCTTCCTGACAGCAGATGGAGACAAGAAAATGAAAAAACATTGTCATGTCAGTCCCCTACAAAGGAAACAGAACAGACTGATTCACTTTCATTCTCAGCACGTGGGATGATCTCCGAGTTCATTTTACACTTGCTTTTATTGTTTCCTATAACTTCCCTTTTCATTCAGTTTCACACTGGTAGACTTTATGTACAATGGGATTCTCTCATCTGTGATCTAGGCATTACTATTTTCTCTTGCTTCGTCCATTGAAATCAGTGAGACATTGTGGCATATTGAATACCTTCAGCAGCGCAGCAGGTGCATTCTTCTTCAATATATTTTCTTACAAGTCAAAGGCACTTTTGGACTTCTGGGATTAAACAGTTAATGTCACACACTGCTCATTAACACCAAACACAACACTACTTGTACTGTACCTTTTTAACAGAAAGAAGAAAGAAAAATGGCCCCATCTGTGCCATACACTTAACACTTCTCATTTTCTGAGACCAGCACACATTGTTCTTGGCATTAAAGTCTACTGGATGTAATCCCAATGCTGCTTCAGTGCTCTTAAAGGTCTTGGGAGTGCCCCTCAACATTACTTAAGATCAAAGAAAAATATCATGAAGCTGAAAAGGCCTGACACTGCAGATGCACCTAGGACTCTAATGCTCCTGTCACACATATAAGAAATTAAAAAATAATTGAAATTAAACAATTAATGTATGAGGAACATCCTCATCAAAATAAGGGCTCTTTGCTCCTACACTGGAAGGTCACTTACATAGACTTTGCTGCATCTTGAAGGTGGGTCTAACTGCCCATTAACGTTTTGCCGTGATGATCTAGTAAGTAAAGTACCAGATAGGGACCCAAGAACCATCAGTTTCTGATTCTATTCAGACCTGGAGAGATTTTGGACAAGTCACCTCATCTAACCTGTGCTTTAGTTCCCTATTTGTCACTTATTTTCTTACCTTGAAGGGCTTTGCAGGATAAAGTCCATTAATGATTGAAAGACAGAGGCAGTGGTGATTACAGCCATGTAACTACTGGGGTAAATTGGAAAAGGTGACCTCCTTGGGATGGACTACATGGGAAACTAAGTCTCACAAACTGGCTATGTCATGGTTCAGGTGTTTTCTTCTGGGGAGTAAGTTTATTGATGCAGTCATAATGAGGCGGCTGCCCTATCACATGGATTTATCAGTCATCTTGTGACTCTTCCTGCTGCGTAGCGTGCCGGTAGCAACTGCCTGTTCCTCCTTGGGATGGGCACAAGTCAGAGAGAAGCATGGTGCTTCTTTTAAATCTGTCTGCAGTATGAGACTTTCGAACACAGCGTGTTCCTAACTCACTAAGTTGGTTCTTGAGTGACAGACACACATCTATACGATCCTGATGTACAAATTGCATAAGTTTATTATATGCTAGAAGTATAAGTGATGGCCTAGAGTGTTAGCAGCACCTATGATTTCTCCTCCAGTATTTCTGTGGGAACTCCTTCCAAGTGACAAACATTTACCTGTAGGCTTTCAATACTCAGTCACTTTGGTATTCTCCAGGTAGTAACACTCCCTTGGTTACAGAGCAAGAGTTGCTTTATGCTCCCTTGCCAGCCAGTGCGCCCTTCAGGTGACATAACAAGCTTTACTACCTTCGCCTCTTTCTGGATGGATCCTACAATTCTCTCTCTCTTATACAGGATTACAGGCAGACAGACCTACTATCTGCTGCTACATTAATATGATCAGCCTGACTTCAGTTAGTACATGCAAGCTGCAGTCAGTCCTGAGCCTGTGTCAACTTCTCTGTGAATAAAAACGAACCACCTTTAAGGCTCAAACTTTCTTGGATCCACAAGTCTACAAAAAGAAGCTATATTTCTTCACAAAGGGAAGGTTCCTCCTTTCGGAATATAGGACTGAAAATGAGCATTGATCGCCTGCAATCTTGGGCAACCGTGTAGCAGATGTTAAGTCCAAATGATTCACAACAACATTCACTCTGCTCCCCTCTCCGCACAGCAATGCATCCCCAGCCCAGCCCCTGGCTTCTTTACTTTTCATCCCATCCAGGAAGAGCACACGCCAACTGCTGCAGCTTCCTTAGCCTGACAAAGGGGTTTTGAACCCGAAAGCTTGCTTAATAACTATTCTCCAACCATTTGGGTTGGTCTAATAAAAGATATCAAATCCACCCAAGGAACCTTGTCTCCCATAGCAAACAGCATTCTCTTCATCTCATCTTGCGCAAACTCCTTCCACCTTGTCACATCTTTGCCTACCCCTTTCAGATCAGTTTTATGTTATTTTCCCATCATTGCTTTTGTCTCTCTAGAGGTCTGATACCTTCTACGTCGTCTTCCTTGCATGCCTTCTCTTACTGTTCTCACAATACGCCCTGCCCATTTCACTCTCTGCGTTCTTATCTCACTCCTATCAGGTCTTTTGTAAAAGTCCACAAGCTCCTGATGATGTCTTCTCCTCCATACTCTGTTTTCTTATACTACACCAAATATTTTCCATATCACTTTGTTTTCAGACACTTGCAGCCATGTGCCTTTGTCAGTGTCCAGGAGTCACTGTCTTGAATACAAAAAAACCCAAAGGCTTCCAAAACTACATTTGAAACAGCCTATGTGAGTCTTGCCACTCACGGAGAAAGTGACTATCCCTAAGACATTGTCCTGCAAATACTGCTTGACACAATACTTATTACTCTGAATAATCCCATTGAGTTAAGTAGTTATCTTGGTGGTTGTTACAGGATAGGAGTAGTGGTTCTTTCAGGACCGAGTCCTTTAGGTAGCTGCTTAAGTGAAACCTAGCACACAATAAGCAATTATATCCTCAGCGAGCATAAAGACTGGCATTACAGCTTGTGACTTATGTCACTATTTGACCTGAATGTCCCTTTTATCAGACAGATATAATGCATAGGGCATCAGCACGTGCGTGTGCCTGCGTATGTTGGAAAGATAAACTGGAAAATTTACTAAGGAAATATTTTAACCTAAGTGGTGTTTTCAGCTTCAGATATGAAGGGAAAATGCACTTTTATGGAGGCTGTCTTCACTGACACCATAATTAGCTTTGTAAAGGTCACACATTCAGTAGCTATTGCATTTGCATATTCAGGGGTGGGTGCCCATTTCCTTGCACAGTTATTCCAGAAGAGAAACAGTCTGCCTCCCTCAAACGTATCAAGTGCCTTCTTTCTGCTCCCTTACCCTCAGTATGCAGCACTGAGGTTTACAATTTAGTGAATCGTGTCAAAAGCGATATCCTATCAATCGTATCTTAACTGATTCCTGTTTTCTGAAGATTGTATTTTGTCTTTAAGGCTTTCGAAGGCAAGGGTAATACGACCTTCTTAACAACAAGTCCTGGGAGGATTTCTCAACTAAATCAAAAATCAGTAAGCCAGGAATGAACAGGAAGTTTAAAAACGTATTACACATGGCATAACATATCTGCTTTCGAGACCAATAACGCTATTTTGAATCTATATTTAAGCATCTCTCAATATCTTTCTAAGGCAGCTCTATTTCAAACCAGTGAAGGGTTTAATAAGCATCTCCTCAACGATCTCTGAAGAATCCTGTTCGTCTTCAGAGCGACTACAGGAAATCCACACACCCCCCTGCGCACTTTCACGTTTCTTTATTTTCACCAAGAAGCCACATTACCACAGCAGGACAGGATGGGGTGGAGGGCAAGAAATCTATGATTTAAGATCTGTGATCTTTCAGATCATAGGCAGATTTTTGGTCTGGGGACCTCAAGCTGGGAGACTGGTAGGTCAAATGAATGTAAAAAAAATCCTTGACCCTGTTAAGTCAGGTGTTGATGTAGGCATAGATTATTAAGAGGAGAAAAAAGCAGACAATGCATTGCTCACGCAGGATGCTAAATTAACTGGGAAGCTTCTGCTTATTCGCTGGGGTTCAGCCCGGGTAGCAGAGAAACGAGCTGCTCCACGTCACTTGAAGCGAACATTCAGATTTCCCCAGGAGAAACTACACCATACTATAAGAGAGTAGAGGACTGTGTGTGTGTGTGTGTGTGTGTGTGTGTGTGTGTGTGTGTGTGTGTGTGTGGTGTTTTAGATTGCCAAGCTGCTCAGTATCTGCTTTTCTTCCTACCAAACAATATTTTCCTTTCATTCTCAGCCTCATGGCTGCTTCCACGTTAATGTCAGTAGTGATGTAGCATAAGCAGAGTCTAGGCTTCAACATCAAAACAGGAAAGATTTCTGCAGTTTGGGCAGTGATAGGAATTTAATCTAATTGCATGCTTGAGGTAAATGAAGGGAGGGCCACTTAGAGTAACCTTGGACCAAGCAAAGAAAGTTGAAATTCACTCAGGCCTCCTAAAGGTGCATTTCTTCCATGACGCCTAGTAATGATAGCCCTGTAAACTAAGTAGTATAGTAAGGAACAGTAGAGTAAGGAACATGCCATTAAAAAGGGATGCTGCACTCTCTAACACTTCTCCATCAGATTTACACTTTTCTGTTATACTTCCAAACCTATACGTCAAGATTTGCAGTTGTGTTAGACCAGGCTTGCCTTGAGATCCTTTCAAGGGTGCCATAGGATGCCGTGCACTGTTAGGTGTGCAAACATGCTTCGCCCAATAAACCTAGAGATTTTAAATAAGATCTGCAGTGTCAAAACCATTCTGACCTGCTGTGCTCAATCT
This sequence comes from Caiman crocodilus, assembly GCA_030014935.1. Lineage (NCBI taxonomy): Eukaryota > Metazoa > Chordata > Crocodylia > Alligatoridae > Caiman > Caiman crocodilus. The sequence continues at coordinate 13,940,727 of JAGPOW010003395.1, forward strand.
GAATTCTTTACAACAGAAGAATTGTTCTATTACTTTTCTGCAGTTAAAATTGAATGAGAATTAAGAGCTGGCATTTTCCAGGGGGCATCTTAAATTTTCAAAGGTTGAGAACCAGTGTGTTAGACAAACACGTTAGCAGAATCATCCACCAGGCACTAAAAATATCTCAAAAATAGAAAATCGGGCTATTAATTCAAATCTGTTTTGGAGACACAACAAATAAGCAGTTACCATTACGGTTTTTCTTTCTTTCTTTCTTTCTTTTAGGTTGGGAGCTCCATGTACAGGAAATTTAAAATCAACTTCATTTCAATAAGGTTCAAATCTGGTTTGGGTTCTCCCACAATTTGTCTAAGGCAGAACTGTAGGTAAAATGCATTCATGAACACAGTCTTAACCACACTGAAACCTGTATCTTTTCCAAAATAGATTCAGCATTTCAAAACATAAACAGTACTTTTCAGAAGGACAGGAAAAGCTGTCACGGAAAATAATTTCTTTCCAGTCAGGTTTGAAAAGAACAAAATAAAGAACATATATTCTGCAAGAAAATAAGCTGTTTCCTAAATGGGAAGTCAGCTTATTTGCTCGTCTACAGACAGCCTAGCATCCTCTCGTGTGAAACGTTACAGAATCATTCCACTACATCCTGGATCTTTTTAAACAGAGCGATAGCTGTTTCTCGGTCCTGCTTTCAGCATGTCAGGTTTCCCCAAGCAGATAGAAATCCCCTAGTGCTCCAGAGTCCCAGATGTTTTGATAGTAAGGTCACTAAGTTCAGTTTCTGAATACAAAAATAAATACATAAATAATCCTTGAAGTGGGCTTCCTACAGACTATTCAAGGTGACAGTGTAGTTGTAAAACCATGGCAGAACTGCCCAAACCCAACCAGAACGAACACTAGAAAATGTGTACTATAAACCACAGGAGGCTGTCTCAGAGGAAAGAAAAGTTGACTTTATACATGTTTTTGGAAAAGGGAGGAGAAAACTGAGTTTCTGTCATCACCCTGTTGCACTCTATATGCGTTCTCCTTTCTTCCCCTTATTTGTTTTCTTCTTTTTTAATGACTGTAAAATCCGCAGAGCAAAACGTGTTCCTTCCTTCATCTTTGTCTAATAGCTAACACTATGCAGTCCCAGTCCTGAGGGAAAACTTCGGGAGTCACCAAAATAAAAATAATATAAGCACATCTGTTTCACTTGCACAGAGTTATTCAACAGCCCAGAACTTCAGCGCAGAAAAAGGTGCCTGCCTGCTATCTGGAAACTTCTCTAACAAGTGATAACACCTTCCTAATCAAAGCCCTTCTGAATTAAAAGCAGCTGGACAGGTTTCTTTAGCTCCCGGATGCTCATGAGTTGCCAGCCCACAAAATAAAACCTGAATCACTTTGCTCTGTTTGGGAAAATATGATAACATAATCTGCCACCCAGTTGACAGCAGCAGCAGGAAACTTTGATAATTGCAAAAAGAGATTAAATAAAATAATGGGTATCATGCAAGGAGTCATCTAATTAGCTGGAAAAGATTCCTACTGTGCTGATAGCCAAGATAATCATACAGGTTGGAACTTTAATTTCCCTCCCTTTAAATCATTGCAACCAGAATAAACCATTGCGTGCAGGGGGCCACTTTGGAACTTAATGAAGTTCCAGTAAGTATCACCCTGAAATTGTGGCGGAAAGGATGTGGGCTGCATCAATCAGCAAGGCAGGGAAGGAGCTGGATAGTCTATTACAAGTATGAGAAATGGGAGATTTTAATTGAGAATCTAACAATCCTATTTACAAAGTTCCACAATTCATGCAGGTCACCCCTTTCTTAAGGTCCACTGCAGGTGTAAAACAGCATCCGCTGAGGCCCTACACGGGAGTTTGGGACAATCAGCATCTTCCGTTTTACCCTGCTCCTTAATTCACGTCCAGTGTTTCATTACTTGCGTTTAGTTTTCGAAATGAGTTTAGTTTGTTGAAATTAACAACAGTTGCTTTTGGCAAGAGTCTACTACCTCTTGCCATAAGTCAGGCAGAAGCTGTCATCAAAACCCTTCCTTTTAAATCAGAACAAGACAGAAACCCTTTGGCAGCTCCTCAGGGCTGCGGTGCTGAACTATGGACACTAGATGGTGCCATATGAGGGTATAAATAGTCCCAAACCCCCTCTCCTTTAGGACTTGAAGTGGAGGAGATAACAAGGACTGCTTACTTCTGGGCTCATTGAAACTGAGGGAGGATCAGGGAATTCCCAGGTCCCTGTTTTCTATAATGAGGCGAGGCAGAAGAGGAATTTAGAAACCAGCTTTGCAGTGTATGCCCTGGATCTAGGCTCTCACCTTTCCTGCCTTTGGGCTGCAACACAGTGAAAATACTTGTTGATATGCTACCCCATCAAAGCTTTCCCCCTTGGCTCTCATTCTCAGAGCTGCTTGGAGTGGTAAGACTAAAAGTATAGACAGTCAAAAAGCCTGAGGCTGAATTGATTCAATCTTTGCAGGTTACTCTAAGCTGCATAGATTGGACCGATTAAACATGTGAACAGACGTGCAATGCACTCTTGATTCAGGAAATGCAGCCAGAAGCCAGGGGGCACTAGTGGATGCTAAAGCAGCCAAACCCAGCCTGGCCACCCTGTGTGTGGGCTAGGAGAGTTGCAAAGTATCCTAGGATGCCAGGGGACTGTGAGTTAACTTGAATCTGGAAAGCCTGGAAGTGAAGGGAAGCAGTAACTGAGTTCTGTGAGTGTATCAGTGTGGCACAGGGTGGGGGATTTAGAGGAGTTTCTGGAGTGCTCTGTTCACTAACTTTGCCCAAACACTATCAGGTGTGGACAGATCCTAGCAATGCAACATAAACAAGGAGCAATTAGGCATTATCAGTGCCAGCTCTCACTGGCTGAACCTGCTTTGAAGCATTTTTAACAGCTGGAGGGGTGGAAAAAACTCCTCTCTCCCATTAACACCTTCAGAGTAGACATAAATACAAACTGATCTATAGAAAACAGTATTTACACAACTGAAACAGATCAGTCTGATGGGAGCTAGTCTTACTGTCTGCAGAAAGGCTGAGATGACTTGTGCAAGCGAGTGGTTTTTTTTTTTACAACAGAAGCCTTTGGAGTCTCTTAACCTTGTTATCACTAATCCAGTGTCTGTTTCCATGGGAATGAAGGTTTAAACAACACTCTCGTCAGTAGGGATGTGCATAGCTCCTAAAATCCAGCATTAAAAGCCACGTGTTGACAATTTACATTGAAGCAGCAGTCTCTCTGCTCTCTCACCTGTCTTCTTGCTGTTATCAGTGCCGGGAGTAGGATGCGTCAGGTCTGTCTCTTTATCATTCGTCTGGGCAAGAATCCAGCTACAACAGTCACCGTGCATGCTTGGTACCTGTGTAAGTATATGCATTTTTAAAAAATATATATAAACTCAAATGACCCTACAGTTGTTTGGCCTGACAGCAGTTTCTCACTCACAGCAGTAGATATTGGGCATTTTAAGCCCAATTAAAGCTGTGTTAGCTTAGAGGGTGCAGAATGTCACTGAATGGTTCTAGCTATTAGAAGTAATACTGCCAGGAAAAAAATCAGAGCAACTTGCTGATACACGAACTGTAGAATTAAAGTTAAATACTTTCCCTTATTACCATGTCAGCAAGAGATGTAAAGATTTTGTTAATATCCATCCATGGTTTTTCCAGCAGTGACCCTAGGAGCTAAGCTGTTAACAAGTGCTGCTGCTTGTTTGGCATCATAAAAACAAGGGTTTTTTAATTATGTCTTATATTTAAGTGATGTTAAAGGTCCCCAGTCAAAGTGATCTGTTGTGCTACAAAAACATAGGGACACAAAAAAAACCCCTCACAGTCTCCAGCTCCTGGATCCGTTGACAATGCGTAAGGGGTGCATTGCACGTGCACCCCCTGAGATCAGCCGCGCACCCCCTGGAAATGCCAGCCATGAAACCGGAAGCGCTGGCAGAAACGCACTTCCTGTTTCACCACTGGTGATTTCGGGCTGGGCCTCGTTTTCTCCTTGTGTGGTATTTTTTTATTTACTCTGATGTGATTAGATCCTGGACTAGCTTGCAGAGACTGAAACCGAGGCTCTTTTTTTTGTCTAATTGAGTCCACATCTGGAAAGAAGTGGATCCATTCTGCTAGCGCTCTTCGATAATCCATCTGTAGCATGTCACTGAAATATGGCTCTTGCAGCATATTTTGTTCCTGAGAGCTAATTAAAGCCCTCCTTAGAGCTCTGTAGATTCTTCTTATGCAAATTTGGTTATCTTCAGAGTTTTTATTATTGAGAATTCATTAAGCATTGTAATTAAATCCTCCCTCTTCAGTTCTGTTGGAACCCACAACAGCCTGAAATATTACTGTGCAATTGGTTTCCCCTTCCAACTAAGGGCCTGGTTTTATTGCTGATGAGAATTCGGTTGCATTATGTAGTTCACTTACAAACAGGTATTTTTCCCTTCCTTTTTCCTTACAATTGCTTCCACCCTGCCCTGCTTTCTCTTCTGTTATGCCTATCTGGATTTCCTGAGAAGCGGCCTTGGGAATTAAGCCACTTACTTAGGCATCTTTGGCCATTTGGCGGTTTGTGACGGTCATCACTAGCCTTTGTCCCATAGTAGAGCACTGCTATGCAGGCTCCTGAGCCAGCCCCAGTGAATGATTTCGGTGATTAGTTGTAGTAATTAAACAAAACAAAACAAAAAAATGCTTTTATGTCTTTCCAGACTTAGAAAAAATTAAACAGAAGTGTACTTGCTTCCAGCATGGCAAATGCCAACACAGACTTGCACTGCTGTATGTCTGTTTAGTTGTTTACTTATACCACAGGCCTCGCAGTACTATCTAGAGGGCTAGCAGTGAGAAATGGTACTTTTGGGGAGTTTAAGATTAAAATAGCAAGAGTTTCTGACCTGTGCTTCCTTCCTGCTGGTTGGTTAGCTTTACTAGGTGTCATTTAGCCATTCTACACAACCTAATAGAAAATTATATCCCTGGCCTTGGACTTTTGATAGGATGGCTCAGTAACCAGTTACAGCAGGGATGGGCATCGTGGTTAATCTGCCCCACAGCCAGACTCCATTTTCTGGCAGCCCTGGCTGCAGCGGGTCCTTCCTTCACCTGCCACCACAGGACCCAGCCCTGCCACCCAGGCGCCCTAGCCTGTCTACCCCACTCCCGCCATCAGGGTGGCACCACGTTGTGCGAGCAAGGTGCCAAGCCAAGTGCCTGGGGTGGGGCTGTGACCACAGAGGGCTGGGGGAGAGCTGTGATCTGCTGCCCACTTGCCCCCACCTGCAGAACCTGTGCTGGTCACAAGGGAGTGCAGGCAGCGGATCGTGGCCTGGGGCATCCTCCCGCTGCCCCAAGATCCCAGGATCTCCCTGCCCCTGCCCACCTGTCTTGCTCCCAGCCACCCAGATGCGTGTCCCAGCCCCAGCAGTGAGCATGGGGATGATGGGCTGCGGTGCCCAGGCAGCAGGACTAGGTCCAGTGGTGACAGCCAGAAGGAGCTGCTGCCACAGGGGTTTCTGTGAAACGGAGTCTGCCACAGTCGGATCCAGCCCGGGGGGCATGTCTTTCCACCCTTGAGTTGTGCTCTACAATTTTAGGCTTCAGCTCTATTACATTCGGCAAGACTTTTCCAAAAGCAGAGGGCACCTGTCCTCTCCTAGGACAAGCATGCAAGACGAAGGGAAGAACATCTCCAAGGGAGACGGGGATTTCTATTGCAAATTAAAACAAACTGTGGTGCATTTGGAGTCAAAGGGACTGGGATTTATTGCATGCCAACTGCCAGATTGATCAGGAATTTTGCGAGAGACGCCAGCTTTCTGACGGGTGTGCAGCTTGCATCACGGTTTCCACCAGGACTGTACTTGACTCCAAGTGAGTATTGTGGCACCTGCTCCAGGAGATCAAGGTCACCCCACTAGACACTGCCCTCGCCTACATTCAAAAAGTCCTGCACAAGAGCAATCCCTGCCCACTTGTATCCTTCATCCCCCTTGGATCTTGTTGTGGGGC
>JAGPOW010003395.1:13946872-13958246 GCA_030014935.1 Caiman crocodilus
GCGGCACTCCCTACCACACCACCTCAGCAGACTGGGGAATGCCAAACCAGTCTGTCTTCACATAGCCCACAGCTACCCGCTCTACAGATTCACACTCTGCACCCTCCACCTTTCTAACCCTGCATCCTGCCCGGGCACCAAGTGATGGGATGCCCTCGGTGAGGGCGAGTGGGCCAGCCTGTGCTCCACCCGCATCCCATGAGCCACAGAAAGCTCAGTTGGCAGCTTTTCCATGGAGCCATCTCCATGCACTTCACAAACACCCGACACTTGCCCTTTCTGCCAGCACAGGGAGACCTTGGTGCATGCTGACCTTGAGGCTAATTGCTTCCATAATCCTACCCCTTCAGGAGCCTCCTGCTGAGCTTCTGGCTGCGTTTCTTCTGTACTCTTTCTTTTGTGTACTCCCCACCTGTGTTCCCACCAAGTCCCAACTTTCTCCTAGATGTAGCCAAGCGAGTCATCTATCTGATGAGGAAGGAGGCTCTGGCTGCAAGAAACTTGGCCAATTGTCCTCCTGTCCCTCATCTGTGCACATCTTGGAGCAGTTTCACTGGGAAGTGTTCACAGGTTCCTCGGACTCATTCGGGGGCAGAGGGTGCTGGCCGGTGTGCTGTACTCGTTATAAACCCCTGACCCACTTTCCCATCCCTGTTTTTGCTTTGACTGTCCCTTCGCTGGCCTCTTCGATTGTTTCCTTTGGTGGCCCAGGCCCACCTCTCTCTGGCCACAACAGATGGGTCGGCCTGCTCGTTCCAGTTTGAACAGAGATGGATTTGATTTCAATATCTCTATCGTTGCGACATCTCCTGGTCCTCTTAAGTTGTCACTCCGGTTTTGTTTACCCCTTCAAATCAAAATGACTCTTTTTATGCCTTCCCTATCGGAGTCCAGCTGAAATGGCTAGTTTAGAGAAGGCTGTTTCTGTGCATTCAAATTCATTTTCAGCCAAAACCTAAGAGAGGTTCCAGCTCCTAAGCTGTCAGGCCGGATGTCACGTATAGGTTAAAGTGTAGGCGAGATGTGACATGATGTTAGTAGACGGAGCTCTTGTCCATCTGTTGTTGGCTTAGACACCATTTTATGGTGTTTATATCTGGTTTTGGAGGGTACACACCAAGTTAAGTTTTCAAATGTTAGTATTAATATAAATATCATTAGGTTAGCATAGCCATTTGAGTCCTGGTGAGGAGACGGGGTTTGAAGGAGAATGTATCGGCTTTGTGGCAGCAGGAAGGAAGGTGTCGAGATGCCTGTGGAAAATGAGGGGATGCGAAAGTAGCAGACAACTGCAAATTCCAGTGAGAATTCAAGAGAGAAGAGATTAAATGTGTCTGGTTCCTTGGTCACCCGAGGCCAAACTTGCAACAAAAGTGTCCATTTGGAGTAATTCACTGACCCAGCTAAATTGAAACTGCAGTAGAGTGAATATGTTCGGGTTTTATAACTTCACCTGATCATTTGCCTGCTTTGGTTTCTGCTTCTAGTTGATTCCTGCCTGCACCTGCTTTAGCCAGAGCTGAAAATCCAAAATGTAAAGTTTTCTGCATTGCTGCGTTTGCTACACTGCAAGCATGTATGTCTGTGTATACCGGCAAGAAAGACACTTGAAAAGAATGACTCAAAACATTGACCAAAGTCAGTCGGATCAAATGAAGTGTTATCTGTACCCAGCAGATACAAGATGTGTGTATTTACCATTTTCATTTTCGTGTCGGTCCGCTGAGGATTGCGTGCGGACGGCGACTGGCAGCTGCACACAATGCTAAATGAAGATGCAGAGATTCTGCGGTACCATTTGTTCCTTGTTCTGGCACTACGCGAGTGCGTTAGCGTTTGCGGAGGTGCAAATGCTTCATTTGGGAAAAGATTATTCCCTTTAAATATTTGATTTGAAGTTCTACATGCATATCCAGGAGAAAGCCAACAACCTCCACCCTCTTTTTTCCTTATGCTAAGTGAACGGGGGGAATTTTTATTATTTTTAGAGGGAGAACAAAATAGTCTACTGCCACCAGATGACGTCTGCTTCATTAGTTTACTCTTCTCGGGGTTAAGAGTTGCGTCTCCAGTGCTCTTTGATGTTATAGCTGAAAGCTCTCATCTGCGACTGTGCCCGTTCCTCCTTTATTGCTGCTGCTTATTAATAAAGAGGATATGGGGGGAAAAAAAAAAAGTGAGGGAAATCTATAAAACAAGTTTAGGAACATAGGTGCTGATGTAATCTGGGAGGTTCAAGTCTTATCTTATGTAGTGTCCTGTCTCTGACAGGCTGCTACCAGATGTTGAAGACGAGAAAGAGGAAAGAAAGCCTGTAAATGAATAACCAGCTTATGAGGGAAACTTCTTTACTAATTTCCATCACATAAACTGTTCGTTTCATGATGATTTATATGTTGCGTTTTATCCTTTTTGCTGCAGCTGGATGCTCCTGCCATCCATATGAATGACTAATCGCTTCCATAATCCTACTGAACTCTCAGTCTTAACGTGTGGCAATGAATTGTACGGGTTAATTGCACTTGATGTAGAAAGGAGATTTTCCTGGTTAAATGTTAAATGCATTGCCTTTCAACTTGTCTCTGTTCTGGTATACAAGTGTCCCTAATCCAGTCATGGCAGTACAAACTAGTTGCATGCTCATGTGTCATTATGTATTTAAGCAACAATTGTGTGTGGGCCTTCACAGGGCACTAATAATCCAGTAGGAGCTTTTCTGTAGATTGGTTATTGATACTTTACTCTGATCATGCCTCCTCTTCTTCATCTTGGATGAAATTGTGCCTAGTAGGACTTGTCCTGTTGACTTCAGTGGAGCCCAGATTTCATCTGTTCTCTCCAGGGTCTTAGTCTGGTTAATCTCCCTTTAGGTAGATCACGGGAGTACTGTCCATATATTTCACTTTCCATGTCTCCTCCTATTTCTACTCTATCTCTCTGAGCCATGGTGAACAGAACTGAACCCAGTATTCAAAGTCAGACCATATCATCAATTTGTGTAACTATTTCTTTGGAATAAAGATAGTACTGGGGTTTTTTTTAGACATATATATATATATATATATATATATATATATATATATAGTCTAACTCTGTGTTTTGTTCTTTGGACCAGCAGTGTGCAGTAAACAAACTTTCCATAGGATGTTCACATTAGGGTTTTTTGTTGTTTTGTCCTCTCTCCCCTTTGCCGCAATTCAATGCAGTCTGTTAATTAAGATTCTGGCAATGGACAATAATAGTTCAAGTGGTTCATTCCAATGAGTATTGTTTCTCACTCATCAAGTTCAATATTAATTTCCCTATGTGCTACCCTTTTGACTAACTTTAAGTCCTCTTAACTTCTCATGGTCTTCTTGCTCATGACAGAGAAACAATTTTGTATCACTTAAAAATTCTTCTGATTCATTGCTTGCCCCCTTTTCCACAGCTTTAATAATGTCCATTAATTGACACCTCTCTGAGTACAGCAATTAGGCCACCTCTTAATCCTTTGCTTTGCTGAATATTGGCTACTGTTTTCTCCTCTTTGTTTTATACCCTTGTTTTTTTTACCTGATTCAGCTTCCTAGTCTAATTTCTTTAATAGATTATTGTAATGGTCTTTCGAAAGCTTTTTGGAAGTCCCAAGAACAAAATCATACGTAGCATCATAGTATCAGCTCTGTAACTCTCTCTTTTGTTGACTCGTTCAAAAATTTCTTCTAGACGTGAAAGGCTTGATTTCATTTTGTTTTCAGTATGAAAAAGCAAAACCAGCACAGATTCTCTTAAAGTTACAACTGGAATCGTGAGTCAGCGGTTTAAAGAACGAAATAAGTTCACATAAATTATTTGTTGGAAAACTTTTGATATTGAATCAATATCACCAGAAGCTGCAACACTACATTCCTTTCTTCCAGCTGTTAGCATGGGAAAGAAGGACAGTGGGTGGGCTACATAATACAAACCAAAGAACATCGTTCTGTCACTCTTGAACCAAGTCTATAACTTCCCATTGAACCACTGCCTGCTGTGATAGTTTCAGAATAATAGAAATCATAATTTGAGACTGTTTTACAAATCCCATTGTTATTATAACTTTCCTTGTGGGTGGAACCTCCATTATCTAGCAGAAGATGCTGGACAGGCTACCAGAAAAGAATGTTAACTTAAACAAATTTCAACAATATTAACTTGCTCTTCCGTACCGGAACATGAATTTTCTTTCATCGTTGTAATTGACCTAGAAAACTGTACTTGACTTCTTTGCCCTGTGGGCTGGATGAGCTGTACCTGGTCCATCTGCAGTCAGGATCTGGCTGGTGGTCCTGATCTGCCACCTGAGATGGGTGTTGCTGTGCCTCAGTTGGTTGTGCAGAGGGTGGGGGGGATGCCTGACCCCAACCTGGCCCCATGGGGGAAGAGGGCTTGACCCAGTCCTGTGGGGAACGGGTACATGGCCTAATCCCAAACTAGACTCATGGGGGAAGGAGGAGGCATGGCCAGGCCCCAACCTGATTGCATGGAGGGGGGGGGGGGCATGGCCCAACCCTACCTGACTGCATGGGGAGAGGGCTGTGGCCTGGCCCCAGTCCAGCCATGGAAGAAAAGGGGGCAGGGCATGGCCTTGTTCCAACCTGATTGGGGCTAGGCAGGATCCTCTTCCTCCCTACACAAACCAGCCATGTAGGGCTTGAAATTTGGGAATTTGGCAACTGGGGAGTGGTCATATTTAGCTGCCACCACTCCCTTAATGCCAATTTTCCCAACTTATGGGGAGCCCCTCAGACCTAAAATTTCTATGACCTAGAACAGTGGTTCCCAAACTGTGGTTCACAACCCCAAATGGGGTTGCAACATCAGTGGATGAAGTTGCAGGGATAGGGGGCTGTGGGTTGGGAGTGAGGGGTCATGCTGAGGAAATGGGGCCATAAGTGTGGTATATTGAGGAAATGCTTGGGAAGCATGGGCATAAAAGCTGACTGAGGGATCATGCCTGAGCTGCTTCCCCCTCTTATCTCTCTAGCAAAGCATGTGGGGAAAATGGGGGGTAGAACTCATTTTAAAAGGGGTACTTCCCTAAGGAAAGGGAGCCATTGCCTCACCAGGAGCAAGACAGGCTGAGAATACCTTGCCTAAGGTCTCAGACCAAACCCAGGACTCAGAAAAAAGGTAAGGTAAGAGGAACAGTATTCAAGGAATTGTTTTCTCTTAATCTGTATCTGTTATCCTTTCTAAAAGTTTCCGTGGAAAAGGACTTCTTTTGCTAAGCCCACATTTTATTGCTTTCCTGCTGGGTGGTCACTAAGGGGTCTAATTGATAAATCCAAGTCTAATTGATAAATCCAAACTGAATTTTGAGGATGTGCTTAAGCAACTGTGGGCTGAGGAGAAGAGGTCCAGGAACCAATTTGACCTAAGTGGTCACTCTTCAGGATCCAGTCGCCCAGGATGATGGGATTTATACCTGTACATCTGTCTGAAATGCCAAGAGAGAGAAATAGTCACTATTCACTATCCAGAGCCCCATTGGCAGATGAAGGCCAGGGCTAATGGGGCTTGGCCCCTCAATGTGGGGCAGCAGTGGCAGCAGATAGGGCTGAAGGGCACAGGCTCTGTGTGGTGGCAGTAGTGGAGGGAAGGGTGCGCATAGACACAGACGTGCAGCTGGAGCCTAAAGTAGCCCCGCAGCATGCAGAGCACTGCACAGCATGGCAAGTAAGTCTGTCATGGGGAAGTGGCATGGAGGGACAGATTGAGGTCCCTGTGATGAGGGAGGGAATGGGGCTGGGGTGAATGGGGTGCCAGGGTTGTTTGGGGCCTGGGTGGCTCATCCAAGGGTGCAGGGGGGCTCCCACTGCTGTGCACACCCCAGAGAAGGCCTGGGGTGGGGCACATGCCCCTCGGATCTGTGCGTGGGGTGGAGGTGGGCTGCCAGGCTGGGCTCTGACCCCACACACAGCATGCATGTGGCATCATGCTGCTCTAGAGCTTAAATTTTACATGCGTAGGGCAACATTTTCAAAGGTAACTTTGGTATCCAAGATGCAGATAAGCACTCTGGAATTTTTATAATGCTGAAGAAGCTTAGGCACCTCTGGAAGTTTTATGTGCTTTTGAAAAACACCATTAGATATGTATCTGCTATCTTTTGATGCTAAATATCTTTAATAACTTGGCTCTTAAGGCCTAATACTGAGCCCTGCTGAATGCTCAAACTCCGGTTGCAGTCTACAAGAACTCCAGAAGCCCAATACCTAAAATAAGTGGGCTATATTTTTCACATGTTGGATATCTATAATCTATAGCATCTTCTAAAAATGGATTCTAATAAAAACCATTATAACGAGTTCCCTTTTTTCATGGCATTACCTTCATAAAGGTGACATTGCATGCTCCTCATTCATCTGGAGGGATCACTACCCATCAGTAACTCTTTATTGCACCAAATGTTTCCAAGCTGAAGGGTACCAGTCACTCCCTAAAAATGTGTTAACTTGGTTCATATTGTATGTCTTTGTGGTTTGGGTCTAATTTTATAAACAAGGTTAATTCAGATGCTAGTGAATGCGTTTATCTCTGATGCATCCAAGGCAAGATAAGGAAGGCCGGGAAATTGGCATACTTTACTGTTAGTTTCCCCTAATACAGTCACGACAGTACAAACTGGTTGCATGCTAACGTGTCAGTAGGGGTGTAGGTTGTAGCCATGTTGGTCTAAGGACAGCGGCAGACAAGGTTCTTTGAGTAAATCTGCTATCTTTTATTGGACCAAGTCAACTAGTTGGAAAAACTCTTCTTAGCAAACTTTCTGATTTAAATCCCCTTCATTAAACTGAGGAAGCATCTGCAGTTGGTGTGCTCTTCCTGAATGGAATGAATAGTGTCATTATTTATTTAAGCAACTACTGTGTATGGGCCTTTTCAGGGAATGAGCAAAACAATTCCTGCTGTGAAGATCTCTGTCTTCAAAGTAGACATAAAGAAATAAAGAGCCACAGGGTGAACTTGAAGAGGTTTAACTGTGGATAAAGTGCAAGATGAAGAGCCAAAAAGGGCTAAACTCTCTCTTTAACCAGCAGCCTCTAGAAAGCATTTCCTTTTGTCTGTGCTTAATGGTTAAGAGATGCCTCGGCACAGCTTGTGTTGAGCACGTTATGAGCACGGGAGCAGGGAGTTCCCCCTGTAGCGCGGGAAAAGTTTCGGTGCAAGGTCGGAGCCTGCCAAAACCTTGCAGCTGCACCAGCGAGTGCATGCTTGTGATTGGCTTACGTTAAATTATGTATACGTGTCGGTCGGCGATTGGCTAGCGGACCGAATAAGAGGCTTGGGCGATGCCCGCCCAAACTGGAGGAGAGCTGGGACACGCATGAGGAAACGTCCATGTGCGTTTCCGAGCCACGAAGGAGGCTTGATCAACCGACAATGACTCCCTGCCGGATTTATCCGACACCCCATACCTTGCGTGAGTGTGAGTTTTTGTGTGCCTGAGTTCCTGTTTGAGTTTTGTAACTTCAAGGAACGTGCCTACAGCCTAAGGACTGTCAGTAAAGTTTTTTCTGCTTCCAACAACCCGTGTGTCTAGTGCTCTAATTCCACTCCATCAGCGGCCCCATCCACCAGCGTTTCTCGGCCCCCACACCTGTGTGTTTGCTATACCCGAGTCGTCCATCTTTCTGCAGCCCAGGGCCTGCTATTTTCCATGGATTTCAAAGAGACTAGTACAGGTGTCTGAATACTAGAATGTAGGATTTCAGCGTACTGGGATTGTTCTGCATGGCAGGGAAACTAAGAAGGTGACCGAGGGGCTCTCACCTTAGGTGAAACAAAAAGGGAGAATGAGGAAGGAAATTATAATAGAACATCATAAGGCACTTGAGGTGGAGATACGTGGGGCCTTGAGAATTAAGGTGGAATTAATTTCTAAGGCTTGAAATACTGTGGTTTAATGCAGGGGTGAGCAATTATTTCAGCTGGAGGGCTGCTTGCTGAGTTATGGCAAGCTGTTGAGGGCCACATTTGTAGCCCCCACCCCCTAGTCGCCATCTTGTAACTGGAAGTCACAGCTCCTCCAGCCCCAACCCTTGCCACCAGAAGTCCCTCCCCTTGCCCCCAGAAGTACTCCTTTAACCAAGGGGTTTTGCCATCTCATAACCAGAAAAACACCAAATTGCATTCTAAAAAGCAAACACCTAAAACATTCATTAATCTGATTTTTTTTTTTTTTTTAAATATTTTGACCTGGTTTACATGTGTTTGCATAGTGTACATAGAGGTGACTGTATATAACAGCTTAAAATGAAGTCTGACCCTTGTATATTGTGGTGGGGAGGGGGGCACAGTGGGGTAGATTATAGGTTTGTGTGGGGATGTGGAGAAGGGTGTGGAGTGAGGGAGCATGTGGGTATGTATGTGGGGTGTGGGGTGCATGTGTTTGGGGTATACATGTGGGACACCTCCCCTCCCCCCCTCCCCCCCCAGTAGAGATGTGGCCTCATGCTCTGGCAATGCAGCTGGGAGCAACATGGTGCTGGAGCAGTGTAGGGGGCAGGAAGGCAAGGAAATGACTGAGGGTGGGGCAGGGATGAACTGCTGTGTCCTACTGCCGGTTCTCCCTGGGTCCTACTACCCCTGGCTCCTGTCATCTTTGACAGGCGGCCAGGAGCAGATAAATATTTTGTAAATTTTTTAGAGGCCCTGTGCACTGGACAGAATGGCCTGGTGGGCCGGATCCGGCCAGTGAGCCATATGTTGCCCACCCCTGTTTTAATGGATGATATGAACACCTGAATAGGATTCATTACCAAACATAAATTCAGTAACCTTGTGATTTTTGTTCTTCTTGAAATGTGCTGTTTTAAATACCATCTTATTAGACTCTTCTTCCCTGGTTTCCCATCTCAGTTCAAATCTCTTCTCTTATTGATCATCAATTACATGTTTATTTTTATCATTTATAGCATTATATACCCAAAGGTTCTTATCGTTGTGGTGGGACGTAACAGGACTTCATGACCTGCTTTTCATAGATTTTTTTGATGATTTCATAGACATTAGGGCTGGAAGGGATTTTGCAGATCATCAAGTCCAGCCCCGTGCTCCAGGGGCAGGAAGTCAGCTAGGGTCAAAGGGTCCCAGCAAGATAAGAATCCAAACGTTTCTTGAATGAGTTCAGAGTAGGTGCCTGCACCACTTCTGAAGGGAATCTATTCCAGGCCTTGAGCTCAGACACTAAAGAAGTTTTTCCTTATGTCCAGCTTAAAATGGTCATGGAGGAGTTTGTAACCATTGGTCCTTGTTATCCCCAAGGAACAGACGTTCCCCCAGATCCTGCTGCACACCCCTCATGTACTTATAGGCAGTCACCCCTGAGCCTGCATTTTTCTAGGCTGAACAGTCCCATGGCTCTTTGTCTTTCATAAGGCCTATTTTCTAGCCCTCTGATATGCACATGGCTCTCCTCTGGACTCTCAAGCTTCTCAATATCCTTCTTGAATTGTGGGAGGAGGGATTGACATCATATATCTGGATTTTAAAAAAGTCTTTGATCTGGTGTCCCATGATCTCCTCATGGAAAAATTTGCCACCTGTGGCCTCAGCTATACCACAGTCCGATGGCTGGGAAATTGGCTCTGAGGTCGGATCCAGAGAGTTTTGTTTGCTTTACCAGCTGCATCGTTGCATTTAGGGGCTCATGTTCATCTTGTGGTCAATCATGACCTCCAAATCTCTTTCAGCCATGGTGCTAGCAAGCATAGATAGCGCTGCCAAGCCTATAAGCGTGCTGAGGGGTTTTTTCCCCCCTGAGGTAGAGTACCTTGCATTTTTCAGTATTGAACGTCATCAGGTTCATATCCACCCACTTACTAAGTTTATCCAAGTCAGCCTGGATCACTAGCCTATCTTCAGATGGTTTAATTGTGGATGATCCTGCCTTGACTAGAGGGCCAAACTTGTGAAGTCCCATCCAGCTCCACTTTCCTGTGATGCTATGATTTGTATGATCCCAAAAGGCAAGCAAGCCTGATCTGAAGGCAGAAAGAGATGATAAATTCACCTCTTTCTTTTCTTTTGTTATTTGATTCTAATCATTAATCATTCTCTCTGTTCAAAATGAGACTTTTCCTGAATTTTATTCCCTTATTTTCCAGCAGTTGGCTTTTACAATGCCTTTCTTTGCTAAATTAAGGAGTCCTTCAGTACCTGGAATGTTCTTCTTGTGAAGGATCAAATGACCACTTCATCTTTTTGATTTAACAGAAGCGATTGAGTTCTTAAATTCTGTCAAGCTTTTCTTCCTAGCCCTTGAATCACTTATTATGGCTCTTCTCCATATCTACTCATTCACCATTATCCTGTTCAGGAGATACACTGCAATACTGGCATACAGCTCAGGTGTCTAAGTAATGAAAGCCATACAGGTAACATTATTGTCCTCCTTATTCTCACCGATCTTAGCCCTTTAATGCCACAACATTGCAGTGGGAGTTTGTTCAGGTGTTTGCCTTCTTACAACTGTTAATTATTTTCAGAGTTACAGACATCCAGGAGACCTGTCTCCATGCCATGTGTTTGGCCTTCATCCTTGGTTCCTAGGTTAGCATTTGGCCACATTGAACCACATGTCATCTGAAAGGGCCCACCCGAAGAACTGATTCCAGTCATTCTTTGTCACTACCTAGTTCTCCTCATGACTTACTAGTCCACCAATTTATCATTGACAGATGTTACCAGCAGTAATGCTATATCCATGCCCAAACATTGATGAAAATGTTGCACTGTGTTGGGTCCAGTATTCGCACCTGAGGAATCTAATATAAACACCTGTGCAATGATGATTCATCATTGGCAACCATGTTCTGGCCTGGAAAGTCTAAATTCCTATAATGTGTGTGTTTTATTTTTTACTGTCATAAACCAAAAGACAAGCAAAATAATAACTTGGGTCACCTTTTTAAGGTAGTACATTGAGCAAACACCTCCTAAAATGCACGTAAAAAATATTGAAGATGTAGAGATAAAGCCTGGACCACAGTCGTCTCTCCTTGCGTGGGTTAAGTTACATGAAGGACATAACGGGCTCACATAATTTAGTGTGTGTATGTATGTGTGTATGTATGTATGTGTGTATGTATGGTATCATGTCATGCTATCTTGCAAAACAGCAGGGTACCTGAATAGTTTGAATGTCATTTGAGTTTAAAAACATTATGGAGTTATCTTCAGTAGATGGTACAAGATAATAGTAATTCCATCTATCAGATATAATTTTAATCCTATCAATTTAAAATAATTTGTGTTGACACCTCATGAATAACTTTCTGGAGCTCACCAGCTGCCATTGTGATTTGACTTCAGTGGTTAAGCTGGACCTTGTTGGCTGAAGTCACAA
>JAGPOW010003395.1:13980389-13991067 GCA_030014935.1 Caiman crocodilus
GGGTTGGGACAGGATACTGGGCTAGAGGGACTATTGGTCTGACCCAGTATGGAACTTCTTATTTTGTGTCCTGTGTACACTCAGTGGCTGCATATACATGTTCAAATGACCTTGGACAATTCTTCCAGCTTTTCTTTCCTGGTAGGAAAACTTAACTCAGAGATTCCTGAACAGCCATTCAGATGCTAAGCCCTTGAAAAGCAAAGAGCTTGCAATGCTGACACTTTGCAGCCAGCGGGCTCCTGTGCACACATCTCAGTGTACTGTGGATGCTACCATAGTCTGCCCAGAGACAGAATGGCAGCAGAGCACAGAGGAACCCTGACTGGCTGACCCAGACTGTTGTGCAGAGTAACCCTGTGTCCTTGCTATACGATGTGAGGATTGCGACGTGAGTGTGTTCTGCTCCCTGCTTGGGTGGAGCAGTAGAGTCCAGAATGATGCAGTTTGGTGGGGAAGGAGATTCGGAACGGGGCACCTTGGGGTCCTGGAGGAATGCGGTATGGGTTTTTTCGGAAGAGAACTTGCACAGACTTACATGAGAGAGAGAGAGAATCTCCTAGGAGTGATTTAACCCTGATCATTTCCAGGTTATTTTTTAGTCGGACTTGCCATTTTGCTCTGGGTTAAAAATCCTGAATATCTGTACACTTACGGCTTCTCCGGGGAGATGAGCAGCTCGCCCAGGAGAAACTGAATGCCTTTATCTAGTGGCTCTGTGAATCTTCCTGCCCCTTCACCCTCCGCCATGCAGAACAGGTCATTGCTTGGTAGTTAGCGCTCCCACAGAGCTCAGGGGCATGGATTCAAACCTATTTACACCAAGAGAGCAGGAAGTGGGAAACCTATGTGGAAGTCTGAGTACTCAAACCACAAGGCTGTAATACACAAGACAATCGGCTCCTCCTCTGGTGGTTTTGTGAGTCCTGTACAGGCCTTTGAAAAGCCAGTTGCAGGAGCCTTCTCTCTCAAGGGTGTTCTTAAAAGTGAGCGCCGGTTCCCTGTTCGGCGTGCTGTCTGTCTGTCGTTTCCATTTTGAGGGCTGTTGATTCCACCCAAAGAGTCGGGCAATTTTATTGTGCTTAAGACTGGCTCTATCCTGCATCTCCGAAGTAAGCCTCTTTTAGAAGCACAAGCTAAAAGTCCATAACTCATAAATAATTACAGATGTTCGTTGTCTAATATCACCTTTCAAGCATGGGCCTGGAAAGCAGGAGCGCTATTTCCCGTTCTTTGCTCTGCCTCTAACTTTTATGTGATAGCCTTGATTAAGTTGCATCAACCAGTCTGTGCCCTTGTTTTCCTATCTATAAAATAATAATGATGTCATCGAAGCCCTCTGGATGAAAATTGCTAATAGTTGCTTCTTAGTGACTCCCTTGATATTGCATGAGAGAATCATTCCATTCCAACCCCAAATTTAGCCCGCTTTTAGCTTCCTCACAAAGTGACCTTGGACCTGAAATACCCTTGGGCGCAGGCCCAAAGCCAAACTTTGTGCCAAAAATGCAAGATTGTTGAACTAGTTGGGAAATTTTTGTTTTTGTTCATGGGGTTTTCTGCTAATGTTATTTTCACTGGGGAAAAAAATCGTAATCTAGGTGTGCATACATCAGCTTTAATGATTGTGTACACAGTAATTATTATCTATTTTAAAAAGTAAAGAGTAGAGTAGTAAACATGGGGATACATCTTTCAAAGCGATATGCCAGTTGCTTTTGTTTTGTTGCGGGGCAGGGGTTTGTGGTTGTGGTTTGGTTTTTTAATTGTTGCCCCACTTATGCATACCAATGCTTGGAAATCTGGCCCTGTAGCTAAACGCAAATAAGCAGTTCATATTCAAAACCAGTGAAGATTGCTAAGTGACGACCATGAACACATTATTTACAGACCTTCTATTACCAATTTTTTATACCATATCTTCTACAAACATCATTTACAAACCCCAAGCACTTAAAAACAAAGAAGACACTCCTGGGCTGCCTACGTAAGAAGCCAATACATTATTATGGTGGTGTTATAAAGAAATGGTTCTTTCATCATCTATTTTGGTTTCCTAACTTTATTGCTATTCAAGATTGAGTTTCCATAAAGTCTTCAGCAGGGATTGTAACTTTATCTGCTAGGCAGGGTAAACTGATAGTTTTCACAGTGCTTTGGCTACCTGCAACCCAGATGAAAAACTGCTTCTGGGGATTCTTAAATTACAAACTATCAGCAACCTTTCTAACACTGCATTAATTTAAATAAAGAACAAGGTTCACTGAAGCTACCACTCTTAATGGCCACCTGCCTCCAACCGGAGCTGAGTTATTCCTGCCAGCGCCCCTCCCCTACAAATGATGTCCACAGCAGCTCATAGAGTGAAATGGTGAGATCCAGGCAAAAATCCGTCTTTTAGAAGACTTGTTGAGACAGAGGGTTGCAGCTATTTGCTTTGGTAGCTGGGTCAGCCTCATTAATAAGCCTCAGCAACCATAGAGAGCTGAGATTACGCTGCGGCTGACCAAGTGAGCAGGGAGGAAGTGTCTATATGGATTTCCTCTGCAAGAAGCAAGCAGGCCTCTGTTCCATTGAGAAGTCCACTGCACAAATGCCTGATTGACAATGGCCTTTGTGGTTTCTCGCGCAGGAACTTTTATATATTTCACTCTGAGCTGCTCAAATGTTGCTTGGTGTTAGTGTTAGCTCAAGTTTGGCGCAGTCACGTATTCAAGCCAGCAGTGGCTTGAGAACTGAAAGCAAGAATCTCTGCCCTCTCCGCACCCCGTCACGACTTGCTGGCTGCTGAGCTGTCCTGGGAGAGCAGACGGGGAAAGGGAATCCACCGTCCCGCTGCAGCTGCTGTGCTGCCCCTCCCTGGGCCGAGCAGCAGCAGGGGCCAGGTTCCCTTCTCTGCCCGTTTCCCTGGGACAGCCTGGCAGCAGCGCAGTTTGGGCTGGTGGGGGATTGGGGGTCTGATCTGACGTGATGGAGAATTGTGGCCTGATTCAGGGGACTGTCCACTAGAGTAACAGGAGCTGGGTAACACAGATCGGAGAGAAACCTGCCCTGAAGTGGTATCACTTGAAGCTGTAAAGGGTGCTTAAAAGTAGTTGCAGGTGTTGATGTGTGGATAATCCAGGGATTAAGAGCTCCAGGAGCTGCCTAACATTAATATGCAACAAGACCCTAAAAAGAGGACGATGGGATATGTAACTAAACGCAGATCTCCTGGAGATCCATTTAATCTTCTTCCATACGTCCCATGATCCCAAAACCAGACCTGTAAAAAAAAGAAAGAAAAGACGGTAACTTTTGACACAATTTAAGATCAACAAATTAGCCAATGTTGTTGGTAGTTTAAAAATCGTGTGTTGTATTCTAAACAGCTAATGTGCCTGCCAATTTGATACTTTTCCCCCTTTATCTTTAATTAATTCTACTGCTGTTACTTTCCTGGGTTTGGTCTCCAAATTAAGGAGCCTGCAAGACTTAAAGGCAACAATGCTGACATTTAAAGAACTCTCAGAAAACCTTTATCAGAAAAACATGTTCAAATAGTTGTGGAATAAAATCATAAAATAACAAATCATAACAACAGCACCTTACTTCGAGAAAGCATAGTTTAATCAGGCACTTGAGACAGCAGTGAGAGTTAAGACTAATAGTTTCAGGATAAACTCCAGGTTTAAAGACCCCAATCTTAAACACCCCCCTATACCACCCCCACCCATCCCAACATATGAGCTTCCTTTCCAAACAAATTCCCATTAAAGGAAGAACTACAGTTAGTACGTTTGGCAATTGCATGCTAAACCAGATATGTTGTTTCCCAAAACTCCCTACCGGTTGCATCTCCAAGTTCGTGGGACTTTTATCTGCTTTATCAAGGACTCCCATAATTGTAGGTATGCAGAACTGATACAGGGACTTTCTATCTTGTTTTTCTCTTGCACACTACTCCTTAATAATAATTTCTCCTTCATTCCTCATTTGTGTTTTCAGGCCAGGTCTAATTTCTTATTTAGCCTAAATTGCTAGATTTACTAACATCCATATTTTAGAAGCAACTGGTTTTTTGTCTTTAACCTCCTCAGGTTATCATTCCCACAGCATCTTCTTGATATGATGGGGCTCATTTACTTTGCTGTTTCCCCTAAAAATGTTAAGACTGTTACGTTCTTTAATTTGTTACATAGACGCTTCTATTCATTTGTCAGGAGTTTGTATACTAGCACGGGGTTTGTCCGCACAATCTTCCCAGAGCTGATCCCTAAAGGAGGATCAGAGGGAAGGGCAGGGAAGACTTTCCAACACAGACTCTAGCTCCCCTATATTTCCATTAAATCTCTCCATGCTGCAAACAACCAGCAACCCACCAACTGCTGACTAAAGAGTTGAACCCATACCAGACCATCTTCACACTGGAAGTAAGACACTACACACCATCTTCTCAGCTGTTATCCCGCTAGTGACTCCTAATGTAGACCAGAACCCAATACCCTCTAATACCCTGGCCAGCTCATCTAAATTATAGTTTCCAATGCCTAGCTACTGCCACGCTATCCGAGCACCTTCAATATAAAAATAACTTAACTACAGCAAAATCCCTACTGCGCGTTATTCAGTCTCTGGTTCTTTTCCCTTTCATTTAAGAAACCAAAAGGCCTTGAAACAGTTGCTTGCTCTGCTAGTATTATAGAAGGGCACTTATGCCACTCCATACTTAGGCCTCTAATTGTGGGAAAGGCTAGAAAAATGCTGTAACATGGTTTCATGGTGACTGTGGTCTAATAAATGGGAATAATATTTCCACTTCCTGTTTCCTGTTCAGCAAGCTACCTTGTTCGAACCAAATCAAATTACATATTCAAACAAGGGAAGGGCGTACAAAAGAAGAATTTCTCCTCAACTTCTGATCAATAGAAGGGAAAGCAGTTGACTGTAGCCTATTAATAAACCCATAAAGCTTTGTAGTTACAAATTTTGTTCAGTGACACTTCATCTGATTATAAGCCCAGGGAAAGAAAGGTTTATCTTTGGTTTACCCTTAACTATTTTAGGAGTCACTCCAAAGAAATCAGTAGAGTTCCATGGATGTAAAGCAGGTGTATTTTTTTAAGTAAAATCAGACTCTGATTACTTTCCCTATTATCTCATATGAGGTTTAGCCAGATAAAGAAGTGCTGCATCTGTGATTCAGTCCTTGAATGCCTTCTTAATGGTCCAGATCACTCTGCTCTTGATTTGAACTAATGACCTCAACTGAGTGAAGATAATACTTTTCAGCCTGTTTATCCCAGTACTCCTGATTTCTGGGCAGTCATCAAAAGTCTCTCTTTCCCCCTCACATTTCAGCAAAGCTTAAAAATCACTGTCACCTGTCACTATTGCCACTTCCCATCAAGCTTGTGGGACAGGTGGCATCAATGTGGGGTGAGAAAGGGGAGTTGCTAGGGGCTGGAAATGCTTTGGTATAAGTCTGAAATAGACTGGAAAAGAAAAAGCTCCAAGTAGAGGGAAGGAGTAAGAGTTTCTAGAAAAAGAACATGAACAAGGGTGAAAGGTTGAGGGTTTTGCGCAAAACTGCAACAGGGCCTGGTAGGTTGACCTGCATTTTCATTGCTTGGAGGATTGGGTCTAAAGCTGTCTGGACCCTGGATGAGAGGAGATGCTTATTTGTTTGTCTGAGTATATTTTATAAAGTTGTGTGAAGTCCTCATTGGATAGGAACTGACTTGTACCCAGTCACTCTGGGTGTTTATAGACATGCTCTGGGAAGTGGAGGCGGATGCTTTAGCAAGCCATGCTGCTTAGAAGTGCCTAAGCATCACATGGATCGGCATCCCCACCATGAACGGTACATGCCTTTGGTGGCTGGGGGACCAAGGCTGCACCAGCAGGAGCATGGTGGCAGGAGTGGGAAGCTCCTGCAGATGCTACTGGTACTATTGGCAGCAGGGTGGGAGGGGTGGTGAGCACTGACCATGGGTCGGTGACCACCTGCAGGTGACACCAGCAGTGGCCAGGGGCAATCATGGACTGCCAGCAGTGGAGTGGTGAGCAGTAACTACCCACAGGCACCACCGACAGTGTCAGCAGCGCCTTTTTGCAGGGGGTGCACTGCCACGTGCACCTCCTACGCATTGCTCCTGGGCCCTGTGCTGGAAAAATGGCAGTAGGGCACTTTGAACTAAAGCTTGTTTGAGCTTTAGTTCAAAGCACCCCACTGCCACTTTGCCAGTGCAAGGGATGCTGATGCACATGATGCTGGAGTGTGTTAATTTCCATGCTTCAGCAGACTTGATTTTCCAGCTCCGACATGCTGGATTCGTGGTGTATTGGAGCAGCCTCCTTGCATGCATGTAAGTGCACATAGTTGAAGAGCACTGAGAAAATTAAAGCTGAAAAGAGAGGGCTTGGATTTACACTTCTGGCTGGGAAGGAGTGGGTTAGCTGCTAGACCCCAGGATGGGGTGATAACAGTACTCTCTTTTCGTTTTCAGCTCCGATTGTTCAAGCTGTGGTTTAAGTTTGAAAGAGAGGTGCGTGGAGCTAGGTGTTTGGTACTTTTATAACAGTCTGAGCCTGGTTCTGGTGAGCAATGGTTTGGTTTGTTGGTTAATCTTCAGTTGAAGCTTCCTATTTATGCACTACCCACTATCTTTTTCCAGTGGTTGAGGAATCCCTGATGACTGCAGGTGGAGGGGAGCAGCGCATTTTATAAATATAAATAACGTTGTATGGTGCTTCCCTTGTCCCGCTGTGTCGCATGCTTGTATCTGAAAAACCAGAGCTGTCTTAATAGAATTGCTATAACAATAAGAACCTTCTCTCACTCTTCCTTTTGTACTTAGCTGACCTATAATCCAGAAGCAATATGTCATTTAATGCTCTCTGGGAAGCATCAACTCCAAGAGAGCAGGATTGCTTTATCAGAGTTAAGAACACACTGCCTGAGCCTGGAATGTCTGTTGCTTTGTTCTTCTCCATCTAGTCTGCTTTCTTCCAGAACAAAGCGTCAACTTGCAACAGCTAGAATCCATTCTATGTTTGCTCAGGGGCTGAAGCTAATATAGAAGATGTAAAATTGGTAACTATAGAATACAACATAACTTTTAGGAATCAGAGCTCATGGTAGAGGTGACATGTTTTGTTAGACCAGGTAGAATTTTGCAAATAAATGTCTTTAATTGCAAGCTTTTGGCCACAAACACCCTTCATCAGGCATAGGAGAAAAGATTGTAAAAGTTCTCCTACTTGAAATAAAAGTAACGAGCTTTCAGGTTTTAAGTACCCTTTTGTCAGGTTGAGGAAGCATCTGAAGTTGGTGTGCGCTCTTCCTAGATGGCCTTCCTCTCCCTCCCCTCCCCCAACAGCAGCAAATTCCACTATCGCTCTACTACACTGCAGTTCCCAGAATGCTTTGCACTCTGACACACATGCATGCTGCTGCACTGTGAAGCTGGGAAGTGCACATGAAGTGGAGAATAGGAAAGTGAGATGCCCTTCCACCCCCATCTTGTGGAGTCCCTCCCATTTGTTAGCACCTGGGGAACTTGCCCAGCATGCTCATCTCATGTTCTGCTACTGCTCCCAACCCTGTAACAGCCTTCCCTAAAAGTACCTTGACATTTTGAATATATCTATCCTGGATACTGATTTCTGTTCAAGCAGGTTTCTCAGGAATGCTGCAGAAGCAGAATGGACGTAACCCTTAGATTTTTCTCAAATTCTACAAAGTTGAGAAGCCCCAAATTGGGTATTCGTGCCTATGATTTTTTCTTCTGGACTTAGGCTGAGCCTCCTATATGAGCACTGTATAGTACCTCTCTCCATTCGTTCCCTTTGATTTAAAATTATATGGTTTTAAAGATGTCAGGATTTCTATTACTGCTCCATTCCATTTGAACTCTGTAGGTAAAGCTGAATCGCTAACACTGGGCTGAAAAATCATGGGAATACTGGCAGAGGCTGAATATAGAAAGCCATGTCATTCCATATAAACATTACCAACTCAGTCATCTCTGCTGGAGTAAGTTCACCAGAGTTATGCATTAGCTCATAAGGCTCTTTCTTTCTTTCCACTATTCCACTACAAGAAATTAAATATTTAATCTGTGTGTATGGAGACACATTTCTGGTCCCTCTGTTCCACCCTCCAAAAAAGGAAAAATAAAATCACACGTGGAACTTTGGACCCGCCTGGTCTCATATAGGCACTCTAGTGACCTTAAAGCATACGCCTGTGCCGGCTGCAGGATGTGTCCCTGGGATCAGTGCACTGGGTCACATTCAGCCCCAAGAGAGGCCCCAACACTCACCTGCCATGGCTCGATCTTCTTTCCTTCAGTGGTGGGGCTCCTCCTCATGGAGTCTCGCAGACCAGGTGCTGCGATCAGCAGGCATTCTTGGTGCTCCCCCTCCCCTAAACCCCAGCCATATGCCACCCCTCAGGCCAGTTGGATGATGGGTCGCCAGACTGTCCCTTAGATGTTCTCACCTGCTCTCTTCTCTCCTTGCCCATCCCTCTGCCCCTTTACCCTGGATAACTGTAGGGCTGTCCTCATCCCCCTGGGACAGACATTAAGAAATAAAGCATCTGGGAAATACAAAGTAAAATCTGTGGCTTCATGCTCCATGAGCTGTAGCAGAGGGAGCCATGCTAGGGCAAACCACATCCCCTGTCTACTCCCACATCACCCAGCCTGTACACACTGTGGATGTCCATTTCCTTGCACTGTATGCCTGTCCCCACTTTCTGCTCCCCAACCCCACTTCAGTGTGCCCCAGGCTCACTAGTACCTCTCTGTGCAGCCACATTGCCCTGTCCTGTGAAGTGGCAGGTGGAGGAGGGAGAGCCCAGAGCAGTAGCCAAGCAGGAGCTTAGGAGCCAAAATTAACCCCTTGTAGGCCACAAGCACAAGTGCAGCACTTTCAGTCTGTAATCTTGATTTATGCCTTGCTGAGAATATAACAAAACAAGCCAGGTGTGCAGGAAACTGCACCAGTGATTTTACGATATGAACAATTTTAGGCTGTATGGTCCAGCATTTGAGACTGCTCCATGTATAGGAACCTTTGAGGACATCTTTGAGTGCAGGGATTTGAGCTTCCTTTAGCTTCTGTATGGAAAGTTCAGGTAAGGATGGTCTGTTGTTTTCCCCCTGCCCTTTTGCTTTCCCCATTGCCATGTGAATCTCCACAACAATCTAACCCTTAGTACAGCCTAATTCAGAACTTCAGTCCCAAAGGGAGCTTTCCAGGAAAGGACCAATTTCTGACCTCCAGGGCTTGTTAATTATTGTAATGACTTTGAATGAAGATGTCACCAATACAGAATGTCGGGGGGGAAATTGGCGGGCAGCCAGTTTAGAATACACACGTGAATTACTGCGTGAATAAAACTGTTAAACTTTCAAAAATCCCACATACTATGGGGGAAAACTAGAAGAAATAAGTCTTTTACTACAAATCCTTTCCATGCACTCTGTGAATACCATGAAGAGAACTAGCTGTGTGTTTATCAGTTTCCCTCTAAGTATCATGCATTTAATTTAATACCTTCCAATGGCCTAATCTTTTTAGAAGCCAGCATTTGGTTCTGCTTTATTGCTACTCATGAAATATTAATGTTGCAGCAGTCTAGAGCAAAAAGCAACCCCAGAGGGGACGGGGGGAGCACCAGTGAGTAGAATGAATGATTGGCTCCCAAGAGAGGCCCAAAGAAATGGGCTTTGCTCATTCTGGGAAGATGAGATAACTAAGCATAAGAATCATTTCTGTCCTACACTTTTGAGCTCTAGGTAACAAAATGAAAGTGAAGGCCAGATTCTTGTACTCTCACACAGATTAGTTCTCAAACTGCCACAGTGGTCCCAGTTAAAAGGATGCGATTACTCTTGAGTGAGGTGCTGAGATATCTGCTAATATGTGCATCAGAGCCTGGTTCTTGGACTTTGGTTTTAATTGCCTCAATAGAAAGAGCACAGTGAACTGAAATCCTTTTTCCTATTATGTTGCATTTTGGGTTAGGCTGTACTGCATAGTCCAGCATAGAGCTGCAGTACGCAAATTAAGGGTAAGACTGGAAATACACTTCTAGGTTCTGGTTCTGAAGTACTGAATACTCAACTTCTGTGGAGGCAATTGGGCCACCAACTCCTGCTTGTTCAAATGAATACTGGGCCTGATACGGTGTTGGATTCAATATTGGATTCTAGAATTGGGAACTTCATTCTGTAATCTTTTTTCGGTAATTTCACACATTGAGAACACGTAGATCTGGGCTCCAAATTTGAACTGGCTTAAAAACCTGGGTGCGTCTACTCTCAAGCATAATGGTCTTGTAAAGAAGTTTGGGTGCATAAGACTAATCTATATTTGCTCTTTTTTGATGTTGTATATTGCTCAGGAGAAATTTCGCTTTCCAAACGACATTTTAGATCCTTAATGGAAAGTCAGATATGCCTCAGTTCACATGCAAGATGCACGCTTTTCTGGCACTTCTTTTATAAAAAAGGATTAAAAAAGAAACTGCTGAGCTATAATATTCTAAATGTCTACTCAACTTTACATGTCAAGTAGTTTATTTTGCATAAGTACATCAGTAACCAATGTTTGGACTTTGCACTAGAAATAATAAACTCCTAAGGGCTTTCGAAACAATATATTAGGATCCTAAGCTTTTTTTTTT
>JAGPOW010003395.1:13991457-14017451 GCA_030014935.1 Caiman crocodilus
TTTTTTTTTTAAAGCCAGAAGTGGATGTTAATACTACTTAGTTCTTCTAGTTTTGTCTGATACTATATATACCCAGATGCAAAATGACATTGGATTTAAGACAACTCCCCAATTTGCATGAAAAATTTATAAATGTGTTAATCTAACTATTGGCGGGTGGTCTTAATCCCACCCCCTTCCCCCACACAGAGGGGAAAGCAAGGAGGCAAGCATTGGCAGGGGGACTCCAGCGGCCTGATTCCTATTCTGCCGCCCCCTCTGTGCCTGGCTTCCCTCAATACCTCCCCTCGCCCCCTCCAGTGCCTGTGCCTCTCTGCCACTTGCCCCCCACCACACTTGGCTCCCCCTGCTTTCCCCATCCTTCCCCACCACTGTTTGCCTTCAGTCCTGGCTCTGCTTCAGTGCCAGCCCCAGCCCTACTGTAGCCTGGGGCACAGAGCACATGCTGGCTCTGGACCTTGCCCAACCTGGCAACAGTGGCAGCTCCAGCCCCAGGGCCTGGACCAATGTGGAGTGGGACTGGAGACCTGACTGAGAATAAGTGTTGGGAGTGCGAGGAGGCAGAAGCAGTGTGGGGGGCAGAGGTGGTGCAGGGCAGGTTGGGGGTCAGGCCAGTGGCTGCAGGTCACAGGAGTCGTCATTGATGCCAAAATGAACATGGGCCAACGGTATGGGGATACAGTCAGGAAAGCTAACTGCACCTTGTCATGCATCCACAAGTGCATCTCAAGCAGGTCCAAGGAGGTGATCCTCCCTCTCTATACGGCACTGGTCAGGCTGCAGTTGGAGTACTGCGTCCAGTTCTGGGCAACGCACTTCAAGAGGGATGTGGCCAGCATGGAGAGGGTCCAGAGGAGGGGCACTCACATGATCGGGGGCAGCAGGGCAGGCCCGTCAAGGAGAGGCTACGGGACCTGAACCTGTTCAGCCTCCACAAAAGAAGGCTGAGGGGGGATCTAGCGGCTGTCTATAAACTAGTCAGGGGGGACCAGCGGGGAATGGGAGAGTCCCTGTTCCTCCGAGCACTACCAGGAGTGACTAGAAATAGCGATCACAAGCTGGCAGAGGGTAGATTCAGACTAGACATCAGGAGGCGCTACTTCACTGTCAGGGCAGCTAGGATCTCAAACCAACTTCCAAGAGAAGCGGTGCTACCCTGGGGGTCTTTAAGAGGAGGCTGGATGAACACCTTGTCAGGATTGTTTGACCCCAGTACTCTTTCCTGCCATGACAGGAGGTCGGACTTGATGATCTGCTCAGGTCCCTTCTGACCCTACCAAGTATGAAAGTAGGTGGGGATGTAGGGGGTAAGGGGTCAGCAAATGTCTACTTGTTTTTGCCACCTTTAAATGGATGACCATGGCACAACCTACTCAACAGCACTACTCAATCCTTGCTCCCTCCAAGGGAGGACGTCCTTTAGAAAACGTGGTGAAGCTCCACAGAGGGCTGGAGAACAGTTCTACTTCAGAACCATTTTCTGGATTTATTTTTGCTCCACAATGGAATGAAAACAATAATAAAAATGTTTTGTGAGCACTTCCTAGGTACAAAAGTTCAGTCTTTTGACTTGGATGTTTCTCTAAGCAACAGAGGGCCTCAAGAATCCTTCCTGGAAGAAACTGATAGTCCCTGTAAAACTTCAGCTTTGAAATAGTTGCATTGAAAATGTTCCAGCCCGCTATACTGTGCACAGCTGTTATCTTTAGGTTGTATCTCCAGTGCTGAGAGAGGGCCAGCCTTGAGATAGTTAGTGAAGGTTGCTGGCTGTACTTAAAAGCATGCTTCAGACAAAAAAGTGAAGCGAAACTAAATCCTTTTCTTCAGAAACTGTAAGTCTGTCAAATAACTCCCATCAACAAAAGCAATGGGATCTTGAAGCAGGGCTGAATTCCATCCTTAATTCAAATAGTTTGTTGCCTCTAAAGCTTGAGCACCATGGATGATGTTACAGCAAATGCCATGTGTACAAATCTCTAGATCTGAAAGAGCGAATTAATAGCGATACATTAGCAATGAATGGAGTCTCTTGCTTGGGCTCACTGGTGCCAGCAGCAACTTAACCGTTACTTGTTTTTGTGCAGGGTTGTGCGGCCTTTTTTCCCCCTTTAGGGCTCTCTTCTTGAATAGTATCTCCTGCTATTGATGCAGATAAAGAAAAACATCATGTATCTTAACAAAGACTGAATTCCCAGGAAGCTTTTTAGGTCTCAGAAGACTGGGCTGTATTCTCAAGAATGTCATATTATGAACTCATTGGATTGCTAATATGCCTCAAAGTGTTTTGGGGGAGGGGGTTGCTGAAAAAAAGGCTAACAAAGGACAGATGATGTGGGAATGAAACAAAATGAAGCCATTTGGCTTTCTCCATGCAGAAACTAAACATGAAATATTTGCTCAAAGCTATGTTTTCTTCATGGCCCTGATGATCCTTCCCTTCTGTCTGTTCCCTGTTTATAAATGTCTCACATACCAGGTTTTCCATTTCGCTCACCTGTGCTATTAATTGTGCAGGATAACATTAGGCTCCTTTTCCCTGTTGCTTATGGTAGCAAGAGAACATGAGTATTGGCCTTACGATGCTGGTGAATACAGAAGTGGACGCTGAGCCATGGTGAAATTGTTCATTTAAGCCTATAGAAATGTCTCTGTGTGGGTAGCATCATTCGGTTCTTGAAAATCCACACACCATTTGTGGCAGAGCTAAAACTGGAAGCTTACATGGCTCAGAGCTGCCTTGACTATTGATCAGGGTAGCAATAACTTAAGAGCAGAAACTGGTACCCTTCTCCCCACCCCAGTAAACAAGGGCCAAGAGAACAGAGGAGGGCCTGGGTTAGGATGCTGGTGCCCTAACCTGTGTAGGAATGGAAGCTAATTTGCTAGCAGAGTTTGGGGCCACTGTGTGATTAGAGGAACATGCTCACTTCCTATTTATATGGCTCCAAGCTCTTCTGCCCTTGGGAAGAGGAAGTGGAAAGTGTTAGTGTAAGGAGTTTCACTGAGTGGTTTCATTCTTTTTGCAGAGCTTCCAGAGCAGGTGGTGGGAAGCATATAGCTCATACTTACCTGGCAGGGGAAATATCATGACCACTATGGTGCTTTTCCTACTTGCAGTGGAAAACCACTTTCTTGGCGGGGGCAGTACCGTGATCGAAGTAATGTATAGTTAATCTCCCACTATCTCTTCCAGTAGGAAAAACTTGGCTCTACGCCCACTTTATAGAAACGGGAGATTCCTCCTTACCTTGCTTCTGCGGCCATACAACTGAGGGCAAGTGCAACTTGGGGGCATCCAAACCCCAAGCCTCTGGGCTTGAGCCTGCATGTAGGATGCCTGCCAAATGATTTGGAAGCACCTGAAGGTGAAGGCTGTTTACCGGTAGCAGGGCCACGTACGGTTCTTGAATGACTCTCAGATTTGGAATTGATCTGGCTGATTTGACTTGGGACACAAAAAATTGTCCTTAAAAAAAACAAACAAACCAACCAAAAGTGTATAAGTATATGGCTCAAGGACTGGTCAAGTAGAAGAGATCACTGGCAACAATTTGAAGAAATGATACTTTTTAAACAATTAGGTTATTTGCATTAAAGAAAAAGTAGCTTTCAGTTAACTCTATCAACACAATAGATAAATTGCCTTACTTCAGAGGTAAAATAAAAGTGAATGTACTAAACAAATTAAGCGGCTATTTTGATAATACACCCATAATATATATGAGAGAGACTTTGGATCTCAGTACACTTAACTATGAATAACCTAAGCTTTCCATGTGCCCTGAAAACTCAGGGTATGTGGTGCCTGAATATTGTTGTTCCCATTTTACAGGTGGTTGGTGCTTGGATAGTGGTTAAGGTTATAGTAAAAGTTGTTAAATTTGAGTGTCTAAACTTTGTTGGCCTGATTTTAAGAATCAGCAGCAGGTACACAATTGTGGACAGGGTGCAATAACCCTAAAATGACCGATCACAACATACCTGTTTGATACCTTGGAGACCTTTATTGATGCACAGTAGCAGCATATGGCATATCAGTGAGCAAGCAAAGGCTGTCACCATACGCTGTGCCCCAGGGATACGCAGAGGAAGACAGATGTCACGATCATTTTCTGAGGATCTCTTGCTTCAGCTTGTGGTGGTCTTACCTGGAGGAAGTTGCTGAGCAATGAACACACCCTTCCTTTGTTCCCCTCAGGTGTGATACCTTTAGTCCTTTCATTAGGTACCTAGCTGGTGCTCATTGGTTGTCCAGTCTGATGGACCTTGTCCAATCAATGGAGGTACTTTCCACATGTGTTTCATGCACCAGGTGCCTGGTAGGATGTGAACATATAACTGGAATCTTTCCAACCCTAACTGAAACTTTTAGATACCAGGAGAGACTAATTCATACAGCTGTGCTCTTCCCTTTTGAACGCATGGGAGATAGGGCTGCTTCTCTTCTCAAGACTCGTTAGATGCTCTTTCTTTTCCCCTTCTCCCCAAAATACCCAAAACTCAATCTCTGGAATGAGAACTGCTTAATCACTAAGCTGCTCCCCTGCTAAGCCATGAGAGCCTGATATTGCTTTCTAGCATACTAGTTAGCCATGCTTATATTGAATATATTGAATGATAAGCAATAAGCACTAAAATTCTAAAAACTTGAGATTTTATCCATCAAACTTGAGTACCCTTAAATAGCTCATCTTATGGGATAAGTGCAGACAGTCAAAAAGCCTGAGGCTGAATTGATTTGGTCTTTGAAGGTTAGTTTAGGTTGCAAAGATTAAACCAATAAGCAAGTGAGCAGACAATCACTTTTGGTTGAGGAAATACAGCCACATGTCTGCTGTGACTCAAACCAGAAGCTGGGGGGGTGCTAAAGCATGCCACTGCCAAAGGGAAGGGAAGAGAAAAGCCCTCCAAGGCTTTTCCCCACTCCCTGCTGGAGCAGATCAGGTGTGGCCAGGCCCCAGCTCATGCTCTGCCTGGAAGGGAAATGGGGGGCTGCCAGGCTGAGGGGTAGGGGTGGGTGGGGGAAAAAGGTAGTGGCATTGAATTCATAAAAGGTTGGACAAGAATAGTTCTTTCTCTGAAGGACTATAAACTGCAGAATTATAAACAGCTCAGCTGTGTGTTTGCTTCCTCTTTCTGCTGCCCCCAAGGTCTCTGGGATTTGCAGTCCACAGTCACAGTAGTAGGACTCTGCAGGACTGCTCATCACTTTCTCTTCCTACTTCCAAGTGTCTCTGGGATTTGTATCCTACAGTTGCAGCCAGAAGTAAGCAAGCAGGGCAGGGCAGCTCCATACTCAGGGAAAAGGGATTTAGCCTCCACTCCCTGACCCCAGATCCCAGTCAGGGTTTGCCTTGTGAGGTGGGGGGTGGGGCAGAGGCAGTGAAGCCAGTGAGCCTGTCCTCACTGCTCTACCTGGAGAGCAGAAGGACAGGACCAGCTCTGCTCTCTGGAGTAGACAGCATAGCCCAGCCTGGGTGGGAAAGCATGCCGGGCTGCTGGGAGACTCTGATTGAACTTTAATCAGTTTGACTTAAATCAGTTAGGTCTGATACTACATTCAACCAGGTTTACCTTAAACCGGTTTCAGACATGTTGAAACCGGTTTATGTGTACTGACCTTCTCTTCTGTTACAGGTTTAAACCAGTTTCTGATCACTTAAGCCAGTTTATGTGTATATTTTGTCCCTAGCCAAAGGATCTGGCCAGTCACAGATTTCACCAAACTATCGGTAGTTTCATCTAGCTAAAATCTAGGTTACAGCTTGAGGCACAGCCTTGAGTGATGTCATTTTTAGTGATGTCATTTATACCACTCCAAAGTATCTCTGCAAGTTCTGTCAGTATCTTGACAACTTTTGAAGTACAGTTTGCTTCCTCTTATTCTGCAATTTTGTTCTGGACAATGCTTTCCCAAGCC
This sequence comes from Caiman crocodilus, assembly GCA_030014935.1. Taxonomy (NCBI): domain Eukaryota; kingdom Metazoa; phylum Chordata; order Crocodylia; family Alligatoridae; genus Caiman; species Caiman crocodilus. The sequence continues at coordinate 13,997,378 of JAGPOW010003395.1, forward strand.
AGCTGGCATACTGGAGTCCAAATTCCACTCATTTCCTGATCCTCTGCTTTCCTTTTTTAGGGTGTGGGAAGAAGTGGGAATGCCTAGACTAAGGCAGGGGTTCGCAACCTTTTTAGATGCCGGACTGGAAGTAACCATGGACAAGAAAACGGAGGGCCGGCAAACTGCAGTCTGGAAGTGACCAGCATACTGTAGAGCAGCAGCCAAGCTGTTTTTGTAACCATCCTCCAGAAAGCAAAATGAGTTTTCTCTGTTTTAAATTCCTTGCCAAACCTTCATTTCAGCTCCCATTTGTTCTCTGCACTTTGTGCTTTGCCAGAATTCAAAAGTTTGTAAGCCATACATCTTTGCTTCCTGGAAATCCTGTTTGAGCAGCCTTACCCAAATACATGCATATGGATTCTGATGGAGTGGATGGAGAAAATTCAGCTTTTCCATTTGAACTGGAAATACAATGAAAGCACAAAGTAGTATCCAAAGCACCAGGAGAGGGAATTCACTTCTCTTCAAAGAGCAGAACTGAGAAAGGATTGATTCTAGTGAGGTCAGATGAGTGTTTTTTCTCAATGTAATCTGTTTGTAGAAATATTCATTGACATCTTTCGATCATCTCCTACCCCAACAAACAAAGAGCCAAATTCAAGTACCTTAAAGTTTACTGAACTCTTAGTAACTTCAATGAAAGCTGAATCGGGGCTAGTTTTTCAAACAGCATGAATTGAAAGGATTCCTTGACCCAGCGGCATAGCAATACAGCCAGGTGCCCGGGGCGCGGGGAAGCTGTGACTTCTGGTTGCACTGCACTACCAGTGTGATGATCACATCGCTGCCAACAGCAAAGTACCCTCCATTCCCACAGATTACCAGTGATAGTCATGAGCACCCAAACCTTGGACCCATTGTGACAGATCATAGATGGCAACTCTCTCTCATAAGCTTCATTATAAAGGAAGCCTAAAATGAATGTATTACTTGTGCAAATGATGTTATCCAACTTTTCGTGTAGTTCTAGATGGTCATAAAATTGCAGTGCATGGAAGTTTTAATTTATATTCAGGAAAAGCTCTCTCATTTTGAAGATTTCCCCCCAGGTTTGTTTGGTCGCTGCTATCAGGGGTGAACTCAGAGAGGGCGCAGTGAAACTGTTTCCCACCCACCCCCGCCGCCGCCCCATCTTGTAGACCCTACCATGGGAACAGCAGCTGCTGGAGGCAGCAGCAGCAATGAGTTTCTTCTCCCTGCCAATTCCCCCAGATGTTCCACACCAGTCTGGGAGCAGGCTTAGTGAGGGGGAAACTATCCACCACTGCCTCGCTCCTTGGATGAGCTCCCTCTACCCCTGGATCAGTCGGGGACAACATCAGCAATGGGCAAGAGTGCAGGATCTGAGGGGAGGGCTGGGGTGCTGAGAGATTAGGAGGATTCTTACCTGATTTGGGGACTTAAAGCCCCAAACTGTTGCTCCCATAGTGTAGTCTGCCTGCCCCTGTAGGGGTATGGGGAGCTGAGAGCAGGGGTGCAGCCATCTCTGCCGCTCTGGTCACTGTTCCCACATCCACCCCCTTTAAAAACCCTGCATCCACTGATGGCTGATACTGTTTCTCATGGTTTAATGTTTGAGCTGGTGTAGATATTAGCATCACTGCTTACTAGCGTTCCACGGGACCCGCATTTTCCATAATTATATGGCATTACTCCTGAGTTTCACCAATGCACGTGAATAAGGCCTGGCCCAGCAGTAATTGTCTGAATGGGGATGTGGATGAGATGCTAGTGTTAGAATCCTTCAAAACATTTCTGTTCCATGAAAGAGAGTCTTTTAAGGCCCCCAGATTTGTAGTTTAAAAACATCCTGAGAGAGAGTTTTTGAAGAGCTTTAAGTTTGGCTCATTTAAAAGGAGTCAGCTTTGATTACATGCAAATTCTTCTCATTTTTACACTGCACATTACACTAGAAAACAGATTTAATAAAGAAGGATGTTTTGAAATGTTTCCCTTCTTTCCTTATGTTTCTTAAAACTTATTGTTTTAAGTAAAATTTTGCAAAATAGTGTTTCTGCAGAAACAGAAGAAAGCCACAAAGTCAAAATGATAGTCTTTCCAACAAAGCAATGTTTTGCCAGCTCTGGCTAGAATATTGCATTTCTTTGCTGCGCATCTTGTTATAAAGCAGCTCCAACAGCTTGTGACAAGCTGTAACATCTATCGGAGTTTTGAATCCAGATGGGAATTAAACACTGGTCTAGGATTCCCTGCATAAGTTGTTGTACTTCTCCCACTTAACCACAGGATGAACGCGTACACCAGAAGAATTGTGGTTAGCCACATGCTGCCCCTTTAAACACGAGTGAGAGTGACCTAAACTGGTTTCTCTGAAGCAATTCCTTGCGGTAGAGCCCTTATGTTTTGGGGGTGTGATGGTGCCTAAGGGACCAGTCTTGAATTTGTTCTTGGAGCCCAGATTCACAAAGACCTTTAGGCATCAGAGGTGTCTAACTAGATTGGGTCCCTAAATATATGCAAATAGTTGGGCCTAAACAGACTTAACTGTATACATTATTTAGGCATTGCAAGCCATACATAGCCTTTAAAAAGTAAAACAACCCCCATACCTATTTTTATATTTAATATAAAGTTGTAGAGCAAATATTTTGGAGGGGGGGAGGGAACAGGGCAGTATTCTCCATACAGTTCCCCCCCATGTAAATTAACTACTTTATTTAACATACAAGAAGAAATCACTGTATATTGGCTTATCATAAATTGATTGTTTATCATTGAAAAAGTGAATACCAGTTCACTTAAGTGTCAGCAGCTAGACACTACTGTTCTACAGAGTGAAAATAAAAGAGATTATCATGGATTTAATCCAGTTTAAGTTGATTTTAAATAGTTCTAGAATTGTTAATAACTTTAACAAGATTGTCATATGGCATTACTTTATAAGAAGGCTCTTGAAAATAAGTCCAGGGCCTTCAACTTCTGCATAATAAGCTTAAAAGAGGTTGCTGGGGGATATAATCCTCTTATTACATTATCAAAATTATTTCAGGACCTTTTTTAAAGTGGGAAAAAGTCTGACTAAGTTATCCATGCAAAGCATTTTCTAATTGTCTTCCTCTCTTCATTTTTTACATAGGGAACTATCACACATAAGGCAATGTGTTGCACTGTATTGGGTAGCTCTAATTTCCTTGGTGACTACGAGAAGGCTCTTTAAGAAAACAAGAACATGTAAATAACACAATCAGAAACAGGTTTTCAGTTTGCCACATTTTGTTTGTTTGAGTAAATTTTTTTTAGAATTCTAAAGCTTTATTCAAATTAAAACACATTCTTGTTGTCTAAGATTCTTTTCCAAGTTCAGTGCCACAAACAAAAGATACCACTAAATATTTGCATCTGACTTCTGAGCAAGCTACATTTTAATGTAAAATTGACTAAATTGTGAGTCTTTTTTGCCATACGGAAAAAGACCTTTCCCCACCCCCGTCCCCCTGGGGATTTTGGCCTAAAGCACTGAAATAGCTAACTTTTGCAGTTTAAATGTTATTTCTAATGTACTGATAGGAGCTCCATTATAGGTATCTTTTTAAAAATATCAGCGAGCTCTCTCTTATTCATCAAAGCTTGCTTGTCTGTGCTTAAGGTGGCTAAGAATGCCTATCCATGCCACTTGTTGTTGAGAAATCTTTTGAAATCTTAAGGACAGTGGGATGATCTGGAGCCTCCATGGTGTTGTGATGTCCCCATTGTGGCCCCTGCCCCATCTTGTCTGGTGACTGACCCTAGTGTCTTGACTCCCTTGATCACAATCCCCTCACTCTCCTGCCATGCCTTGTTGATACAGAAAATTAATGAGGGGAGGCTGCCAGGGGTGACGCGTAGGGGGTGTACGCGGGTGCATGTGCATCCCCTACGTGTAGCAGTGCACCCATTGCAAAACGGCAGTCGCCGCTTGTCACCCTGCTGCTGGCATCTGCAGGCAGTCCACGATCACCCCCGGCTGCCGTTGATGTTTCTGGTGTTGCCTGCAGGTGGTCGCCAACCCACGGTCAGCACTCGCCCCCCCCCCGGGCCACCAACAGTACTGGCAGCATCTGTGGGAGCTCCCCACTCCCCACTGCCAGGCTCCCACTGCCACTGGCGCAGCCGTGCACCCCAGCAACTGTTCATGGAGGCTGCCTGCCCAGGGTTGGTGCCCCTTTTGGGGCACTCTCTCCTCTTCATCTTCAATGCTTGTTTCTTTCAGCCCTTTTGGCTTAAAGGGTGAGGTTTACAATCTCCTTCCTCCCCTACAGTTATGTCCATGCCTTGCAGATGGTACAAGTTATCATTTGAGCGAGGCTTCTCACTCCTTTGTACTACTCAGTCCTCTGGCCCCTAAAATTTTGTTGAGGCTTTGGCCTGCCCAGCTTTGACCCCTTTCCTTTAGCTGGGTCCCTTAGCCCAAAGTCTGCTGTTCTGGACCCTTGCCCTCATCCCCTGGGACTCCCACCACTCTCTACTTCAAGTGTTCAGCACTGGTTGTGGTCTCACAGGTACCTCTCTCTCTTCCTGGGAGTTCAGTTCCTTTTGGCGATCCCCTGACTCTGGGAGAGTTGGGGTTTTTTAAGCTCCTGGGATCGCAACCCCTTGTAATCAGGTAAGTGCTCTTTTTGGCATAGCTGTGTCTCATTAAATGTGTGGTTTGCACTGGTCCCTGGCTAGTGCTGGGCTCTGCTGCTGGTAATCCCTCTTTAGTAACAAGAGCCTTTGACTTCCTGTTGCAGATAACACCTCCCATAAAGAAGCAATAGATGTTCCAGGCCTTGCCTCTGCTCCACTGAAGTCAATAGGAGCTTTGCCGTTAACTTCAGTGTGTGTAGGATCAGCCTCTGAAGGCTATGGTGCCCAAATAGGAATTCCATGTACAAAACAATGGCAAGACGTGGCCCTGAATGAGTTGACTACCACTTATATGCTACTAGTTATTGAGCAGTGCTACAAATACATTGCAGAATGACCTGCCCCTTTACCTTAACTATTTTGTGGCCATCTCTCATATTGGGAGAATATAGCCTGGATCTGGGGCCAGTGTAGATACTGGCCAAAAGTCCCAGGAGCCAAATTTCTGCCCAGCATAACAGGTCCGGTGCCATAACTACTTTTCCCCCTTAGCAATCCACAAGTATACTGTGATGACTGAGAAAGGGATCTCAGGTGGGCAGCTGCGGATTATGGTGAGGACCATGGTCCTGTAGGTATACATTACTGTAGTCTGTGCTGGTGCTGCTCCTGTGGAGCCCCTGACAGACTTTACATGGTGGGCCCCAAGCAGAAGATTCAAGGGAAGGGTGATATAGCACCTTGACATTTTATGCCCCTCACAGTTAACAGCTTGATAGACCAGTGGCCTGATTCCTCTCCCTACAGGCCTTCTTCCGTTTTGTAGGAGAATGGCGTGTCCTAGATCATCTTGTCTTTTCTGTGCGTTAGATCTCAACCTTGGAGGACATGGCCCTCAGTGGGTTCCTTAGGGTTGCAACTAACCTTTCTTTATAGATGGAAACGAGATGGTTAGGACTCTTTCTGTAATGCAAGCAGAATTTGGCAATAATTGTTTCCAAAGGTAAGGCCTGTTTATAAATATGGCTACTTGCAGCCCTTTAAAAATGTTTCAGGAGTATCTACTATCAAAACAAAGGGGGTGTGTGTGTGTGTGTGTGTGTGTGTGTGTGTGTGTGTGTGTGTTCATATCACAAAACCATGGGCAGACCCAGGATTTTACTAACAGGTGATGCAGTGTGCTGCCCTGCAGACCATGTGGGGATAGGGGCAAGGTATGGCGGCAGCACCTGGGCTAGCAGAGGAGCCAGGCAAGAGGACAGGCACAAGGAGGATGCCCTTACTGACCTGGACATGAGGGGGATTCCAGAGCTATTTCTGCCCCAGTCTACCCAGGGTCTGTAAGGAGTGGCTACATAGTGAGGTAGGCTCAGCTAAGGACAGTCATGGCAGTGGCATGTAGATCCCTCTTTCCAGAGCTTGCTCCCTTCCTGGCTGGTGCGCCCCATGAAGTGTGAACTGCTACCTAGGAGTGGGTGCTGGATGTCCTTAGCCCAGCCTAATGCCCTGTGCAGCTGCTGCGTGCAGTGTGTGGCAGGAATGACTCTGGGCACTCCCCCATGCCCTCATCAGTTGATGATGGTGGTGGTGGCGGCACAGGGTGGAGTCCTTCCTGCTACACTGCCCCATGCTCTGTCCCCTGGGATCTGCCTCTGCATGTAGCAGGCTTTTCCAGTGCCCCTTCTGGCATGTGTACACCAAACAAGTCCAAAAGTAGCTTTCTTCTGAGAGCAGCCCAGTGTGTCTATTTTTCTCCTGCGTCATCCAATTGCAGCTCTTAACGTTTATAAGTCAAGTCACCCTGCTAGATTACATGCAAAACTGCCCCACTCGTTTTCATATTCTTACACCAGTATGAGTTTCTTTCTCTTCTTTTCTGTTTCTTTAGGTCTCAGATATAGATCACAAGTAGTAATTATGGCCGTGCTTTTTTCTTTTTTCCCCCCCAAAGCCATCAAGCTTCACATCAGTGTCCTTTCCTTCATTTGCACTATTTGTTCATCTTTTTAATTTAGTCTTGCATTATTTTCTATCTGATCTAATCTTGGCACAATTTGCCTTCAGAGACTAAGTGACAGAGAGAGAGGTCAGGGGAAGAAGAAACTGTAAATTGACAAAGAGCACAAACTATTTGCATAAATAAAAAAGGATGCTCAGATTTGCAGAGCTTTTTTTCAATACTCTGTTACAGGGGTGTCAAACTTGCAAGGCTGCTTGTGGGTTGGATCTGGACCCGCCTGCAACAGCAGGGCAAATAGCAGCAGACCATGGGTTAATGCAGCTGTTACTTGCTATGCTGCTGCTGTTGCATGTCCTCAGTGGTGCTCCGTGGTCCAGATTGTGTTAATGACCCGCTCAATCCAGGCCCTTTAGGGGTCCCACAGGCTGACTGAAACAATTCCGGAATCTCTATAATTGACACCTCTGCTCTATAAGATACCTTCCAACAACTAGCCACTGGCATACAATTATTGGCCTATACCTTCTCCCTTTCTTTGCTTTATTTTTTGCCCTTTATTATATTTCATGCTGTGTTGGCCATCTTAGATTTTTTTTTTCTTGAACAGTCCACTGTGAGACGCTTTCTAACTGGTGTAGTATTTGTGATCCAATATATATATATATATTTTTTTTTAAGCTAATCACTGAAGCCATCATTTGACCATCATAAACTGATGGTTTATGGTGTTTAAAATATTTTAAAACCTTTTAAATGTATTGAATTAATTATTTAAACATATTTTAAAATTTAAAATTTTACTTTGGGAAGACTTGAAAAAGAAGCACATCTAGCCTTTATTGGGCACTATTGTTCCTGGGGAGTCTCTCAGCTCTAGGGGGATAGCTGTAGCAGCCTCTACAGATACTATTAGTGGCAAGTTTTTAAATTGAATAAGTCAACCAAACTCTCAAAGGCTTCTAGGGAGAATCTACCATTGCTATTTCAAGTTAAATGTGCCCAAAGATGGGAACCTGCTTCTACAGGCTACCGAGCTGGATGGGGGTAGGAAGAAGGGAGCAGCGGTTTGTCATACTACAAAGATACAAAACAAAAGTCTTCTAATTGTTTTAATCTTCTTTGGAATATTTCACATCATAGGTACCTCTGTCACAATACTATATAGAAATCTGGGAGCCAATAATAAAAACATGATCTGCCCTCCAAAGCTGTCCAGATGTATACCTATTACATACATCCGAACTAAGTGGGCCAAACCTAGACTGATACTTGGATGGGAAACTGTATAAAAATAGGAGTTATGGGAAGCATTATTCATGGATGATGACACTCTTGGAAGGAAGTTTTTCCTTTCTTTGATGAAAACCATTTGGTACCTAATACATAACTGGTGCTGCATTTTGGCCAAGAGGCGGTCGCCTATTGGTGGCAGACAAATTTAATATTTGGAGTCCTCCTTGAGGATGAAGGACACTACACAGATGTAATATTTGGCCATTATAAGGCACTTTTTCAGAAAATCAGAAGTCCTAATGAGCCCTGCTAAAGAAAAACTGGTAATTTTTTTAACCTGAAGTGGCTTAGCGATCTTGGATAAAAACTTCAAGTTTTGGTGAAGTTTAATGTGTGTGTGTATTTACCAGTCTCTGCACTTCCTGGTTTTGGCCTGGACGCTCAACACTTGCACTGTTTCAGATTTGGTATTAATTAGGTAGCATTAGAAATATTACCAAAATCGTAATGGCTTACCCAAAGAAACTATTTTTTAATAACTTTTGGTTAGTGCTTTACAGTTTGCTTCTGGTAACTAGCCCATCTGAACTCATCCATAATGGAGAAAGGTGATACTGAGGAGGTAGCATATCATTTTACCCAATTTGTTTTGACATTTTTGTCAGCTAGTTGTTGTTTTCCTGAATCTGAAAACCATCATTGTTCACTCACAGGAATAGAGTGGTTTTTCAACCTTTTTTTTCATTTGCAGACCCCTTTAGAAAATTCAAACCAAGATGCAAACCCCTTTAAATTGTAAGTTTGTGTATTCACGTACTTTTGATTGATCATAGTTTATAGACCCCCAAGGGTCCATGGACCACAGGCTGAAAATGACTGGTTTAGAGGATCTGGAAGGGCAGAGGAGAAATGAATATGAATGAACAGACCTGTAAACAGGATTATAGAATCAGGAACATCTTGTACTAAGATTACATGCAATTTAGCCTTTCTGAGGGGGACTTTGCTTTTCAAACACCAATTGACTAGAACATAGCTTAAGGAAAATGTTGGAATTGTTTTCCCTGTTTTAGGAAAACTACCAATCTGCTTCTAACGAGCAAAAGTTTGAAAGGTTCATTTGTGCAATGCCTTACGAGGAGCAGTGACCAGAGACGCAGGAGGGTCAGTATTTCTATTCCCATGTCCCAGACCATGCCATGGAAGCAGCAACCAGGGATTTCTTTAAGTCCCTGAATTGGGTAAGAATCTCAGCACCCTTTCCCTTCCCCTCTGTGCTCAGCAGCATGTTACCTCCCAGCCTGTCCCCCCTCCTAGCCCCCTCCGCCCCCACCACTGCTCCTGAGAGCAGAGGAACTTCAGAACTGCTCCTGCCCTGCCGCAGCCAGGGTGTGCGGGGAGCTGGGCTTAGCTGAGGACAGTGGCAGCAGTGGGCAGGTTCCCCCTCAGTCAACTCATTCCTGGGTTGCCAGGAAATACTGGGGGGACTAGGCAGGGAAGAGGAAACCAACCCAGGCCAGTATCCCCAGCTAAGCCCAGGTGTCTCTGCTGCCTGGCTGGAGGAGAGCAGGAGCAGCTCTGGAAGTCACCCTGAGCCCAGGTGGGCCGTGGACAGTGGGAGGGAGGGTGAGAAGTGAGAGGGGAGAGGCTTTGCTGCTGAGCACAGGAGAGGGATTCCTACCTGCTTCGGGGACTTAAAAAAACAAGGCCCCAGCTGCTGCTCCTATGGTATAGCCTAAAAGGAGCTGCAACTATGCCGCTGTACCTCCCCTGTATCTGCCTGTGCCCAGGCCAACAAAAAAATGGCATTTTGCTTGCCTAATCAATTAGGCAGTAGACCATCCACACAAGTAGACTCTGTGGGCACTTGTACACATAATGAAGATAGGAATGAAAAGAATCAGAATAAAATAAGATTTTTTTTTCCCCAATATTGGTGTAAAAAAATTAAAAATTAAAAAAGTCTAAAATGTGTAAAATTGTCTAATGAAATAACAATTAAATTAATTTAATACATGAAACTGTACCACTTTCAGTCATCTGTACATATCAGTGAGCTGTGAGCTATAGCCATCACCAGTGTATAGCAGGAACTAGCGGTGTGAAGCACCTCCTGCTGTAATTTACTATGAAGAGATCAGCAGGGTAGATTATGTGGCACCCCCTGCAGTAATTTACTGTGAATAGCACACTGAGCGTTTAATGAGATTTAAGACCATTGATGTGTACGCAGTGATGGAAATATATAACCCACCATTTCAATTTAAAGGACATGGACTGCAACGCTGAAGGACTAACATCCATCACACGTGCAAGAGCCCCGTGTGTTTACACTGTCACAACAGGAGCAAGTGCTGTGTGGTACATGGAGCTAGGCAAAATGGTCACGAGGATTTCTGGTGAACTTCTCAGACCGTCCAGTCGAAACAGCAGAATCTGAAAGCTGAAACTTTTTACTGTTATTTTTACGTGAAATACTTTAGTTGGTTTCCTAAACACAGGAAAAACCTTGCTGAACTTCTGTATTCAAAGACAGTTGTGTTGGGGAGAACAACCTATCCTATAACCTGAAACAAAATGTTCAGCTGGCCCAGCAGAGAGGTCACATATTTGCACAGCTCTCTAATCACATGCATCAGTAACCAGTACAAAATCACACAAGCTAAACCCTGTATTGGAAGCAAGCGGCCTCCTGCAGCCATTAGCTGCAGGTTGAAGGCTGGCTACACGTGTATTTGAAAACCCTGGGTCTTATGGAAAAAATCCTATAGGAAAAAAGGCTGAAACTACTAGTATTCCTCTGGACCTAAATGAACCTGTAAAAGTCACACTGTGGACCTACTACAACTTTCAGGAAATGATTTTTTTCATAATTTCTTTAGATTCTTTTATTTTTATTTATGTATTTATTTGTTTATTACACAGGTTTGCAAACATTTCCAATATTGCTGGGTGTTGAATGTAGTTATCTGTTTACTTTTTGGGAAAGATGACTACCCAGCTGGGAAATATTTATGACTAATCGTAGTACGCGGAAGAGCAGCTGGTTGGTTTGGGGTGGGTTGGTAAAGGTTGTTGGTTTTCATGAACTTGATAGTGAGCCCAAATATTTCAAACACTTCACGGAAGCAATCAAGAATGACCTGGAGCTCTTCATTGAGCAGGCACACACAACACTATTGTCAGCATACTAAAGATCAGTAGTGGAGGTGTTCATTTTCTGGATGTTAAAGGCATTGCCATCTGTACAATACTGAATGCTGACTCCAGATGGAAGCCTATTGGTAATGAGATATGGACAGTCAGAGACACTGAAGAGAACATAGCAAAAGTCAGAGCCTACTACACAGCCAGCACTGAGAAACAGCAGTGACTCTTCTTGTGCATGCAACAAGCTGTAGCTTATATCCATGTCAGAAGGCAGGAGCGAGGAATCAGTTTAAAACAAAAAAAATGATTGCATGTTTTGCTTTCCATACATTCCCCATCTCGATATAGATGTTTTATTGCATGCTGAAAAGCAGTTGAAAGTGCAATAGAGAGAGAGAGAGAGAGAGAGAGAAAACGGGCAGACTTCAGCGTTTGCTTACTGAATGATGTACTTGTTGAGCCTTATGTTTTGTCAATGTGTTCCCAAGTTGTGAAGTGTTTCCTAGAGCTGACAATCAGCGCTCTGTCACTGCAGCTGCTGGCTAGTGTGGATACAGACAAGCCAGTCAGCTCTCAGCGTGGTATTTCTAGAAGGTCCAGAACCATTGTGTTATGTTCCTCTTCAGGCCTTCCACTGAACAAGGAGAACTAGCTCTTCTGTTCATCTGCCCTTTTTCTCATATTAAATAGCGACATTAAAACCACCCTGTTTCCCTCCAGCTTTTCAATCAAAAGTCTAAAAAAAAAATTATACTGTTTAATTGCTATTACTTAAAATTAGATACTATTTATCCACTCTGTTGAAATATTTATAAAACAGCCAAATTATTTCATGAAGGCTTACGTATACATTCATTGCAACCTGAGCTTAGACTCTAGTATATATGGTGAGAACCTAAATGATTATTTTGGGGGAGGAAGGGTTGTTTGCTTTTAAGCAAACATTTCTAAGTAAGTGGGATCAGATCTTGGTCTTCTTGGCCATGGGTATAACCAAACTCTAAATTACAGAGCTTTGGAAAACAACTATAGATCAGATCGCTCCGTTCCTGAGAGCTACCTGCAGAAACACCACTGCACCTAGACTCCTGGCAGCCCCGGGCAAACTTTTAGTATTAGGCCCCTCTTTGCCAGAGATAATAATAATAAATTACCATTTTTGGGACCCCTTTCGGTCCGGGCCCCAGGCAGCCACCCAATTCACTTGTGCCTGTGTCTGGCCCCATGCAGAAAAGACGAGAAAATTCATGGTGGTTTCCACCACGTGAAATAAACTCAGTCTTCATTCTCATTCCTGGCGATCCAAATTCCTTTCAGAAGGCAAAGTCATCTGGACAAAAGGTCTGTAAACCTGCGGTCTTCCTAACTGTTCTGGTATTATCCCAACTCCTCAACACAGTTTCAGTGAAGTCCTGATTCAAGGCATGCTGGAGGCCCTCCTCTCAAGACACCTAAAATGCACAGCTTTCTTCTTTCACAGAATATAGCAAAACAGCGCTTAAGTGAGCTGCAGCAGTAACTTAAGTACAGACTTCACAAAACTTGCAACAAGCCTCCTTAAAATAGGAAGTCATAATTTGACTGCCCCTGCAATACTTACATTGTTTTGTTGAGTTTTCCAATTCATGATGTGGCTAAATGGTTTCTGAGCTCCTAAAGTACACACATCACTGACAAAATTACTTGAAGCATATTTCACTGCTTTGTATGCCATCCTTACTTTAGCAGAACTAAGAAACGGCGCCTGTATCAATGCTAGTGAGATCATTTCTTACAGAAACCAAGGACTTCCCTTCCCACACCCCAACACCCTTCTGTTTTGTGTTACATAACTTACTACTGTGTTGTCTTGGGTGAGAACAGGTCCTCCATCTATGAAATACAATACAAACTGGTACCTTTGAAATAAGAAGTTTGGTTTACCCGGTCACACCTCTCTTGGAAATAGAGGGTGGTGCTGATGATGAGGGCTTCTTAAATCTCTCTATCCCAGAGAGAAAGTCTATTACCAGTAGTAAAGTTCTGCGGAGCACAAGGAATTTGAAAGAGAGGCTGACTTGGAGTTGGAGGGTCTTGCATTGAGTTTCCATCTCTTTCTTTGATACTGGCTAATACACTGCAAAGACTTAACTTGTAAGGTTAATTCATAGAACCATAGAAAATAGAAAATTAGTGTAAAAGGGACCTCAGAAGCTCACCTAGTCTAAACCTCTGCTAGACACAGGGCCAGCCCCAGTTGAATCAGTTCAGCAAGGGCTTTGTCAAGCCCAGCCTAAACCTCCTAGTCAATAGATAGAAGACTCCTCTGAGCAGTCGGTTCATAGCTTGTGCGGAGCCTCTCACTTCCTGTGAGAATCTGTCATGATCCAGATTACCTTGAAACAAAGGCAGGATCAGGATCTTGGGTTTCTTGTGGTCACAGTTGCTTCCTGCTTGGGAAAATATGAAGATTTCATTTAGGTTAAGGTAGCATAAGCATGCTTAAATGTAGCCCATAACCACTATAATAACTTGGCAACCAAAATGAAAGCTTTAAGCTGTAAATAAAACCAAGCAGAACCCTAGTTCTAAAATATCTGGCCCAGAAATATATAAAACACGTGTCTGTGCCAAATTATCCATGTTAATCCCTATAAAAGAGTCTTCTGAGCTGACTCTGCTATTGCATTTCTAGCTTATGGATTAAAAAGTAGATGGGATGAGTGGAGCTGCCACAGATGTGGCTAGTATTTCTTCATGATCAGCCTTCCTTTGAGAGTACCATCTCAGAGCTGGATGGACTATATATATATGGAAGAAATTCTGTCCTTCTCTGTTCCAGGGTGCATGGGGGATTGGCCATGGTGGAAGCTGGGTGGTACAATTATTTCTGGAGACTGCCAATGAACCCACACTCCCAAGGGCACTTGGAATCCATTTCTAAAGGAGCTTCTTCTACCGAACATAGAGGGCTGCAGAGGAGTAGGCTTGGTTGGTCTGTGACATGCAGAGGAGCTACTGCAGGCTACAGGGTTGGTTTACAGAAGGATGCCCTTCCTCGTCTTCCTCAGCTTTCCCAGCACACACACTAGTTTTCCAAACAGATGCAATAGTAAAGACTCTCCAGGTGTAATTACGAGGTAAAATAGCTAAACAAAATTCTTTTACAAAGATAAGAAGAAAGAAATGGCATGAAGGAGATGTGGTTCACCTGGTCTCCAACTATACAAATTGCAGTGGAAGACGAGTAAAGGTGCAAAGGCATCATAACATTGCCTCTTCCACAAACCCATATAGAAAGGAAAAATAACTGTAATAACTCCTTTGTCATTCAGTGGTTGAAACCCCACTCAGGGGCTGGAGAAAAGAACTGCTCAAAACAATCTTCCAAATTTCTGCTCCAACTTCATCCAAAAATGGGGGAGGGGGGAAGACGGGGGACTCCAAAGCATTGTCATAAACTTTAAAAAAAAATAAAATAAAAGGCATCATTGGATAAATATCATTGGTGGGGTGGGAAATTTGAATAGTTTTCCAGCTTTTAAACATTAATTGAAATAAATTTAGATGATCTTGAACCTTAGAAATAAGCATCTGGAAACTATTCTCTCTCTGACTAATGCTTATCAATTGGTGGATATTTGAGGGAGGAAGCGCAAGAACCTAGATAATTACCAATTGAGAAATAATCTGCCAGAGCCAGTTCCTTAATTCCTGCAGGCAGGGCCGCCATGGCGGGGTGCAGGCTGGGGGAGACTTGTGCAGAGCCCCCATGCACCATGGGGCAGTGGGGGTCAGCAGGGATCACCCCTCTGCTGGGCAGCACCTGGTGAGCACCACGGCTTTTCTGAAAGAGTCGGGAGCTAAGCCCGGCGTGGGTGGGGGGACTGGGGGAGCAGGCAGGGGATGGGAGCTGGCAGGGGTCCCCTCGTGGTCCCCCCCCTTCTCTCCCAGCCCCACCTCCCCTGCCCCTAGTACTTACCAGCTCGGAGCCGGGACTGTCCAAATCAAAGCTCTCCAAACCTTTTCTGAAGATTTGGAGATCTTTGAGTCGATTCATACCTTTTATTTGGTCTCCTGATTCGATTCCGATTCAGCCACTGAATTGGGCCGAATCCTCTCCAAATCGAATCGCTAACCAAAGCTTCACACATCCCTAATAGTCTAGTTCCTAGTTTCAACTAAATGGACTCTGCTACCTTTCTTCTCTTAATCTGCTGCTTCCCTAAATTGTTTCAGGATCTGAAACCATGAATAGTCTTACTTTGCACTCTTAATTGGCTGTCCACTTTCTCCCTGGCTAAACTGAAGATTAACAGGATGAGGGAAGACTATCTCAGCAGCACTGCTGAGTGTAAAATGCTGATAGAGAGGGAGGGAGAGTTTGCCTCAGGGGCACACACATGTAGACTTAATTCTGTGCCAAGCACTGTAGGTCTTTTACTTACACAAAGTCCTATGAGCCGAGGTGGTGTTTACTGGTTTTTCCTCTCCTAACCCCTTCTCTGGTACTTAAAATCCTTAGTTACCTACTAAAATGTCCCTCGTGCACTGAAAAAGACAACGGTATATGGAAATAGTTAGTCATCCTGCTGGATACATTTTAAATATCAATCCCTGTCCTTTCGAGGGAGCTTCCCAGGTTCTGTTCATGTTCTAGCAAAATAAGATGCATTTATTTTAGTGATAACATGGGGAAAACTTGTATCACGGGTCTATGAAACCCATATCTATAAGAATCTCACTTCCGTTTTGTAGCATGGGAACTTTTTATAACATGCTGATTATATAACAGAAAATATGCACACTCTGGACTAAATATGGCACAAGTGCTCCAAAGACAAAAATGAGGATAAGGCAAGGGCAAACTTCCTCAAATCTTCAAAGAAAGCAAAGCTTACTTAGGAGCACAACAAGGCAAATATAATTCTGGTCTGTATTTATTTACCTTTATACAACTGATTTGTGTCCAGTAACAATTTAGTATCACTATTCAAATCATGAATGAAGCCCTACAACTACAAATATCATTTAACATACTTACAGTTTAAAAAAAAAAAAAAAGAGGAATACAGCATTTTTGCTTGTTTCAACAACTGCCTTAGTCAGCTTCAGAGAGATTGTAACTAACTTAAGATGTAATAAAACAGTATTTAGATATCGGAAATGAAATATTCCTATCCAATCTTTTTTAAAATCACCCCTGAATTCTTGGAGGGTTTCCCTCCTAAATGAGTCCAAAAGATAATTTGCCTAGTGACCCATCAAGATGTCCCTCTAGTATATAAAGATTTCTTCACGCGTCACAGGTGGCCTTGCTATGCCTCTGCTCTACTATAGGTACTATTGTACTATGCTACTATAGGTATTTCCTGTGCTTCCAAGCTTTGCTGGTTGGCACATGGGGTTGGGAGGGACTTTTCCTGGTTTTGTTGCTATACATGTCAGGGGGTTGGGGAGCAGAGGGAAGGGTTTCCTTCCTCAGAAGTACTGGGTGTTGGCTGCAGCTGAGGCTGGGGATCTTCACTGGGGTGTACCAACTCTCCTGCTGGGACTAAAACTCAGACTTTCAAGGCCTAGAGGGTGTAACAAAGTGGGCTTCTCTCAGGCCAGCCATCGCCAGCCTCCCACACCGCCTGCCTGTCTCAATTGCCACAACTTGCTGGAAAATTAATAAGCTGGTAAATGGGGTGGGAGGCTGCCCACGTGTTTGTCCCAATCCCAGGGGGTGCTACTTGCGGCTCTATTCCTTCTCCACACTGCAGCCCAAGCCTTGCAGATGGCATCAAGACGTGACAAGCACACCAGCCCCACACTGGGCTCCAGAATCCTCCTCATGGGACCCTCCTTTTGTTCCCCCTCTCCGGCAGCCTACGCGCCTTCACCTGGACTGCTGAGCTCTACGTAGCTGGCTCCCCTCTTGGGCATGGTCCCTACTCAGGACCTTTGGCCCTAGTATCACCTCAAAAGCCAGGCAGGGTCCCTGGCCCATGACTCTGGGTGCCCCTCACGATGGGCATCTGGGTCTTTTGACCTGGCCCCAGCATAGGCCAGTTGAGGGGACACTACCTCCAGCCTCACTAGCCCGCTCTCTCTTTGGCTCCCCCTTCCTGGACATGGAAAGCTGGGGTACCTCACACCATGACTGGTGCCCCAGGATCTCACAGGGGATTCTCACTCCCTGCCGGGGCAGCAGGTCATGGTGCCACTCCGGATGCGACTTTCCACCCACTCTCTGCCTCCGAGCAGTGGCTGACTTATCAGGGTTGGGACTTGCCTCTCTCGCTCTGGGGCTGAGCCACTTGTTCACTTGGCCCCTGGCCCAAGTCTCAGCCTCAGGCATCTGGAGACTTACCTGGGCCTACTCCCCTTGCTCAGGGGTCCACATCACCCCTCTCACTGGGGGGTGCTGATCTCAACCTCCCTCACTGGGGCTCCACCACTCTGCCCCTCACTCAGGACTACTAATCTTGACCCCCTTCATTGGGGCTCCAGGGGTTTGCTCCCTGGTGGGCTCAGGTGGCCCCAACTCACCTCAGGGTCTTACACCCCCACCGGGTTCAGGCAGCCTCAACCATACCTGCCCCCCACTCCCCTCCTCAGGGCTCACACCCCCCCAGCTATCTCTGATGGAACTCAAACCCACCCGAAGGTGAGGGCTAGGGTTAAGGCGCCCCTACCTGCCTCTCACCAGGGTGGTAACTGGCCTGGCATTTCCTGGGGGCTCCTGTGCAGCTGAGAACACCACCAGGTCTCCCAAACCTGGCAGGGTGCAGTTTTAGGTCATGCCCAGGGCCAGGAGCCTCCTGACCATCCCCTACAACTCCTCCCTTAGCTCCAAATGATACTAGCAATCCTGCAACCAGGCAATGTTGTTGCCTGGCCTCTAGGCAGTAGAACTGCCCTGTTTATATGGGCAGCCCTAGGTCCAAAATGGCTGCCCTCATCAGGCACCTGGCAGCTGCTAGCTTTAGGCCCTTAAAGTGGCAGGCACCTATGGTTCCCTGCCACGGAGGGTCTTGCACCTCTGCTCAAGGTCAGACCAATCGCCATATTTGAGCTCAGGAAGGAGTTCTATCCAGTGATCAGACTGGTACACACACTGAGGGGGTTTTGCCTTCCTCTGTAGCGAGGGGCATGACTCCTCCTAGGATCTCTCAAGTGTGTTTTTAACAACTCTTTTGCAACAGCAGGTTATTAAAAACTGCTGCACCCTGCTTTATATGTGGTGGTTAGTGTCATGCCTTGTTGTTGGGTCAGGGATGACCCTGCTTCTGAAAGAGGGTTGGACTAGATGAAGTCTGAAGTCCAAACCTACTTTTCTTTGACTTTCCAAGGCTCAGCTTGTAAAAAGAGTAAAAATAAACTCTCTTAAGGGGATGTCTGTTTCAGGTATTGGAAGTGATGTAGCCATGTTAGCCCAGGGAGAATGCCACACTGACTTTTGCATTATGTACTATAGCTTTTTTAGACATCACTTGGGGGTACATCGTACTGTGTTACCTGAGTGGTGCTGTCCAAGCACTTCAGCTGCAAGAAGCATTCACGGTGCAGACAGAAGTGACAATTTATGCCTGATCTGGCCCCTGAAAGCACTCTACAGCTGTGACCAAACACAGGTCCATGGCTGCAGAGAGCTTTAAAAGGGCCCAATCCTGAGAGTCTGAACCCTCATTTTATGAGGTTTCAGACAAAGATACTCCAAAATGGAGCACCTTCAGTAACTTCTGGCTGTGATGCAGCTCAGCCCTGCTCCTTGTGCTTTCTTCAGTATGGGAAGGGGGAAGGGATTGGAGGGAGCTCAGTCTGGGTTTTTTCAGTCAGTGCTGGACAGTGTGGTGGGTGGATTCGAGCCCCCACTTCCCTGAGGTGTGTGTGTGGGGGGGTCCATTCTACCTGCTCCACCCTTCAGCACCAGCTGGACAAGTCCCAGGAAGAGCTCCCTCTACTTCCTTTCCCTTCTTCCATTCTGAAAATAGCACTGAGGCTAAACAGCCCCTGGATTCCCCAACCCCCAGGACCCAACAGCAAACACTTGTTGGGTCCAGGGAGGTTGTTGTAACTCACGGCACTTCCTGTGGAGCACCATGAGTTACAAGAAGGAGCTGCTTTTCTGTCTGCACCTTCAAAACCATATCTATCCTGCCGACCTCCTGAGTCTGAGACCTTTGCTGAGAAACAAGCCCTGGCACCCACTCTATCTCCAAGTGCATTGAAGCCAGCAAGTATGCTTAGAGCAGTTGTGAACACATGCTAAAAACCTACTCGTGTGCTTTCTGTCTTGGAAAAACCTGAGTGCTGGGCACATCTTCAGGGGCTTATACTCTATTGAATTACTCTGTTTGGCCAAGTGTGCAGGGCTTAGCATTAATTCAGGTGTTGGTAGGGGAATTATATAAATACAGCCTTTGATCCCATCAGTTCATGTGTGCTAGCTGTCTACCACTAGTTAATGGCTGCCTGCAGTTTCATCTCCACCACCTTCTGGACTCTGTAGCTACCTCGTGATATGTGTCCCACTGCACTTAAGCCACTGGTTTGCAATCTCATTAGACTCAAAGCACCTGTTGGACAATGCCATCTCTTAGATTTCACTTGCTTTTTGACCATGAAAAAATAATGGAGCAATTCTGTTGCAAAGAACTCAGAAAACCCACACCAGAGTCAGAAAACCCACACCAGAGCAGAATTGTTTTGGCACTATGGATTCCTATTTGGAATCTCTGGGTTTGTCTTGTGAATCATGGCAAGGTCTTGGCACACCAAATGGTGCTAGTATTGTGTGGCACAACATAACACCCTTGAAAGGCTTTCATGGCAACCCAATGTGCTGTGGCATCCTGGTTGAGAGTTGCTGGCTTTAGGAAGTAGCAAGACAGCAATGGCAAATTAGACCCAAACCTGTTTGTCTATGTAAAGGTGTCAGGTTGTTTTGTTTTACAGGCTGTCAGCCTAGCTTTCTTCCCATCAGCTACCACGTACACTCTTATTACTTTGGTCTGCAGCAGAGAATCCTTCACGATAAGAAATGTGTTTGTTTGCTGGCCTGTTAATTCCTTCTATTGAGCTACTGTCTAGTTCCCAAGGTGGCCCAACATTATCAGATAGGGATACAGTTGATAGTTATACCTTTTTTTTTTTTTT
>JAGPOW010003395.1:14031933-14063999 GCA_030014935.1 Caiman crocodilus
GATGTTTGCTGATTCAGCAAACCTTTCCAGCCAGCAAACTCGTTCACTAAAATGATTATGAAAAATGTGTGCAAAAAAAGGGTGATTACACTTGGCAGCCCTCCACTTAAAAATTAGAAGAATGACTTAAGAAGACTGTTCTGCCCAGCATTGAACAGGATGATCACATTCATTTACCGCATAAACCGTGGAGTGCTTTTCCAGACAGGTGTAGTTCCTTTTATATCTCCAAAAGATGGGATGAGAATTTTGAAATGTCTTTTATGAGAACTGCATGCATATGTTTCACATTCTGTCTAGGAAAACCATGATGAAGTAGCACTAAACTTTTTAAGAATCTAATCAGATTTCTCTTAAAATAAATAGGAATTTACCATTGACCTCAACGGGCTTTGGACCAAGCATGAAATGAAAGTCTGTAAATTTACTACAATTCTTATATTTCCTGGAAATAGTCACATTATCTTAGTGCAATTAAGTATATCCATTATTGTGAAACGGCCCTAGTAGATTTCTAGATTCCAGAACAACCACTTATTTTCCCCTCATATCTTTCTGAACAACCTGTTACATCATTTTGAAGAAGACATTAGAGTTTGATAGCTGATAATGTTTTTCCGTTTGTTGGCCATTCTGGTAAATGGCACACACTTACTCTTTTCAATGAGATTTAAAACTGAAATTTATGATCTGTGTTTATTTATCTTATTCTGCAATTAAATATTTGCCATCTGTCCAACTTGGTGAAAGATGCTAGCAAATAGAGATAATATAGGAGACTAAGAATATTGTTCATCTTCTCAACGAAGGACTTGAGGGAATTCTGCAACTGGATTTTTCCTCTTTGAATTTTTATTCTATTTCTGATTTGTTTGTCTGCTTTAATAAAATATTTATTTTGTATAAATCTTGTGTATTGTATAACATGTTATTATATACAGCTATTTGTCAAAGAAATGTAAAAATGAATTTTATAAAATACCTGTAGGTATCTGATCTTTAGATCTAGCAATTTTTTTAAAAAGTAATTATCCTTACTCTACATTGCTGAATAAATGAATATTCTGCCTTTTTTCTTCTGCTAGCAGAAAATTGCCTAAATTTTATCATTCCAGTCTTGCTTTAAGATTAATGCATGGTGTTCCATTCATACAGTTTAAAATAACCATGGTAATACAATACTGTGGATTTCTACCTCTAATTTTAAATAAGGTACTCTGAAATTAAAGGTGTTTTAGGCTTCATTATAGTAATGACAGATAGATACGTAATAAAATATGATGCCTGACACAAAAAACAAACAATGAAAACGGACAGGTTTTTTGTATGCTATTTTCCACATTGATGTAGCCGGGTACATGCTAACATACTTGAATCTTGAGTGCAGTTACCTTCTTTAATATTAAATCTTTAATTGCTTGGTGGATCTGGTTTCAAACCAGCAACATTGGGAAATAATGAATGTAATTCTGACAAGGAGAGAGAGTGAACATGTTAAAGGTAACATACATTTTTGACAGTACCTTTTTAAGTAAATTCTGTGGTTTTCTTTAAACTCCTTCATCAGTTATTTATCAACTCTATCATGAATGATGTTTGATGGACAGTTTACAAGCAATGAAATTTATATTAATAATCTGAAAGAGTATGTCTTCTGGAATGACAAAATAAACCACTGAATCCTTTAGAAGTGTGGTTTCTATCAAATTAAAGTTACACATGATACTTAGACCCTAGTAAATCTGTGGAATGCTAAGCGGTGTTAAAGTTAGTGTGCTGTGAGCAATCACCATTAAAGCATTAATACTGTTCTTGCTCTCATGACCCTGACTTTGCACTAGACAGCTGGCAAGCAGAGGTGTGGCTAGGAAGCAGTGCACCCTGGGATGCTGGAGGACTGCAGGTTGCTTGTTTTATCTCCACACAGTGGACTGAAACTAGCCTAACCCAGGATAGCTAACATGGCCCCTAGATAAGCCTCACCTGAAAAGGCATAACATTGAAATGATCAGCAGACACTTAGCATGAGTTAATGAGTTTTAGCATGTGGATGCTTACATTTTAAATGCCTGTAGTATGGTCTAAGAGTAAAAGAAAAAGACTTCACATGAAATTACATGGCTGAATGCAACTCACTACAGGGACTGTTCCTCAGCTCATGACGATTGCAGCTGGCTGGCTGAATAATAGAGCAGATGCCACATCTCACCTCCTACACACTCCCCAAAGGACCTGCTAGCAGATGTGCTCCTCCTGGATATGTGGCAGCTCCAAGGGCCACTGAAGCTTCAACCAATGCAGCTCTTACACTTCCCTATGAGCAGGGCTGTAGTTTTAAGACCCAGATGACCCTTTGGGCCTGAATCCAGCAATTGCCTTTAGGCAGCTAAATGTCTGCAACCAGCAGGACACTGAATCCACATGTGAAATCAGTGGAGCTTCACACTAGTATGTTGTTCTGTCTGCAGCATCAGATGTAAAAGTAAAGTGTGCGCAAGCAGGAATTTAAAAAAAAAAAACGACAGAGTACCAAGAGTGTTCCTTTTAGTTAGTGAGTTTTTAAAACTAAAGTATTGGTGTGAGAAAGGCCTAAGGGAGTATACAGCCAACATAAACAAGTACAACATAGGCACTGCCAGTGTAAGATTCCCCTAAGACCATGCCTCTCCTCAGCTGGAAAGTTCACCAGTAGAGCTACAAGGAGTATATTTTCCTCTTTCTTCTCAGTGCAAATGGGTGCATTTACACGGGATATTTACTGCAGACTACAGAGCTGCATAATTAACATCACCGTAATTAACTGCAGAGTAGTCTCTGCATCTACACTTGCAGCCCTGTTAAGCTGCAGTAAACTAATAAACTCCACCATAGGTTAGTACTTGTAAATACAAGTACTCTCCTGTGGCAGCATTATTTTCTGCACTACAACACACATGTAGATGCTGACAAGGCTGGCTGGGTGCTTCAGTGCAGGGGATGCCTGCTGGCTGGTCTCACACTGAAGCACCTTCATACCCCAGCCAGTTCCTCCACAACACTCGAAGCTGGGTTGGAGCAGCCCCAAACTGACAGGAGGATCCCTAGGCCCCCTGCCATCTGGGGCTGCTCCAACCCACCTCTGTGTGCTGCAGTCCCATGTGTGAATATGGTGCCCAGGAGCAATAAACTCTGCTGAGATATGCACTACAGTTTATTGTGTCACATTATTTTCACATGTAGACACACCTAGTGAGTAACGATCTCTACCACCTCTCCATGAGTAACAGGACAGAGATTGTTATCCTATTTCACATCAGTCTAAGAATCAAATCAAATCTTCCTGTGTTATTCTCCCCCTTTAAAATGAGTGTAAGAGTACAGAGAAGATCCCTGTATTATGATAAGCCCGATACAATAGTCACATGGCATTAGTGCAGATCTCTATTCCAGTCCTGCATGCTTACTGCATTTCAGCCCATTTGCCATTTTTTTACAATACAAATGTTAATGGTCTGCAGTAAGACCTGGCATGAGATACATGAAGCCCTCGCTCTGTCCTGCCAGCTGGACAGAAGAAGACTGGTATATAACTCGGTGGTAGGCCTGCAACTCTTTTGGTCAAACTCTCAACAACAGGAGCGCAGAGAAAAAGCCTGCTGATTGGCTTTGTATCATGGTAGTGTCTTGCTGTGTTCTCAGAGGTATAGAGATGGTTCACTACTGCTGAACAGCTGATAGAAGAGAAAGGGCAATATGGAAAGAGGCCTCTGATTATAATGATGGAGATAGAGCCATTCCAGCACTGCATTTTCTATTGAGCTCCTGCTAACATTGTGCTTTTGGGATTGTGCTTTATGTACAAACAGGAGAAACTCACTGCAGAGTAGTTTTCTTTTACACCCCCAAAACCCATGCAAACTGCCACATGCAGGGAGCATTAAAATCCAAAGCATTGCGTAGTTATTGGGCCTGACAAGACACAGAATGGAAATAGCCTTCTCCTGATTCCAATTGCTGTGTGTGAAATATTTTTCATTAGAAGTTTTGAAGATCTGCCATCCTGTCCCTAATTATCCAAAGCATTATTTGACTTCATACAAAGGTCTTTTATTTTCATGGCCATTTTTATGCAGTACTGACACAGGGGTAGAAGGTGATAGAGAGCAGCTGCTAAACTGCTTTGCGCTCACACCACCCCTGATTACTAGCTGAAATGTTATGTAATACAAAGGGATGTAAGAACCCTGTCTCCTAGGCTAGGTACAGACAATCAAAAAGTCTGAGGCTGAATCGATTCAGTCTTTGCTGGTTGATCTAAAATGCACAGATTAAATTGAAACAGAAGTGAACAGACTCAAAGTGAACCTTTGATTCTCTAAATGCAGCCACATGCCTGCAGTGGCTCAGGCCAGAAGCTGGGGCGTGTTAGAGCATGGCTTTCTGGCTGTGTGTGCACTTTCTCTTCCTGCTGCTCCCAAGGTCTCTGGGATTTGCAGTCTAGAGTTACAGCACCAGGACTCTGCAGGATTGCTCATCACTTCCTCTTCCTGCTTCCAAGTCCCTTTGGGATTTGTAGTCCCCAGTTGCACTCAGCAGTAAGTTTGAGTGGGGAAAGGGGTGTTTAGCCCCCACAGCCCCAGCCAGGGTTTGCCTGGAAAGGGCAGTCCCTCCCCTGTAGATTGGGTTGCAGCTGGGCTTGCCTCCCATTATCAGCCAGCCCCCAGATAGCATCCTGGGAGACTGTGATTTAACTTGAACCAGGAAGGGGTCTGGGATAGAAGTTGCATAAACTGGTTTATGCAACTTTTAACTAACCCAAATCAGTTAAGTCTGATACCACATTCAACCAGGTTTATCTTATACCAGTTTCAGCCATTTTGAAACTGGTTTATGTGCACTGAGATTCTGTTCTTACAGGTTTAAACCACTTTCTGATCCTTTAAAACAGTTTATGTGTACTTTCTGTCCTTAGCCCTACTGCCCTATTCCTTCAGAAAATGCTTGCTTATTAGCTTTAAGAAAATACATTAAAGCACTGTCATGCTATGGTAAAGGACAGCAAACCAGAATATTCCCCTTCCCTACCGCATGATGATCAGAGATTAGATGGAAAAGTTCTGTAGTATTAGGTGATCTTTTCTATAATCTGCCAAATGTAGGATAATTCCATAGCAGTGCTTTCCTTGGATAAAGCCAGAATTCAGATTTGCTGCCTCTGAATTATAAGGGAGAGCTCATAGACCACACAGTCAGTAGATATAACCATGGGGATTTACTGGGCTATACTACTAGGGTCAAACTGAGTGCTGAATGTAGAATAGTTTAAAATGAATGCAGGAAAAACATAGGCTCAAATTTCCAGGAGTAGTCAATCATTTTTGGGCAGTCCATAAAACAACCAGATGCCTTAACTGCGTGAGTGAAGTAATTCTCCATTTTCCCTCTGTGCTTTGGTTCATCCTGTCCCCCTCTTGAACAGATTCCAGTAACACGCAGTGTTATCAAACAGACTTTCTCTGTGCTGGCAAGAAGTAGAGGAATGCAGATATAGAAGTCAATGGGTACATGCCACAAGCTGTTGGAGGTATGCCCTTCAAATCTTGTACCCCTTATAGAGAAAGAGCATCAACAGTTCTGCTAGGGACTTTGGAAAGAGGGACCATTTTTTGCATTCAGTAATGTTCATTGTGAGAGGGGAGACAGGAGTCCCCCCAGTGTGGCCCAGACCCCTAATCAGAGTGCCACGGGAGCAGTGATGGGCAGCAGCAGGGAGGAGACCGGAGCACGGACGCAGGCACAGGCACAGGGTTGGCAGTTTCGCAGCTGCCTGAGCCTGTGTATTGGAAAGAGCTGGGGGTGTGGCTTCTGAGCAGCATGGGCTGCTCAAAAGGCAGCTGGGGATGCAGCTGGTGGCGACCTGGGGAGAGGGGGGCAGAACACCAAACAGTTGGGCAACGCCGACTCCAGAGCTGGGAGGCTCCAGCTCTATCCCCAGCTCTCCAGAGAAGGGGTCAGCTGTCTACTGGAAGACCCCGACCAGTAAGGCAGGAGGCAGGCTCGGGGGTCGGGAGGAGCCAAGAAACCCCGTTGAGAGGCAGCAATCAGGTGGGATGCCACTGGGGAGCAGCAGGGCTCCACCTAGGAGCTCCAAAATCACAGCTGAGGGCAGACCCTCAAGCCTTCAACCATCTTTGGCTGGCTCTGGACGGGGCCGAGCACAGGGAACCACAAGACCTCTGAAGGGGGAGAGGAGTGACGCTAGCAAGAGGGACCAGGATGACAGGACCTCAGGTCAGCTGGGCTCCAGGGCGGGGATGCCGGAAGAACTGGTAGGGGCAAGGCACAAGGGTGCCTCCAGTATCCCCTACTAGTTAGAGGGGAGAAGACAAACAAACCCCACCAAGGTGGGTAGAAAGGAGCCCC
Organism: Caiman crocodilus; assembly: GCA_030014935.1. Lineage (NCBI taxonomy): Eukaryota > Metazoa > Chordata > Crocodylia > Alligatoridae > Caiman > Caiman crocodilus. The sequence continues at coordinate 14,038,336 of JAGPOW010003395.1, forward strand.
AAGAGAAGAGATAGACAATCTTGGGAGCTCCACCGGCTGGCGCCAGCATTTTCAGTTGAGTTGTAGATGACCCCAGCATGGGGCAAGTTTATTTTCTTGAAGAGGGGAAAACCAGCCCAAAGACCAGGTTCATGGCCCAGAAGACCCAGCCCTTGCAAGATGTGCAGTGTGGGGAAGATCTGTGGGGAGCAGCATCAACTCGGGCTGAAGGCATGGTAAGGGTAAGGTAAAGGGGAGGTTTGGATCCCCACAAAGACCCCCAGGGTCAAGACCCCTCCAGGCCCCCAACAGAGAACTGCCTCCCCAACAAATAACACCAAAGACATGGCAGGTGAGAAAAAGGGGCAGCGCCAAGACCATCTAGTTGGCACCAGAATAGGGTTTCACACTGATGTCATTGGAGGGCAAGGCACTGATGAAGAGGTCCCCAAAGCCTTACAATACCTACCAGCGATATTCCTAAACACAGTACTTTCGGGTTTGTGTACTGAAAATATTTCTAAAACCAAAGGGTAGAGTGCCTTGCGAGGCAGGGTCTTGATGAAGTCATTCCAAAGGAGGCTCAGGTATAAATATTCAGTTTCTAGCAACTGCTTGTGTTCCACAAGACCCCTCGGGCCCTTGGCGAGATCAGAATACAAATGTACAGAGAGAGACGGGTTTAAGAGAGTTTAAAATCTGAAGAGACATTCTAGACAAAACAGGTGGTGCAAAGAAGAATGGTTTGCCCTAGGGTCATGTGCAGCTCTTTGGCTGATGTGGAGGGAGAACGCCTCTCTTAAAATCCACTCCGGTGCTTGCAGTACTAAAGCATACTGCTACCAAAGTTTACATTAATAAAAACCTTCCTGTAATCTAAACAATTCTGTGCCACAGCAGAATTTATTTTTTTAGGGATATAGTTTAGGAAGTAGCCGTAATTTTCACGCCATTTCATTACACCTGAAGTCCATTTCATGTAAAAGTACACCTTGTAACTCAGCACTCCTCTGTGAAATATGAAACACCCTAACCAGAAGGAAATATGACTATGTTCTGCTTAGCACCACACAACTTTGAAGTAAAAAGACTATTCCAACTTTTCTCTGAGCCTAATCTACATATAAAATGAACTGTTCCAAACAGGCGATCTTACCACACCTTCAACTCTCCTTTGAAAAATAAACTTTAATTTCTACCAAGGAGAACTTTTACAATCTTTTCTCCTATGCCTGAAGAGGGGTGCTTGTGCCCAAAAGCTTGCAATGGAAGATTTTTTTGGCAAAATCTAGTTGGTCTCATAAAAGATGTCACCTCTACCATGGGTTCTGATTATTTTGCCTCTAGACCAATACAGCTACAACCCAGATACTAGGGCTGTGCGAAGCTTCAGGTGCTGATTCAAGTCAGAGGAGATTCGGCCCGATTCAGGGGCTGAATCTGAATTGAATCAGGGAACCAATTCAAAGGTCCAGATTGATTCAAAGCTCTCTGAGTCTTCAGCAAAGATTCGAAGAGCTTTGATGATTCGGGCGGTCCCCAGTGCCTGCAGCAGGGAACTGCGGCCACTCTAAGCCGGTAGGTACGATGGGCTGGGGGAGGGGACCGTGGGGGGACCCCTGCCAGCTCCCCCGCTCCCCAACCCCTCCCACCGGCTCCAGATTGGCACGTTAAAAAAAAGCCCCAGTGCTCACTGGGTGCTGCCAGGTCTGGGGGGGGGGGAAGCGATTCCTGCTACCACCCCACTGCTCCATGCTACATGGGGGGCTCTGCATGAGCCCCATGACCCTCCCCCTCTCTCCCCCAGCCCACCCACGTGTGCCCCACCCGGGTCAGCTCTGGCCCTTTAAGAAAAAAAATGGAGAAAAGCCCCCGGACTCTGCTCCTGCGGCAGCCTTGGGGCTTCGGGGGCTTGTGTAGAGCCCCCCACATGGCACGGCGGGCAGCAGGGATTCCTCCCCCCCCCCCAGCAGGAGCAGTGAGTCTAGGGGGAAGGTTGTTTTTTTTCTTAAAGGGATGTAGCTGGGGGGGGGGGGAATCGGGGGGGGTTGTGCAGAGCCTCCCCATGCAGTGTGGAGCAGTAGGGTTCAGCGAGGATTGCCCCCATCCAGCAGTGAGTCAGGGGGGGTTTTCCAAAGAGCTGGGAGCTGGAGCTGGCAGGGCAGCCATTGCCGGGCTGGGAGCGGGGCAGGAGATGGGCCAGACCTGGCCTGGCTGATTCAGAGAGTCAGCAGAAGCCAAACCTCTGAATCAGATTTGGGCGACTTGAATCAGGACAGTGATTCGAATCACCAGATCAAATCACTGCCCCCAAATTGGCCGGATCCGAAGCAAGTACTAACCACTTCGCACAGACCTACTGGATACCTGGAATGAAGTAGCTCTCATGTCACTGAACGCTTCCCAGCAAGCCACTGCAGATGAAGTGTTCGCAGTGATGTAGTTTTACAAATATTGTATGCTAGTCAATAAGCAAAGCACTGGGAGGGGAATGGAGTGATGACTTTTTATATTTTGCAGAGGGCTTGCAGCTGACTTGTGTACACATGATGACAGAGCCAGTTCTAGTTGGCAGGTCTGACGGCCCAACTCTTGACTGCTGAGCAAGCTCAAAGCGCTCGGCAGAGGGGGGAACGGGTATGTGCTCTATAGTGTCACTTGGTTTCACTTCTGGCTTCTTAAGATGAGCGAAGGTGAATGAGCAAAACTGATTTGTGCCTGCTTTGTTGTAAAACCACACCTGAAAAAGGTCCCAGAAGCAAAAGACCAGACCAGCAGCAATACAACAAAGTATGGTGTCAGTTCTCACATCTTACACAGGGACTATTTTCATCTCTGCTCCATTGCTGTATTTTCCCCTCTTTGTGGTACTTAATTTTATCTGTTTGTCTTTAGCGCATGAAGTGCTCTGCTTCAAATTTATGTGAGGAATACTCTCACAGCTGCATTAAGTGCATGCCACTTCCTGTGGCTTTGTAAATTAAACTTGCTTCTCTTCTGCTTTTCTTTTCCACACTAAATCACATTAGCAAATCAATGGAGCTGGTTGCAAGCGTAACAGGCAGTCAAACCCCAGCACTTTGGCCTGCTAATAGCTGGACCCAAACTAATGAGGAATTGTAAAAGAAGAATGGTGACATTTAAGTGGAATGTTTGGAAGGAAGGAGAGGTTGTATTCATGAAGCCTAGGCCAAAGCTGCCTTTTCTTTCATTGTAAATGAAGTTGTTTCATTACCTAGTCTGTTTTCAGTTCCAGTGTAATTCCTAAGGTGTTTGTTTCCTCTTTTTTTAAGACAGTATTTAGTACATTATGTGATTGAAGAAACAATTATTAGGACAGTTCAGGGGGTAGTTTACCAGTCAATTTCTATTCTCAACCACTCAATACCTTAAAAAAAACCAACCCAATCCTAAAAACATGTCAAAGTTCAGAAGTATAACCCAGAAGAGGCAAGGGGTGTACTGCATTGTCTTCTTATCAGCACACATCCAAGAACAAATTTGATGACTGTAATATAGTCTCCTGAATAAGTACCTGCCTTTAAGAGATTTGTTTCAATTTGCATGATGCTAATATACAAACCCAGTTTCACAGAAATACAAGATTTATACCCTGCCTTTGGGCTTAATTTCCACTACCTTAGTAAGAACATTGTGACTCTCTGAAGAACTCCCTCTGCTCCCCACTTGGCTTCTGGGTGATGCTAAGAGGTAGAGAGAGGCTAGCATGTACTGCAGCCTATACCAGCAGCAAAGGATAACATCTTCAGCCACCTATACATGTATATCAAGACTGGTTTGACACGCTATAATTACAGCGCATTGGAGCAGACTCAATTAATTAAGGCTGCTGGAGTGAGGTAATTACCGCACTCCAGCAGACTCCATCATCATGTGTATCAGTGTCCCTATGCTGAAAAAGGGCAGCAGGCATGCTTTAACTAAAGGTCATTCAACAGGCTTTAGTTAAAGTGCCCCTGCTGCCACTTGGAGGCATGAGGACGCGGATACATGTGATGCTCTGGGTGCTTTAATTAGAGCCGCTCTAATTAAAGTGCTTCTCTCCCCAGCCCCCTGCCTCCCAGAGCATGTGTATAAATGCCCTTCCATGTCAGCTCAGGTGGACCGACTGGTGCATTTTGGGCAGGGAGGATGGAGCCACTGATCCATTTGCTTACTTCTAAAATGGCAATAAGCATGTATGTGAACTGCAGCCGCTTATTCCAGTGTGCCCAGACATTATGTTTCAGCATCCTACATCAATGGGACTAATTTGTAGTGTACCTACTGAAGAGGTTGGGGCCTACTGTTCTAAATAGACCTCTGTATTAATGCTTCAGTCTTCAGCATTTTTGTTTGGTTGTTTTGTGGGGTTTTTGTAAATAAAATATTAAGGACCGATGGTTTCAAGTTGCATCAAGAGAGGTTTAGCTTGGACATTTGGAAGAACTTGCTCTCTAGGAGGTGGTGAAACACTGAAATGGGTTACCTGGAGAAGTGGTGGACTCTTCATCCTTGGAGGTTTTTAAGGCCTGGTTCGACAAAGCCCTGGCTGGAATGATCTAGTGGGGAATGGTCCTGCTTTGAGCAGGGGGTTGAGCTCCATGACCATGCTCCAGCAGACTTGATTAATTGAGTCTGCATGAGGTCCCTTCCAACCTTCATTTTCTATGATTCTATGATTACATTCAGGATGTACAAAGCTAATATTCTTTAGACTCAAACATAATTAGGACCGGAAGGGACCTTAAGAGGCTATCTAGTCCAATTTACCTCAGCTTGCTTCTTGACCTCCTGATTCTAGTTAGTCTGGCTTGGCATTTGGGTTCAGATTCTTGGCTTTGGCTCTCACCGCTGGTTTGGAACTGAGGCCTGCCCTCAGTTGCTCCCAAACTGTGGCTCACACCTGCAACTTCCCAGGTTCCCACCCCCTGGCTCTACCTGGCTGTGTATTATGCCATTGGGCGTGATGCCCCTGTATGCTGCAACATATGCAGACCGATGGCTTGAAGGTGCAGGAAAGCAGGTTTAGATTGGATATCAGGAAAAACTTCCTCACTGTTAGAACAGTGAGGCAATGAAATAGACTTCCTAGGGTCATTGTGGGATCTCTATCATTGGAGGTGTTCAAGAAGAGGTTTTTAAGACCCAGGTAGAAAAGCTTTGGCTGGGATGATCTAGTCGAGGTGGTGTTGCTTTGAGCAGGGGGTTGCACTAGATGACTTCCTGAGGTCCCTTCCAACCCTCATTTTCTATTATTCTAAGAGGCTGGACAGGCATTGGTAGGGGATGATCTAGATGTAGCTATGCTTCCGCTACAGGTATTTCCCATGCTTCTGGGATTTCCTAATTTCTATATGGGGCTTGGAGATAATTCTTTCCCCTCCTGCTGTTGAGTGTCAGGGTTTTATTAGTAGATTTTTAAGTGTCTTCCTCAGAGGCACTGGGTATCACCTGCATTTTTCTTTTTGACTGTTTCAACAACTGCCTTAGGTGGTTTCAGAGAAGTTGTAACTAACTTAAGAGGTGACAAAGTAATATTTCAATATTTGAAATGAAAATTTTGTATCTAAAGATTTCATAGGAGACACGTAGGGGATGCACGCAGGTGCACATGCACCCACTGAGTTGGTGGTGAACCCCCCGAAAAAAGCACCACCGATGCTGCTGACAGTGGTTGCAGGCAGTTCCCACTTGCTATCCCTACCATTGACACTGCTGGCAGCATCTACGGGCAGTCCTCGATTGCTGCTGGCCACTGCCAGCGGCGTCTGCAGGTGGTCACCAACCGCCAGTTGGCGCTTGCCACCCCCGTCCCACCACGACACCTCTGTGGCCACCTGTGGGATATCCCCGCCACCACTGCCACTGCCACCTGCAGGCAGATGCCATGCCCTCCCAGCCTCTGGGGGCATGCAGCATTCACAAAAGATTTTTTAATCAGCTCTGAGTTCTCGGTGGGCCTCCCTGTTAAATGACTTCATACCACATGTGGACTTTCTGTGCCTATGCACTACTATGGGTATTTCCCACGCTCCTGAATTTTACTGGTTGCTTTAGGCAATGGATTTGTATAGGATGGCTTGGATAGGGATGATCCTACTCAGGCAGGGGGTTGGATTTAGTGACCTATGGAGGTCCCTTCCAGCCCTACCTATCTATAATTCTAAAGAATATTGACTATCAGCTTCAAATGTCCTGAGCAATCCTCAGTGTTTTATTTAGTTACAAAACCTCACAAAAGTACAACCAAACAAAAATTGTGAAGACTGAAGCATTCATACAGAGGTCTATTTAGACCAGTAGGCCCCAACCTTTTTGGTAGGTGTCCTACAAATTAGCCCAGTGCCCTCACTGAGTGTCACTCCATTGGCATTTCCCTGCCTGATCTGCTGCTCTGCTTTCTACTCCCTGCCTTGTGCTCCCTGCCTGATCTGCTGATCTGCTTCCTGCTGTATCTGCTGCTGTGCTACCCATTCTCTCCCCAGTCCGCCGCATGTCACACACAAGAGGTTGTCCATGCTAGGTGTGACACTGTCAGGACACCTGTGGTGCCTGCCACTTTAAGAGGCTTGAACAGGCTGTGGATCAGCTGCCAGGTGCAGTGCAGCTTAATGAGGAGGTCACATGACTGCAAGAGGGCTCCTGGATTGGAGGATGAGGCTGGGCAGCCTCAGTATAAACCAAGGCCCTCAGAGCTAAGTGGGAAGTTGCTGCAGGAAGCCAGAGGGATAACATCACCAGGCAGAGCTGCTGCTAGAACATCTGGAGGACAGGGTAGGAACTATGGGATGGAGGAGGTTCCTGGTCCTGAGGCATGACCTAAAACTACACTCTGCTAGGGTTGGATGGTGTAGTGGGGCTGCCTGTGGTGGGTGGTCCCCAGGAAATGCCATACCAGTGCCTCCCCAGTGAAAGGTGAGGATGGGGCACAGTATAGTCTCAGCCCCCATGACCTGATGGGTTACCCCATACAGAGGACAGGCAAGGGGGCCAGGCATGCCATCAGAGGCCTGAGGCCCAGGTGTCAGGCCTAGTAGCCCCAGTGTGGAGGTGGTGTAGTGGCCCCAGTGAGGGGATGTATAAGAGTCAGTGGGCTGTGTAGAGTAGGGTCTGTATGGTGGGCCTGAAGGACTGCACATGGGCTGGCCTAAGTAGAAAGGGAGCTGGGTTTGGAGAGGCCTAACAAAGCAGCCCTGTATGGGATTGTGAGGGCGAGTGGCTCAGTGACCTACCTAAAATAACCTTGCTGGACCATGCTGGGGCCAGAACCGGACCAGTTGAAGGGCCAGAGCACCCACCACAAGGGATGGCTGAAGGCTAGAGGCCAGGAGTCCAGACTGGCCTAGAGGCAATGCCAGGGCCAGTGAGGCCAAAGGTCCTGGAGGGAGCCACAGCCATGAAAGAAAAAGGGTAGACAGGAGTTCTGCAGCCCAGAAGGAGGACGTAGTAGACCACTTGAGGTGGAGGGATCCACGTGGGGTCTGAACATCAGGGGGGCATAGAGTGAAGGCCCTTGTGGGGCCGGAGCCACATAGTGATGCCATCTGTGACACATGAGACATGGTGTAGGGATAGTATGGAGCTGTGTATTATGTCCTTGGCATCAGGCATTAAATGGGCAGCTTCCCACCTGTATACTACTTCTGAAGTTGCATCAAAGGCATGGCAGGTGAGGTAGGTGGGCAGGCTGCCCTAGACAGGTGGGTGGACCAACAATTTGACTGGCCACAAGACAGCCCCCTGTCAGAGACGCATGTGCTGCAGGTTGGCCACCTCTAATTTAAATTATTCCTCCAAATGTCATGCTGTGCCTCTTGAAACAATGGAAGTGGTGTTTAGTTCCCAAGTCATTTGCAGTTCCAATCTGCACGTCCTTGGTATAGAAATAAATGTTTTGTAGAGCAATAAGGCTGAAAGAGTTGATTTTTTTTTTTTTGTCATCGTAGTGCTCTAGTTACCAAATCTCTATGCCGTGGGTGTGGGTAAATTCTTAGCAGTTTCTCACTTACTTTGTTTTGTTCAGAAGTTTCTCATCCCAGCTGAATAATTCCAGTGAGGCCATAAAAAGAACATGTGTTTTTTATGAAGCACGTGTAATACTTCATGTTTTGTATACAGATATATAATTATATTTTGCTAGTGGAGTAAATTGCTTAAAACCATGGACCTCTGAGAATACAAAGGTTCTGACCCGTGTATAAGTAATATATGGATATATGCAATAAGGCAAATTCTAGTCTCATGCATCAATAGTAAAATCTCTGACTTCATTGGGACTAGTACTGAAGTCATGTCAATAAGCATTTCATAAATACCAACAGGTCCAATACAATTCATGCTATGGAACATAATGGGTACCTATACACATGCAGGGATCCTGCTCCAATGCACTGTAATTACAACGTGTTGGAATGTGATAATTTTTGTATTCCAGCGTCATGTGTGTCAGCTCCTTCAATGAGCTTTAGTTAAAGCACCCCCACCACCATTTTTCAGCGTAGGGATGCTGATACACATGATATTCCAGGCATTTTAATTAGAGCGACTCTCAGAGCCTCTCTAAATTAAATTCCCCCTTCCCTACTCCTGGAGCACATCTATAAATGCCCAAAAGCACCAGTGCTATTGTCACTGACCATTCTTATGGTAAAACTGTGCCAGGATGTTTCTGTAAAATGGGACAGTAAAAATACATAAGATAAAAGCTTGATACATTTATGGCACTCCATTGCCTTCCATTTTCATTGCGGTTCTTCAGTTGGTCAGTGTCACGGTGGAGTCCTGTAGGAGGGCCATGATCTCCTTGAGACCCCTCTCCATGTCAAATTGGCGCAAGGGCACCCTCTATTTTCTCTCCCGCCATGTCTCTGATGGTCTGAATTGGTTGGGAGGTTGCCTTACGCCCTCTCAGACACGTAGACTCCTTGACCCCTCATGGGTCTTGTTCTGCACAAATGGGTGCTTTGGGGCACCCTAGTCTTATGGGCTATGCGTGGCTCCAATCACCCCGATACCACGCCTCAGGCCTTGCAGTTGGGATGGACGTTGGTCTGTCCCTATAGATACACTGCCCGTCTCTCAGGCCTCCTCTGTACACTCACCCACTCTCTGGGGTCTCCTGTACCCACTACGGGCCTTCTCAATCAAACCGCCCACTTCTAGGGCTCTCTGGGCTCTTTGTACTGGCGCCCCTTTCCTGGGGACTTCTGTGCCCACTCTGGGACTTCTTGGCTACACCACCTGCCTCTTGGGCCCACCACATTGCTACCCTCTTTCTCCAGGGCTCACCGCACCACTACCCCCTCTCGCCAGGGTTCACTGCAGCATTCCACCCTTCTCTGGGGTTTACCGTAGTACTAGGCCCTTCTTCAGGGGCTCACCACGCCCGCACTGGGCTGCTTAGTAGTACCCCTTCTCTGGGGTTCACAGGGCCCACACGGGGGCTTCCTAACAATACTGCCCCCTCTCTGGGACTCCCTGTGCCCACACTGGGCTTCCTAATAATACTGCCCCCTCTCTGGGGCTCGCTGTGCCCACGCTGGGCTTCCTCAAATGCCCCTCTCTGGGGCTGGGGTCTAAGCACCCCATAAGCTGTGCCCTAACTTGGGTCCCTATGAGTACGCTGCGCCCTCACTGGCGCCGGGGTCCTCACACTTCGTTGTGAGTCCCCAATGAGGATACTGCGCCCTCACTGGTGCCGGGGTCCCCACGCTGCTGGGGTTCCCCCTGAGGCCTCCTCCAACCCCTTATAGCCTCACCCTAGCCACCAGTGTAACATCAACACCAAACAAAAACTCAAGCCTCTTGTCTATAACCCAAACATAAGCCCCCAGGCTAAACCACATTGCACCAATGCTCTCGAGCTGCTGTCCATAACTCTGCTTAAGCAGTATCTGTGGTTCTCACTGCTTCTTGCATCATGGCTGAGGGTGCTTCTGCCTCTCTGGCTACTGGCAGGCAACTGCCAGCCTGGCCTCAGCCCTGGGCTTTACAAAAGCCAAGCCCTGCCTCCTACAGGCAGCTGACCGCTGGCAGGTGTGGGCCATTTGCTCCCTCCAGTTGCCCTGGAGGGAATAGACTCCTATTCCCTGCTAGGGCTCTTTTCCCCAGCAGTTTCCCCTCTCTAGGAGCAAGGCACCTGAGTGCTCTGCAACAGGCAGCTTACAACTCGACCCAGTTTCATAGATTCATAGATTGTAGCGTCAGAAGGGACCACAATGGATCATCGTGTCCGACCCCCTGCCCCTGGCAGGAAAGAGGACCAAGGTCAGATAGCCCCAGCCAGGTGACTATCTAGCCTCCTTTTGAAGACCTCCAAGTTAGGTGATAGCACCACCTTTCTTGGAAGCCCATTCCAGATCCTGGCACACGTACTGTGAAAGATTTCTTCCTAATATCTAACCTAAATCTACTCTCAACAAGTTTATACCCATTATTCCTAGTCACTCCCTGGGGCGCCTTAGTAAACAGCACTTCCCTTATTCCCTGTTGACCTTCCCTAACAAATTTATAGGCGGCCACAAAAGCTCCCCCCCCCGCTGTCTCTTGTGAAGGCTGAAGAGATTCAGCTCTCTCAACCTCCTCCCATAGGATCTATCATGAAGGCCACTAAATCATGCAAGTGGCCCTCCTCTGGACCCTCTCAAGATTCCCCACGTCCCTCTTGAAGTGCGGTGCCCAAAACTGGACATAGTCCTCCAACTGCGGCCTAAGCAGTGCCACATAGAGGGGGAGCATCACCTCCTTTGTTCTATTAGTCAGGCACCTGCTAATGCACAACAAGGTGCGATTGGCCTTGTTGATGGCCTCGTTACACTTCCAGCTCATGTTCATCTTGGAGTCAATTATGACTCCAGGATCCCTCTCTGCCTCTGAGCTGCTGAGAAGGACACTCCCCAACCTATATGTGTGCTGGGGGTTCCTCCTTTCCAGGTGGAGTACCTTACATTATCTTTATTAAATTGCATCCTATTTCTCTCTGCCCATTGATCCAACCAGTCCAGGTCAGCCTGAATGTGCTCCCTGCCCTCCAGTGTACTAACTTTGCCCCATAACTTGGTATCATCAGCAAACTTGGAGAGGGTGCTCTCCACGCCCTCGTCCAAATCGCTGATGAAGATATTGAATAATAACGGTCCAAGAACCAAACCCTGTGGGACCCCACTGCCCACTTTTGTCCAGGCCATCCACCACCACTCTCTGGGTGCAGTCCCTAAGCCAGTTGGCCACCCACCTGACTGTGTAGACATCCACTCTGCAGTCTGCTACCTTCCCAGTGACGATAAGGTGTGAAACTGTGTCAAAGGCCCTCCTAAAGTCCAGGAAGATGACATCAGCCTCAGCTCCCACATCCAGACAGTGCATGACCTGGTCATAGAAGGCTATAAGGTTTGTCAGGCAGGATCTACCTGGGACAAACCTGTGCTGGTTTCCCCTCAGCATCATTTCCCCTGCTGGGTCTGCACAAATGTGTTCCTTGATTATTTTCCCTAGCATTTTCCCAGGAATAGAAGTAAGACAGACTGGTCTAAAGTTACCTGGCTCACCCCTTCTCCCTTTCTTGAAAATGGGCATCACATTGGCCCTTCTCCAGTCCTCAGGGACCTGGCCAGAGCACCACGAGCGCTCCAACAGCTGTGCCAGAGGCTCAGCTATGACACTGGCCAATTCTTTCAGCAGGTGTGGATGGAGGACATCCGGGCCTGCTGACTTGTACCCATCCAGCTCCTCCAGGAGCTCCTGAACTATTTCAGAACTAACCGTAGGCAGACTGGTGCCATGTGGACATCCGTCAGTGATCAAGGTGGGGGAACTGGCTTGGTTGGTACATGGAAATACTGAAGTGAAGAACTCATCAAAGAGCTCTGTTTTTTTCCCTGCCTCAACCACCAACATTTCTGATTCGTCCTGCAGGGACCCTATGTTGCTCTGAGCTTTCCTTTTGCCCACTACATACCTGAAGAAGGACTTTTTATTGTCCTTGATTGTCAGAATGATACAACATACTTTCCCAAATGGTTCATCTTCAGTGTTCCAGTTCTGTTACTTTGGCCTGCCCTTGCAGTACTGCTCGTGGCAGGAACTGGCCCTAAAGTCTGAGCCCTCTTGCTAACAAAAATCCTGTTCCTTTTAACGTTTATGTACATAAACACAGTGTTCAAAGAAGCTAAATGGCTTGAACACATCTTCCAGGATAAGCACGCTCAGCTGTTTCCAAGACAATTAGTAAATGTAATACGATCGCTAGGAAACCACATTTGTTGCATTAAAATGCTAAATATTATCCAGAGGGTTGTTTATAATGCTTAATTTGCAGTTTGCATTTTTAGCCTATCTTTCCTGCTGTACCACCACAGGCTTTGATCTTGCCCAAAGTCACACAAGCAGGGTCGGTGCTTGGGCAGGAGACATCCCAAAAAGAGCAGTATATCAAACAGTGCAGGAAGTGATAACGACAACTTAGCAGATGGCACTCTTCCTACTGAGTTGCAGTTGAGCCAATTTCCCAGAATGCTGTTAGGAGACACTCTTCTGCCCTGGGGAACTGTGTGTTTGGTTGAAACAGCAAACCTGGGGTTGGATTATTTGTAGTGTTTCAAGATTGCACAGCAAAGCCTACTGCACACAAGAGCCCGGATTCTTGGCTGGCATGTAGCCACATCACTAGAACTACACTGATTTACCCCAGCCATGGATCCAATGACTTTCGTATCAGCCATATGGTCTGCTACAGATGTAGGATCAGTAACATTTTAAAAAATATTTAGAAAAGCATTGCCATTTGCCAATTAATTTGGTCACCAAAGTATGCAGATCTGCAATATAACTTCTGAATATTATATTAAGAACATAAGAACTGCCATGTACAGGGTTAGACAAAATGGACCTATGGTCTAGTATCCTGTCTCACACAGTGGCAAAGAGGGGATGCTGAAAGGGAGAGGGAAAAGGGTGTGACCATGGTTTTTTCTATTATTCCAGGATTGCCAACCCCACCATGTCAAAAATCATGAGACAGACTCTCAAAAATCAAGAGATTTGGAATGTAAATCACAAGATGCTATTTCTGAAGTGTGTGTGCGTGGGGAGGGGGTTATTTGTGAAGGTGTGTGGGGTTTGGAGCTTGGGGAGGGGGGTTCCCACACACCCGGTCAGAATGTGGGGTGCTGTAGGTCAGGAGCGAGGGGCCGCAGCAGAGATTTGGTGATGTGACTTGGAAGTGAGTGGCAGACATGCATGCATGCACACGCATACAGACACACGGCTCTGTTGCATGTCTCACCCCAGCCCCAGGACCTCATTCAACACAGCCCCTGCCCCACTCTCTCCCTCACCACGGGGGCCTCAATCTGCGCCCCCCCACACAACTCCTTCCCTCTCCCCCTGCCCCTTCCCCTCCACAGACTTACCAGCTTGGTGCCCCCTACATGCGCCAGAAGAAAAAATCCCAAGATTTGATCTCTCTATAAGGAGATCATGAATCAGAGAAATCAGGAGTCTCATGACTTTGTCATTATTGGCATTACTGCTCTTCCTGTCTCACAGCTTCCAGCATTTAAGGTCAAGGAAGTTCAGATTCAGAGGATATGGGAATATCCTTAATTCCCATGCTCAATTGCACTGATGCACCTTGCATAAAACAACACCATCCAGAGCTGTTTGCAGATTGAGGGATGAAACGGAAGGGAGGACCTGTCAAATAAGGAAGATAAGAACCTAATGGGTGGAAAGTGTTGTGAAGTCTCCAGACAATGCATGTTTTCCATTTTCTTCAAGGCCCAAGCTATAGGGTCCATCCTCCACCCAAAATCCTTTACTGAGGAGTGAATTTAAATTACAAGTTTCTTGTTGACTTTAGTCACAATGTCTGTGGTTTCTGTCATTTAATTTAGATAACATTGAGCTAAATGAAGATTGCTGGTGCTGGAACCTTTACATTCTGAAGAGACAGAAAACAGTAATGCATCTCAGAACTGAGTTATTAGTTTACTACCAGCTGAGTTACTCTGAGATTAGAAGTCCCATTTAATTCTTTCTCCCACCTTCATACTTTCTTAACTTATAAAAATTAATCTTGGTTTCTCTGGATTGTCCTTAATTAGCTGTTTCAAGCCTACTTCCCTCCTTCCCTTCTCTGAACGGCAACAGTTTTCAAAGCATTTGGTGGGAGGCCTTTTGGGTCTGAATAGTACATGACCCTGATTAACTTACATATAGGAATACATCATTTATGGACTGCAAATTAATAATATGTTAACAGAAAATGGCTTTGGCAGACCTTAAATAAAAATGAAATTATTATGATTCTTCCAGCTGAATAGTGTTCAAGATCAATACACCAAACATACCTATTCAATAAAGTCTTTATTCAGCAGTGTCCTTAAAGAAGGAATTCTAAACACACAAATGCATTCCTGTGCCAGGATACAATAGAAAAAGAGAGACCTTTCTGTTTGGGGCTTTTGTACTCTTGAATTTTGGTTTACCTACTATGAAGACAGGCGATATAAAAAACACAAACACAACAAGAGAGATTAAAATTAATTAGTAACTTGTTAAATATTAAGAAAAGTGTCCTGATAGAACCTCACAGTTTATTTTAAATGACAGCCTTTTTAAAAATCAATTTTTCAGAGAGTGATCTATGTGCTAACAACGTGTAAATTGCATACAGCCCTCTAGATAGTGTGAAAGAGCATGGCCCCTGGGCTAGCACTGGGAATGGTTTTGTTTCCCTAGGCACAGGCAATTTGAATTGTTCAATAGATAGTGCAGATTACAGCTGCACGCCTAGCGCTGGCCTTGCTCCAGCATGCATTTCCTTCTGAACCATTTGTAACAGGTTGCTTCCATTTTAAAGCTCTGACTCTACAATCATACCTAAGTCGCCTTGATATTCTAGATGCATACAAAAGGGAAATGAAGCTACTGTCACCCATGAGTAGTTATTTTTGCTCACAAGTTGTAGCCTATACTCACATGGAACAGCCTACCTGTATGAGCAAGGGGTACAGAATCAGTGCCTGTTACATTCTGCTTCCGTCAGACAGAAAGGTATTTACACCTTCACTTGAAATAGTCATTCAGGATATAAATATACTCAGGGATGGTGGAAGGAGAGCCAGGATCCACATACCTAAACATTAGGCCTGTGCGAGTCAGAAGTGATCTCATCCAGCTTTGGATCTGGCTGCTTCAGATGCCAGGGATCTGATCCAGAGCTTCAGAGCCGGTTTCTGCTTCCATCGGCCAAAGCAGCTCTGAAGCTTTGGAGCCACCTCGGAGATCCAGCCGTAGGGTATAATGGGGGAATCAATGAAATATGTATAACTTTGTTGTTTTCTGTCTGATTTGGATGAAACTTGCAGGAGTAGTCGCCTCTGCTGACGGCATGAAGTCTGCCAAGTTTTGTAAAGATGTGTGTGAGGGTTTGGGGGGAACTATACCCCAAATTCTTGAAAGCAAAACTCATGTCACATCTGTGTGTTACAGGACCGCGGTATGAAAACTGCAGGAGTGATAGCCCCTGCTTAGGCCACAAAGCCTGCCAAGTTTCAAGCAGATTGGTGCAGGGGTTTGGGGGAAACTGCACCTCAAGCTGCAGACAAGCAAAACTCGTGACATGAGTGACGCTGTCTGTTTAGGTGCAGCAGGGTGACAGCTGCAGGGATGGTGGCCCTTGTTGTGGCCATGAAGCCTGCCAGCTGTTAAGGGGATCGGTGCAGGGGTGTTCTGGGGCCCTGCAGCCCAGTGTCTGTTGCTGACAGACAAAACAACTGTATGTACAACTGACCACTTGGTATATTTGATTGAAATAAGCTAAGCTACAGCGTTGGTACAGTGTATGCATATGTATCTCGAGTGGCACACAGTTACATACCCCCTCTCCAATGAAGGGATGTTAGTGGGTGCAGGTGCACTGTGGGAGGCTTAGCTGCCGGGCTGTATGCAGCGTCCCTCCTCTCCCCATACAGCACAGCCAGAACACGTGCTGAAACTTAACTATATACAAATTTCATAGAATATATAGTTATAATATTAACCTATACATACATAAAAACAGGAATGATAGGCTATAGATAGATCTATACAAACACTCTATATACAGGTGAGAGATCAGGAGGTCAAAAGAAGGGTCTCACTGAATGTTATGCAGTCTTATACTCTAACAGGGTGT
Source organism: Caiman crocodilus (assembly GCA_030014935.1). Taxonomy (NCBI): domain Eukaryota; kingdom Metazoa; phylum Chordata; order Crocodylia; family Alligatoridae; genus Caiman; species Caiman crocodilus. The sequence continues at coordinate 14,054,495 of JAGPOW010003395.1, forward strand.
AAAGTTACAAAACATGAGGCACAGGGTCTCAGAAAAAGCAAAGGTTAGCATACTGCCTGAGCAGAACTGTTCTGCCCCAGAAGAAACTACCCCGGGGGAAAGAAAAGGCAAAATGGATCCCCAATGCCCTAAGGGGCAAACTTAACTGCCCAAATCACCCAGTTGGCCAGGTCCCAACCCGGGGCTCCTCCTTTCCTTGGGGTGTCTCCCCAGCTGTATGCCACCAAGGGGAGGGCAATTCACGACTCCTCTGGGGCCTGTTGAGGCTGCATTCATTTCCTGGGGCAGATCATCTCCTTCTGCAGAGAGTCTTCAACTGTGTTGGGGATCTTGCGGGCCTTCGGTCCACTCATGGCCCTGTGCACCATCACATGCACCAATGGCTCTGCCTCACACAGGGGGAGTTGACGACCTGAGCTGCTTGGTGCAGCTCCAAGGCCTCAGTCTGCTCCCAGTCCCTCTGTGCACTGACCTATGAAACAGTTGCCCTGCCCCATGCAGGGGGTTGGAGACCTGAGCTGCCGTGTGCAGCTCCAGGCTCTCTGTCCACTCCCAGACCCTCTGTGCACCAACTCGTGCATCGGCTGCCCTGCCTCGTGCAGGGGGTTGGAGACCTGAGCTGCTGTGTGCAGCTCCAGGGTCTTGGTCCATTCCTGGACCCTCTGTGTGCTGATCTGTGCACCAGCTGCCTTGCCTCATGCAGGGTGGGGGTTGGAAATCCAAGCTGCCATGAGCAGCACTGGTGTCTCGGTCCGCTCCTGGACCCTCCATGCACCGATCTATGCACGACACCGCGCTCCTCCAGCGGCAGGGCTGGGGTCGGGGCTGCCTGCTGCTCCCTGTCTGACAAGTCATCTTCTGGGGTCTTCTGAAGCAACTGCTCTGCCAGCTCTTCTTGGCCCTCTTCTTCATCCCTCGTCACAGCTGCCCGTGTGCTGGCCCCGGCAAGCCTGTTACACGTATAAAATACAACCCTGTAAGTGAGCCTCAGCCTTTTAAAACTTGCCTCCAAACGAGGTCATTAAATCAAGATGAATCACGGGGCTGTCCAACTTCTGGGTGATGAGCAGGGATCTTGGTTTCCTTTGGTTAAAAATGAAAACAATTTTTGGATTAAAAAAAGTAACCCAAAATCCACATTTTTCCATGATTAAAATTAAATACACACACACACACACACACACTCAGGGTCCTCCCCTCACCACACAGGCAGCCCATGCCCTCTACTGCTCACATGTGCGGCCCAACTCTTCTCTCCCCAGTTGTGCATAGAGAGGCAGCAGCACAGATCCCTCCCTAAGCCCCCTCCCACTATCCGGTACTGTCCCCAGGAGCAAGAACAGAAGGAAGAGCCTGGAGCAATGGGGAGGAGTGGTGTTTAGATGGGAGCCTGCTGGCCACCTACAACCTGTGGGCTGCCCATTGGACTGCATTGAATTTGCATATGCTGGATTTTTCATGCTGCTGTAGTTAGACAGCTATGGGTATTTAAGTAAATTTGTTACCGCTAGCTCAGGTATCTCTACTCTGCCCTTCAGTAATGTCAATGACTTCACTGTAAATGTACAATTAGATGATTAAGATAAGAATGAAACTGAAATGAGGTAAACAACTCAGAGGATAGACATTTCATTTGTTATGGAACAAGTGGCATTTCAGTGTGTGCCACGATGTGTGAGCTGAGTCAAACCTTCAAGTCGTTTTTACTACCATGAGATCTCCCTATAACAAGACAATCCCCACCACTGTGTTCTTGTTTCAGTATAAACCTGTGGGGACCTGCTGCATTATCTGTGTTTTGATTGACTCAGTAGGCGCCACATTACCACTAAATTAATTTTGGGCCTGCTCTTCAGAATGGCAGTAGCAGATATACTAGGGCTTTCATTTTGATGATATAGCAGTCTAAAGTCTGGACACCCGGTGTACATCTACACTGTAGTGGCAACGCATCTCTGATGGGATATTCCTGAGTGCACCCCGTCATACATGCTCCCAACCAGAAATGTGCCAGGGGGGATGATCAAGTATTATCCTTTTTGTGGCTTCCCTCAAGCTTGCTGGAGACCAAGGTCTCAGGAGCAACACATGACCGCAAAAGAATGGGCTGGTGCATCCTCACAGGCACACTTCCGGGTCTGGAGCAGGTTGTGGGAGGGAGTGGCCAGGGCATGCTTAGGAACATCCCATCCAAGGCTTGCTGGCCATGGTGTGGACATAGTCTGTGTGATGATTAATGTGCTTGTGCTGGTTTTTGTCCCCAGAGCATCAACATTAGCCCTAACAACAGGGACAGGTGGAAATCTAACAGATCCAATTCCATACGTACTTTCAAATGGGTGCGTAGCTACAATTCCAGTCTTGCTGCTGCTAGTCCCAAACTGATGTGATTTTATTGACTTCAGTGACATTCCTGCTGATTTAGATGCTTATGACCCATACCAGGAACAAACCCAGTATTCTTTACCTGCTGCTCATAGTCTAGTGTGCAGTGTTGCTGCTCAACAACAGTTACTGCATGTCAACCAGAGATGACTGTGTTTTAATGGTAAATGACTGACTGTTGGATATGGAAAGCCAGAGCCTGTATCCCCCTCACTCACAAACTCCCAGTGAGTTTTCTGAGGCACTACTGAAGAATAACCAGAGCTAAACAAGCAGTTCATATAGAAAGATAGTTTAATTTTCATTCTGGTCCTATCTGTGGATTTCGAGGACCAGAGTTTTGCTCTTGTATCTTAAGAGTCATTTCAGCAGGAACACTTTGGGAATGTGGTTGGAATCCACCTGAGGCAAACACATCCCGGTCTTCTTTCCTGCCATTCAAAGGCTAGGGACAAAACCAGTTCAAAATTTCGGCTTCTCTCTGAAGTTTACTCATTGTAGCAAGTAACATTCAACATCACAAGAACTGAAAGGGTGGAGAAGAAAAGCAGCCCTCACACCATTGCTGCTGTCAGTTTATTTGCTAACACTTGACATCGTTGTGACTGTTAGGGGAAGCAGTCAACCTTACCATACTGTACACAAAATCCTTTCTTTGTGTGGGTCTCTCTCTCACCTGGAAGAAAAAAGGTAAGTCTTTTTTATTAAAAAAGTAGAACAAAGAAAAGTCTGCAGAGGGAACTGGGACAGGTAAAGCAGCTTAAATTACTTTTACCTTCTTTAAAAGACTAGATTTCAAGTTGAGGATCTACCTTTTAAATTTATTTGCTATGATTTTCTCTGTAATGTTGGGTTGGTGAAAATAGTTTTGTGGCTAAAGCACATGCCTTTGTCCCTAAAGATCTCTCTGACTCTTACAGACCTGTATGAACTCAGACAAGCTGCTTCTTTTACAAGCTTCAGTTTTCCCTTACTGTGCAGACAAAAATACTTTCATCCTTCGCGGGGATACTAAGGATTAATTCATTCATGTTTGGAATATATATTGAGAAGTAATATAGCAGACCAAGTGGGTGCCTGGGGCAAACCCTGTGGTGGGGGGGGGGGAGGAGGCACACTTGATTCCAGGAGCAGGGCAGAGCGCACCGGTTCTGAGCGCAGGGGTGCACAGTTGTGAAAGTAGGAGGCACCAGGGACAGGTGTGAGAGCAGGGGCACAGCAGGGAAAAACAGTCGTATCCATGCCAGGAACTCCTAAACATTCCCCAGCTGAGCTGCTGCTTCCATGGCCTCTGCCCACCCTGGCTGTTGCTTGTGAAGTGCCAGCAGCAGCAGCCATGGGCAATTTTGCCAGCTGGGGTGCAGACCCTGTGGGGCTGGGGGGCAATTCTGATGCTCCCCTTAACTTGGGAACTTGAGCAGACGCCCCTCTCACACACCTCTAGTTAAGCTACTGACATTTGAGATATGTTATTGTAGAAAAGCAAGTTATACCAAAATGTGCATGACACATTACTACTACATTTGACAGTAAAGAGTAGAGGCCTGAAAATGTTTGGCTTTGGCTTTCTGCAGCATCCCTGAGATTTTCCCCTGCAAAAAACTAGGGAATCACTGAATGCCTTAACTAAAATCTGATTTCTGTTTCTCCAGGCCACTAATTTCAAATTTCCTAAAGTCACAGAACGTTTTTATATCACTTCGTCTGTTGTGGAACTTCTACCCCTATTCTGTGAGGGGATGCAGAGCCAAGTAACCTGGCCCAACCATGGCAGTATACTGCCTCCTGGACCTCTCTGCCATTACCCACAATCTCCTTGTGGAACCCCTAATAACTTATTGTGGAACCCCGGGGCCCCTGAACACTGCCGTAGTAAGACAAAGCAGACAAGTGGTGAGCGAATGGAAGCATTATTTGATTTCTTGGGTCAGGAATAAAGGCATAGAAAGACTGAGACTGGCCTAAGTCTCTGACGTCCATCAGATTCTTCCAGCTCATCACTTGACCACAGAATGATCCACCTTTCCATGACCATGAAATCAGAAAGATCACAGGACACTGTTTTGTTTGTATTTGTGTATATAGTATTAGAATACTTTTTTTTTTTCATTTAGCAGGAACATAAGCTCTAAATTTACAGGCTGTAAGGTCTACCTGAGCAGCTGAAATTAAATAAAGAATAAGAGCTTTCAGGAAGTCTACAGGGATTCTCAATTTGGCTTTTTCATTTTACTCATTTTGATCTCAAATGTCTTGTTGCCATCATCATACCATACCACTGAAATATTAGGTGCTGATAACAGTTAACTTGACAGTACTCAGCTGCAAGAGCATCTCCAAGTGTTCTTGCTGTTGAAGTCTTCTGCCGTTGGCAGAATATAAAATACACGGTAAAGTACTAGAATCACTTGGGATGAACGTTTCCTTAGTTTTTTTCTATGCATATGTATAGGAAAGGAGTTCATAGCTGGAGAAAAAGGCTAATAAGTTTTGGGAAAGACCCAGTCACTTGGAAAAGGCAAGTGAATTTTGAGGGAGTCTTCCTGATTAACAGTGGTAGTGATTGGTAGTATCTGCTGTATCTATCCCAGGAGGGGATCATGATAGCGAGACTGTGTAAAATAGTTCACGAATTGTCAGATTCAACCACTCATATGAGTAACTTTATTCTCATCCATAACATGCAAGTTGAGTTTTGAGGACCAGTCTTAGTCCCATTGACTTTATTTATATCAGAGTACTTATACGAATTTAACACAAGTGCTAGATTGTTCACCATATTCTGCCAAAGTGTAACCAGTCCAAGCCATAGGGCTTCTATAGAGAAACAAGTGTCTGAGAGAGAGAAGTTGGGATGTTCAACTGATTGCCATCGTCTCTGTAGAAATACTAACATATCGATTTACTTTCATGGCAGTGGGTAAAGACAGGAATTTCATGATCTTTTTTAAGCAAATGTGTCACTCCACTAGATTCATTGTAAAATAAGTTTAGGCAAGACATACATTTGTAATTAGTTGTATTTAAAGTATTCTCTACAGAATTAGTGAAGGACAAACCCTGGTGGTTAGAGGATTTTTTTATGCTAGAAGTTATAGCAGCTGAACTCCAACCCTGGTTGAAAGTCACGTTGGTTCAGTTCTGGACCTCAAGAAGATGCCCGTTTCCAGAATAGGCACTAATTTGATGTGTGCAGCTGGTAATATTCGAACCTCCGTTTTAGATAAGCAGTTTCCCCTGAAACCTAGAGAAGAATCCAAGTGCATTACAAGTGACACGGTTTATTTTCAGTCCCCTTCCCAGAAGAGACGCACACTCAAATTCCTCTGTGTGCATTACGAGACACCTGCTTACTGTTCATGAAGATAAATGCCTTCAGTCCTTCCTAGCTCATTAGGAGTCGGATTCACACGTACCAGCTGGCACCAAAGTCAGAACATTTCACTTCACTAGGGGACATTTAGGTTTTTATTGCCAAATGTAGCTTCGTGAAGGATCAAGAAGCTTAGACAAACAAAGCCGTGTTACATTTATGACCTACAGCCCAGTAAAACAAACAAAAAAACTCAAGTACCCACAACCCCCGTTTAACACTGTTTCACTTAGCACTTTTTTGCTATAACGCTCATTTTAAATTGCTACCCGATTTCACTTGGCACTCAGCGAGTTTCACTATAATGCTCACAGTCACCATTTTGGGTTGTCAGATACTTCGGTTTTGCTTAATGCTTGTTTCACTTAATGCTCCGTTTTTCAGGAGCCAATTAAGAACACTAAGCGGGGGTTGCCTGTAATTCATATTTTCAGTCATTACATTTGGTATCCCTCCTTTGATAAGAAATGTTAAATTTATCATCTCAGACCCCTCACTCAGCTTATGGTAAATCAACTTGGCCCCACTGACTTCAATGGGCTTTGGTCTGAAGAGTGTAGTTCTTCACATTCAGGATGCTACTGTTAAGAAGAGGGTAGTCAGAGATTCAACAAAAACAGCCTCATAGCTAAGTTACAAAAATCTACTCTTTGTGGAGTTAAACACAAATACGTACACAATCAGTCTGTCCACCTTGTTTCTTCAGGCTAAATAGGCTCTTTGCTCTTACCTAAAGTTAACTTGCCTCTGCACCCATAGGGTGCACCCCCATGAGCATGCACGTGCAGTTTGAGGTGTCCCATTGCCATTTGAGGAACCACAAACCACACATGGCACATGTACACCTATGTCCTGTGATACTAAAGTGTAGTTCAGGATCTCCTGGTGCCAAAAACCCCCAGCACTAAAGCAGTGCAGCACACGTGGCAGCAGTATGCACAACCAGAAACTGGAGCCTGGCCAACCAGAACTACACTCTGGCTGCTGGCTTGGCTCCGAGTGGCCAGCTCTGTGCTGGAGGCCCTCAGGACCCCAGGTAAGGCAGCCTCCCTTACCCCATCAGGGGCCCTATGCTGCGTGCCAGAGCACACATCCAGGGGCACACCCAAGGACAAATAGCAGCAGCACAAATATGTGGTACAGCTATTTGCCGCGTCGGAAACGTGTACCCCTGCATGTGCATGCTTGTGAGGAAGTGCCCGTAGAGTCCTTTCGCTGGCCTTTGTTAGTCTCATTACCAGAGGATATAAGTTATACCTTTCATAACAAGTAAAGAAAGGCAGCTTCATCACCCTGAAGCACTTACCGTGGCAGTATATCTGAATTAGTAGATTTTTTTTTCGCCTCAAAACCCAGAATATTTTCTATTTTTGATCATTCTATTACTCAGTGGTGATTGAAATAGTCCTTCAGAAGTAGAGCCTCTTCAGAGAAAAAATAGCATTTGGTCAAAAATACTGTTTTCCAATGAAGAAAACATTTTGGATGGAAATGTGTTCAGTGGTCCTAATTAAGCCCTTACAGAGGATGCATTTAAGTGAACTCTTCTCATCACTTACTGCACAGATTCTGTTGTAAATGATCATTATGGGCGAAGAGGTGTGGTCATATGTTTACTGCATGCCCTACTCTCATAGACTTTTTTTCAACATGAACAAAGGCATAACTAGCGATTTTGCTGCCCTGGACAGGGTAGTAGAGAGGAGGAGGCAGGGGGGGGATGAACTGAGAGTGATGCGAATCCCAAGCTCACCCTGTACTATTGCTGCTGGGGCAGGCTCCACCTCAGCTCCTGCTGCCCCGAGGGCTCTCTGGCGTTTGCCATTATGGCATACCTTCGTAATTAGCACCTGAGGCAGCTGCACCTCTTGCCCTGCCTTAGTTACACGGCTGAGTGTTGCAATTATAGAATCATGGATTTGGAAGGGGCTTCAAGGGTCATTAGTCCAATCCCTGTTCAGATATAGGATTTGATACATCTCAGCCAGATTGTTATACAGCCTCTCCTTGAAAGTCTCCAAAGAAGAAGATTTTAAAACCTCCCTAGGCAACTCCTTCCATCGTCCTAGTTGGGAAGCTGTCTCCAGAGATTGGATCTCAGCCTGCTTCACTGCAGTTTAAACCTATTCGCGTATGTTCTGCCTTTGCTGGCAAGGGAGAACAGCATTTTTCCATCTTCCTTAGGGCAGCCTCCTAAATATTTGAAAATCAATATCATGTCCAACAAAACATATTAAATTCAGCAAAAATCAATCCATGATAAGTTTTCAACCATAGAGATGAGATGGCATTAGTTTCCATTTTTAATACTGTGTCATCGAGGGCAAGAGATACTAGAAGCCTTTTTTCCATACAATAACATTTAAGATTAGGCCCAACATGTTTTAGTCCCATCTGTAAGACGAGCCCTGTGGCCACATGGTGCCTATCACCTGCTGGTAGTACCCACATGGGCACACACCTCATTACTCTCCCTGAGGAACTGCTTCGGGCTAGTATATCTCTGTCTTCCAGATGCCAGTGCTGAAGTAGAATAAGACTGAATATAAAGAGAGGTAGTAAGAGCTGGAATATAAACACGAAGAGAGGACACAGAATTCATCTGTTTCAGAGAAGAGACATAGAGGTCTTCAGTTTAGCTACCACAGTAAATTCTCAGGAATCCCTCTGAGTGATATCTATAGATACACACTGTTATTATCTCAGCAATGCTTATTATAGCTCTGACTGTTGCTGGCCTAACAAGAGCAAAAAATGCTTCTTGCTGCTGTAGAGAAAGCAGCCATTACCTTTTCAGCTGGAGAAGAAAGCAAGAGGAAAGAACACTTCCAGCTTCTGGAAGTCTTGTCCTTGCTTTGGAGCGCTGGATGACTCCCAGAAATAAAACGTATTCTTACCAAGGGGAAAATAACCTTGGCAAGTAAGGTGAAAATAACCGTAGATTCCAACCATCTTAATAGCAGGAAACAAAAAAACAGAAACCAGAAAGTTTTATTGTTACATTTTCAGCCCCTGGATACAGTACCAGTATTGTTTTCTATTCAGCTATGTTCACCTTTCCTGTCATCTTCAGTGATGGCAACTTAACAACTTTTGGGGGGAGAGGAAAAGAGGTGGAATGCAGAGAGGTTTTGTACTTGATTTTAGGTTGGTTGGTTAGTTTTAAAATACAACCTCAGCGAATAAGGGAGAGACACCAAGTGAAGTTTTCCACTGTCTTTCTGCTAGCAAATGTATTAAAGCTAGAAATTAACTGCTTTGTAGACTATTGGGATACCCAGACTGTCTGACTAGCTAGCACTGATACCAAAGGGAGATCACCTTTATTCCTGAATTCATTACATCAGGGGTCAGCAGCCTATGGCCCACGGGTCGTATCTGTCCCACCAAGCATTTTTATCCAGCCCATAAAGCCTGGATGTGATGTTGGTAGCAAGGGAAGCAGTGATCTGTCTGCATACAAAACTCCATTAATTTAACCCCGTTCGAGATTGACTAATGGGTAGCATTACTCTTGGAAACTTTCTGTTTGAACTCTTGGTCATCTGGATAGATAAATGACAGGACAAGCTTTTGGTTAAAGTACTGGTTTTTAATACAAAAGATGTCATTTAATTCGTAGTCCTGACACATACCTTATGTATTCAGACAGTAAACATACCTCTTTCTCAAAAATAAACCACCCAGAATTGGGGTGTGCGTCTTAAATGAGGAAAATAATTTCCACATTAGAACACAGGCACGAGA
>JAGPOW010003395.1:14078153-14105740 GCA_030014935.1 Caiman crocodilus
GCCTGGGGTAGGGAGGGGCCAAGCCAGGAGTGCCGTGCAGTGCCGTGCCTCTGGAGGTGGGTGGTGGCCCTGGGGTCCCCCAAAATTCATCCTATCCCCCTGTAGCCACCACTGCCAGCACCACCACCTGCCTGCAGAGGCATGGCCCAGTGCTCCTGGCATGGTCCCTTGTATGTGCGTGGCTACACGGACATAGCCGGACAGCAGCTCTCTGTGGGTCAGTGCAATGGGGCCAGCGGAGACGGAGACGGAGCCAAAGATGGCTCACTGGGGAGGGGGTGCTTCAGTGATTGGTTCCTTTTGGCCCAATCCTCCAATTTGTCTAGGTCACTCTGAATCCTAGCTCTACCCTCTAGCATATCTACTACTCCCCCCAGCTTGGTGTCACCTGAAGATTTGCTGAGGATGCACTCTGTGCCATCTAACAGGTCACTGATGAAGACATTGAACACAACTGGCCCCAAGACCAAACCCTGGGACACTCCATTTGATTCAGCTGCCAATTAGACATCGAACCACTGATTGCTACTCTAAGCTCAATGCTCCAGCCAGTTTTCTATTCACCTTACAGTCCATTCATCCAGCCCATACTTCCTTAACTTGCCTGCAAGAATGTTGTGGGAGACCATATCAAAACCTTGCTAAATATCAAGATAGACCACGTCCACTGGTCTCTCTGCATCCACAAAGCCAGTCACCTCATCATAGAAGGTAGTCAGGTGGGTCAGGCACGACTTGCCCTTAGTGAATCCATGCACACTGTTCCTAATCACCCTTTTCTTCTCCAAGAGCTTACAAATGGATTCCTTGAGGATCTGCTCCATGATTTTTCCAGAGACTGAGGTGGGGCTGACTCATCTATAGTTCCCTGGATCCTCCTTTTTCCCCTTTCGTAAACATGGGCACGATGTTTGCCTTTTTCCAGTCATCTGGGACTTCTCTAGATCGCCATGACTTTTGAAAGATGCTGGCCAGCAGCTCTGTAATCACATCAGCCAACTCTTTCAGGTGCATGCCATCTGTCCCCATGGACTTATACACATCCAGCTTTTCTGAGTAGTCCCTTACCTGTTCTTTCACCACTGAGGTCAGCTCGCCTCCCCTCCAAACTGTGCTGCCCCTGCAGTAGTCTGGGAGCTGCACTTGCCTGTGAAGACAGAGGCAAAAAGGGCATTGGGAACTTCAGCTTTTTTGCATCCTCTGTCACAGGGTTGCCTCCCCCATTCAGTAAGGGACCCACACTGATCCTCCTCTTGCTACTGACATACTTTTAGAAACCTTTCTGTTACCCTTAACAGCTCTTGCTAGCTGCAACTCCAGTTGTACTTTGGCCTTCCTGACTTCATCCCTGCAAGCCTGGGCAACGCTCTTATATTCTCCCCTAGTTATTTCTTCAGGTTTCTACTTCTTATAAGCTGCCTTTTTGTTATTTAATTTACTGAACAGTTCCCTGCTAAGCCAAGCTGGCTTTCTGCCATACTTACTAGTTATCATACACATCGGGATGGTTTGTTCCTGCGCTCTCAGTAAAGTTTCTTTGAAGTATGCTTGGACCTGTATGCGATGAAGAATGCTATGGATCTCTCCTCTTAAAAGTCTATTTAAGATGCCACCAGGTGGGCTCCTAATATTATTGTTTTTTTCAAAAATTATGCCAAAAATCTTTTTAAAACCAAAAATAGTAACATTTGTTGCAGAAACAGAAGCTTCTTTGCTTTTGGATTTTTGTTGACTCTCAATCCATTTAGAAAGTAATTTTCCAATGATCCAACATGGTAGTCTTATAGCTACTATAGATTTTAGACACATAGAAGTTCAATGTTAACTTTTTAACTTTACCAGTTGAAACCCCATTCCTAGCTGAACAGAGGTGGGAGGGGAGGGGGTTAGGAAGAAAAGCAGTCTCTTCATACTATTTTATGGAATCCAAGAAAATGAGTATAAATTTATGCATCAAAGTATTTGACTTCATCACAAATATATACACTATGGGTGCATCTACTCATTGCCATATAGCACCATGCTTTAGTACTTTCTTTTGCAACACGGGTGGTTACTGCACCCTGCATGTGGTGCACGGTTAGATCTCGCTGCTACATTGCCGTAGAAGTATGCTATACTGGGAGAACGCGCTGCTACACCGATGTAGCTGGCAACTACGTGTAGCCCTGAGTGATTGCCGCGTCCCCGTAGCTTGATGTACAACGCCGTAGCGCATCACTACATTGCCATAGGGCAATGTGTAGATGTGCGGTGTATGACACAGTCTCCAATAAGTGTGGGTGTGACTGTGTTCACAGTACTATTATTTTATATATTTGATGAACAGCTGTTACTATTCATATAATAATCTATCCTGTATAAAGAATTACACAAATTTAACACCCAGGAGTCCCAGGTTTGGTTTGGTTTTTTATTTGAGGGCCCCAGTGGAAACAATATTTCCTATAACAGGAGAACAGTGAATTTCACAGGCCATAATGTCCCCTTCTATGTTAAAAGCCACAGGAAGGAGAATTGTTGTGAGGAAATCTCTGTGAGGGTATCTTTGTAGTGATTACCTCCTATTGAGTAGGCAGCCATTGCTCTGATAATAATTATGGAGCACTAACAATCCCTTTTCTCCTTGATTAAATAAAACAAATAAATAAAACATAAATTAAAAGGAAAACACCAAGGACTGAAGGATTTTAGAAGTGTATCTACCTTTTGTCTGTTGTTTCATTTGTCTTTATCTTTAAACTCTTTGGTACGGGGTCTAATCCATACTGAACAGGCAAATGCTTTGTATGTGACGTTGCTAACAAGATAATATATACAGTGTTATGTGTATGTGGCAGTTTCCTATAATAATATAAATCTGTAATTTTCCTGTAATAATAGAAGTCTGTACTTTTGTACAGATTCCCTTTTCCTACATTTGTTGTGTCATATGAACATTCAGAGTTCTAGTTATTTTTCCACATTTGGCAAAAAGAGAAATCATCTCCTGATTTAAACCCTGGGAGGTTTTCTGCAGTGCAGTCACACTACATATATAGGACAAACCTGCTGACTTACAACCCTGTGCAAAATAAAACAATGCATGTTTTTCAAGTGTTCGGGAGCTGCAAAAAATCAATAAGCTGTGTTGGGATCAGCAAATCTGTTTCATGTGTTTTGGTTCACTGGTTGTAGCTGAAAGACATGTGTAAATGCCACCTTCTCAATAAAAGGAAAGATAGCATTTCTCTAAGACACATTAATTGCATGTTTTAGGGGTTTGTTAAGTGCTTCAGAAGGAATTCTATGCATTTAATTACAAGTCATCCCTCTGCTCAGTACGTATTTACTAAATGAACTTTTATGACAGGATTTCATAAAGATTCATTTCAATAACAGATTTATTAGGGGGATGATTATGTCATTCCCATGCCTAATCATTTGTTCACGGCATTTGATTTCTGATTGCTAAAATCAGTTCTCTTAGTTGAGCTGCCAGGTCAGTCCTAAAACAATAAAGCTGATATTGCCTAACAATTAAGTAACCTGCCGTTTTCTCTAGGCTTCAAGTCCTGTAATACTGCACAGGGGTGTAGGTCAGAAGCAGGAAGGGCAGGATTTGACAGTTTCCTTTCAGAGAGAAATTTGGTATTTTCATTAGGAAAACTCGCCATAGACAATAGTAGCTGGAATAGCACAAGCAGCAGCTGTTTCTACTGCAATCTCTGCAGAAAGACACTGTGTTATGACACAAACCAGCACCAGAAGGTGAAACATGCTGCAGCAACCATGCTGACACCGTGCTAGACTAACAGAGAAGACAGAGAGAGCACAAGGGTGAGGTGTGAATTCCCATCCCTGGTTCCCCTCTTTGCTCTAAGGAATCTACTGACAGTTGCCACCTATACTAGCTCTTAGGTGGCCAGGAGCCTGGGAAGAGCAGCTCCAAGGCACTCTGAGAAGGACTAGCTGTCAGATAGCTCCTGCCTATCCCTGCATGCCAAATCAAAGGTCTGGCTTGTCTACATGGGAGCATAACAGGGATTTTTGCTTGGCTTTGTGCAAGTGAAAGAATAGATGAGCCAAATGGGGCTGAGTTTCTTTTACAGGTGATATCTGGGGACACATCTCACTGAGCGCAGGCAACCATCACTATTTCTTAGATGTCAGAATGCCACCGAGGAATCAGCTCAGGGATGGGGAGTGGATGGCTCAAGCTGAACCCAGGTAAAACTCGTGTGTTGCTGATTAGAGAGGAGAACTGCTCAAAGGAACTGCCTTTATTTTTCCTCTGAAGACAAATTTGTCCAAGTGGTACAAAGCCTCAGCATCCTGTTTGGCTCCCTTGTGAAGTGCGGATGACTAGACAGCATCCAGTTCTAAAAAGGCCTCCTTGTACCTCCAGCTGACTTGGGAACTTGGTTTCTTCCACTCAAAAAGAGACCTGGATACAGTGATCCTTGCATTTGTCACCTTCAGGCAGTCTCACTGTAATTTAGTGAGTCTGACTATGAAACGGAAAATGAAGTTGCGTGGTCTCCAGCTGACATCGAACATAGCTGTGCCTGCCTTCTTGAATGTGGTGGGCGCACAAAACTCCACTCCCTTCACCGATGTCCAGTCAGTTTCAGATGCCACTTTAAGGCCTAGATCTTATGCTAAGCGACTCATAGACCAAGTGCCAGCTGCATGTAAGAATGAATTTCAATCTATGAACTACAGGGACAGCTACGCTTTGCTGGAAAAATTCAGATCACACAATTGCTGAGGAGATGCAGCTACGGAACAAATTGCCAGAGGAAGATAGGAGAATCCAGGCTACAAGACCTTCAAGGCTAGAACAGAGTTAAAGAGGTTTAATGTAAATGAGAATCAGGTCCAATATATTTATGTAGTACATTTCATTCAGAAACATCCCCAAACCCCTTACACATTGGCAACATGTAAGGGGTACACGTGGGTGCACATGCATCCCGAGTTTGGTGACACCAACACTGCCAGTGGTGCCCGAGGGCAGTTGCGCCTCGCCACCCCCTCACCACCAACACAGTTGGCAGCATCCATGGGTGGTCCCCGATTGCCGCTAGCCACTGCCAGTGTCTGTGGGTTGTCACCCACCGCCAGTTGGCACTCGCCATCTCCCTCCCCACCATGACTGACAGCACCATGGCTACTTGCAGGAGCTCACTGCCCATGCTTTTGCCCCCAACAGCACTGCCAGCACCTGCGGGAGCTTGCCATCCCCCCCCAGGCTCTGGGGGCACGCGGTGTTCGTGCCCTTACAGATTAGATGGGGGTGTAGCCAGCTCCGAGATAGAAAGCAGTAGTGGTTTTGCACTTGTAATACAACAATTAAAAAAAAGAAAGAAAGAAAGGAAGCCTGCTTGGAACAAGCTGAAACCAGAGAGAACTTTATGGGAGCAGAATGGAATTAATGGAGTCAGAAAAATTTGCCCATAAAAAAGGGTCTGTCTTGGCTAGTATGCCTCAAAGAGATGTTGTGAAAGGATACGCCCTTTAAAAGGATGCATTTGGAATGAACTAGCTATTCCTCACAAGACAGAATTATAAATCTTAGCAGTTCTTTTCTAAGCAGAAACTTAGGAGTTTCCAAAAAGCCTGTGCAAGTAACTCAAAATGACTGACTGACTGACTGTGACCCTTTTATCTTGTATTTGTAGCTCTACGGACCTATTCCCAAAACTCTAAGGGTAAGATTATTTTCTAAACCCTGGACAGATACTCTGGCAGGTTTAAATTTCCTCAGTTTTGGCCTATGGGCAATGCTTATATGAGAGGCTGTTTATATTAGCAGCCATGGAGCACAGTGAAAGTTGTACTGTAAACCAATATCCTCCTCAACATGCAGGAAAGTTTTCATTTTAGAGCTCTGAGACGGACTAATCATGAAGGGAAGTCTTACCCGCGTGTGTGCAAGTTTCTAACTCCAGGCTTCATAATGGGGCAAGGTTAAGATAAGGCAAGACCTCTGAGGAAGCAGCACTGGAATCCGTACTTCACCTTAGGTTGAGGTCAGGACTCTTCGTTCTTTTCTGAGATCACTTCTTATTCTAGATTATACTGAAATAATACAAAGCACTCCATGTTGGGCATGTCCACACAAGACACTAGTGAGCAGTGGTTACTGCAGATTTATTTAGTACTTGTGTAAGTAAGTACTAAATAAATCTGCAGTAACCGGAGTTACTGTATAGTAGTGCCAGCGAACGCTTTTAAGCGACACTAATGTGCAGTAGTCTGATTTTACTGTGCAGTAGTGCCTCAGTATGGTTTTTGCCACATGATGCTATTGCCCAGTAGTATCAGGCTAGTATGCAGTCAGCGTCTCACGTGGTGCACCCATGATGTTATAACCTCATTCCTACGAAGTGTATCATATGTATTAGGCCTGCGCAAATAGGCAGCTATTTGATTTGGCTTCGGATCCAGTCGTTTTGGATGCCAGCGATCCGATCTGGAGCTCCAGATCAGTTTCCCACTTCAACTTGGCCAAAGCAGCTCTGAAGCTTCGGAGTTGCTTCAGAGATCCGGCCATAGGGTATAGTGGGGAATTAATGAAATATCAATAACTTTGTTGTTTTTTGTCTGATTTAGATGAAATTTTCAGGGGTGATAACCTCTGTTGAGAGCATGAAGCCTGCCAAGTTTCATGAATATAGGTGCAGGGGTTTGGGGAGAACTGCACCCCAAATCCTTGAAAGAAAACTCACTTCACGTGTACGTGTTACACCGCAGGGGGGTGAAAACTGCAGGGGTGGTGGCCCCTGCTGTGGCCATGAAGCCTGCCAAGTGTCAAGGAGATAAGTGCAGGGATTTGGGGGGAACTGCACCTCGAGCTGCGGACAAGCGAAACTCGTGACATGGGTGAGACTGTGTGTTAAGGCATAGCAGGCTGAAAGCTGCAAGGATGGTGGCCATGAAGCCTGCCCGCTGTCGAGGATATTGGTGCAGGGATTCTGGGTTCTGGGGCCCTGCAACTGTAGCTTTTGACAGGCAAAACTGGTGACATGGGTGCTTGTGCAACTGTGTGCGTCTGGGGGCAGAGGATGGACTACTGCAGGCCTGGCTGCTAGGGTACCATGGCACCAGTTACCAATCAATCATGATTCACTCGTGGACCTTCTCAATACACAGTAGCTAGCTAATGTAACCAGTTAATGAGCAAAGATCAACACCTACAAAATCACAGGCTAAGGAGAGGAAAGACTCAATACAGACAGTTAACTGCCCCAAGACAGAGACGGTCAGTTGCACAAGCACCCATGTCACGAGTTTTGTCTGTCAGCAGCCAGAGGTGCGGGGCCCCAGAACCACCCTGCATCGATCTCCTTAGCAGCTGGCAGGCTTCTTGGCCGCAGCAGCGACTAACAGGCCTGCAGCTTTCATCCTGCTGCGCCTTAACACTTGCAGGGTCGTCTGTGTCATGAGTTTTGCCTGTTAGCAGCCAGAGGTGCAGGGCCCCAGAAACCAGACTCCCCCTGCACCTATCACTTTGAAACTTGTCAGGCTTCACAGCCTCACCAGGGATGACCACCCCTGCACTTCTGACCCCACTGTGGCATAGCACGTACACGTGACATGAGTTTTGCTTTCAAGATTTTGGGCTGCAGTTCCCCCCCAAACTCCTGCACCCTTCATGAAACTTGGCAGGCTACATGCTTTCAGCAGAGGCTACCACCCCTGCAAGTTTCATCTAAACCGGACAAAAAACGACGACTTTATAGATATTTCATTGATTCCCCATTATACCCTGTGGCTGGATCTCTGAAGAAGCTCCGAAGCGTTTCTGAAGCTGTTTGGAAGCTCCGAACTGCTTCAGAAAGCCTAAAGAAGCCAGTGCTTTGATCTGGACATGCTGCTTCCGCGCCCGAATCTTCTCCAGATCCGAAGCGTGGTCTGAAGCCTTGCACAGCCCTAATATTTATGGCCATAAGTGGCCAGCATTTTTATGATTGCATGCCCAGCAGCACAGTAGACATGACAAATGCATGCTCTTCCTTTTTCCCCCTTTGTCTCTTTAATTAGAACTACTTCTTTTTGCTTTTTTCAGCTCCCCATTTTATGCAGCACTTCTTGCTGGTCGGCTCGTATGTATTCTTTTCAATTTCCTCCCATCTATTTCTAGTGTAATTTTATTTATTTATTTATGTTTCAGTTGTTGCAACCACTTTCCTTCAGGGAGATAAGCTTTTTAACCTTTCTTTTTATCTATATATGTACATTGTACTTAATTTTAAGTTAGCCTTTAGGCTTTCAGCATTGTGTTTTATCTATTTTCCTATCCTGCCTATCTCCTTTTACAGTGAAGAGGTCATACTGTTGGAGGTCGTCTAGTTCAGCCCCCTGCCTGAAGCAGGATCATCTCCATCCATAACGTCCCATGCAAATCTTAGTTTAATCTAGGATTAGCATGGGATGGATCTAGGATTATTAAACCGACACAGTCAACCCCATCATAAAAGGCACAGCACCCTAATATGCTTCACGTAAAGCAGGGGCAGACTGGTAGATTGTTGCCCCTGCATGTGAAACAGCATCTCCACCCAACTGCCATCTTCCATCAGTAAAAAAAAAATGTTAAATTAACTCGTATCTCAACATGTAAGGCTTACTGGGCTGCATTAGTAGAAGTGTTGCCAGCAGATCAAGGGAAATGATTATTCCCTTCTATTCTATTATACCACGCCTGGAGTACTGTGTCCAGTTTTGGGCACCCTACTACAGAAAGGATGTAGACAAATTAGACAGGGTTCAATATAGGGCAATGAAAATGGTTAGGGGCCTGAGTCATGTGTCTTCCGAGGAGGGGGCTGAGGGACCTGGGCTTTTTTGTTCTGGAGAACAAAAGACTGAAGGGGGTTTTAATAGCTGGCTTCAGTTACCTGCAGGCTGGTTCCAAAGAGGATGGAGCTAAACTGTGATAGAGGTGGTGGAATCTCCATCCTTGGAGGCTTTTGAGATACTGGTAGACAAAGCCTTGAGTAGGATGATATAGTTGGAGATGGTCCTGCTTTGAGAAGGGGGTTGGACTAGATGACCTCTTGAGGTCCCTTCCAACCGTAATTTTCTAAGACTTTTCTATGACCATATAGGGCAGAAGGCAATGAGATTACTTGTTACAACATATTAATCAAGGAGCAAATATTTTTAAAAGCTCCTTGAGAGCTAATGGAGACTGAGGCTGAGAATTGCCAGCTAGCTATACAGCAGCTATAATATATGAAGAAATGGAACTGGCCTCACAATTACAAGAACGAGGACAGCGAGTGTGGCCGGTCAGTAGGGGTGCTCCTGTGCTGAGCCGCCCAACTCACTGTGCTCATTCACCTACCAGACTCCAAGTGCCTCCCTGGGGGCACCTCACATCTGGCTGACCCCCCTCCTGGAGCACACCTGCAAGCCTGGGAGTACTGCTGCCACCACCAAGGGGTCTGGACCATTTCTGGGCTCTGTGCCCCCCGGGTACACAGGCCTTGTAGTTCTTGAGGGTGCTTGATCCACTGCAAAAGCTTTGAGTGCTTCCTTTAGCCTGAAACACAAGAAATAGCCTCCCTTAGTCAGCTGGACCAAGGGGACTCTCATCCCTTTTCCAGTCAGTCCACCACGCTTGGTACAGTGGAAAACTTTATTGGTTACAGAGGCAAGGCTTGAGGAAAAGGAACAGGATAGAGAAGTATTACAGAATAACCTTAGAGTAAACAGTGTGGCTGGGTAACCTTTGATCATGCCTCTGTGTTACTGCAAGTTTTATTTCTAGATAGGTTCCAAGTGGTTTACTCACAAGTATCATTCAGAGGCTTATAGAGCTTTCCTTTGGAAGCACAGCTTGTATTGAGTCCACGTGTGTCGGGAGATATGAGCTGCAGATGTTCAGCTGCTCTCTCTCTCTCTTCGTCATGGCTGCTCTGCCCTACCTTCCGGGCAGTCGTAACTTATATAGACCTTTTGACATCATCTTTGGGGGCCCAATGAAGGCCAGGTGTTGTTGGGTGTTAACCAATCAATTTAAAAAGCATCACCAGTCAACTTGGAGATGGACATCTCTTGAGCCACTGCTCAACACAGTAGAGGGAGATCCATTCCCCTCTCCCCTGGCCCAGGTCACGTAGGCAGAGCTGATTGTTTAGCAACCAGCATGATAGTCAGGTAAGGAGACAATGACAGAGGGAAAACAACTGGTAAAGGAGACATGGATGAGGCTGGGATGGAAATCCTCCACAGTGGGGGTCAACCTTTTTTGGCACGTGGGCCACAAATCAGTCCCTGCACCCTTCCCAAGTGCTACTCCAACCCTTTCCTCTCCCCAATCTCCTGCTCTGATTTCTGCTTTCTTGCTATGCTCGCTGCCTAATCTCCTGCTCCTTCTGCTTCCTGCCCTATCTGCTGCTGCACTCCCTGTCGCCTTCCCAATCTGCCGTACAAGACACACTGAGGCTGCACATGCCACTTGTGGCAGTCATGCCACAGGTGACCCACCCCTAAGTTAGGATATTCATAAACCTTTCATAGGAAAACAACTAGCCTCTTCAAGGCCTGTTGGTGTTATCTACGTAGAGCTCCTGTCTCAGGGCTGGATCTTCAAGCAGGGACTGCTAATGCAGTGGGACCAGCTCCCTGCTCCTTCCTGGCTGATGCTTTGCAACTGCTGGAGTGTAGGAGCAGCTCTCTGCCTTGCAGGTACTACCACAACCTGGAGTTGAGGATGTGGGGGGCAGCTCCTTGCCCTCTGCATGGCTGATGCTGTGCCTAGGGAGGAAGGAAGGGAGGGGACAGTCCCTCACATTCTGCCTGCCTCACCGAAGGCTCCTGGCTCCCCACGGGCAATCTCCTGCTGCTGCAATAGTGAGAAAAGCAACTCTCTGTATGCCCTCCTTGCTTTGGAGGGCTTCTAGATCCTTGCATGCAGCCTGCTTCTGCTGCAATTGCCAGGAGTGAAGGGGCAGGTCCCAACACACTGCCTGCTCCACAGACAGTGATGGACCTGGGCTTCCACAGCCAGTCTCTTCCTGATGCAATAGCCAGGGACAAGGCAGCTCTCTCTGTGTGCAGGGGGCTACAGATCCCCACATGCTGTGGCTGCAAAGTCCACAACTTGCTCGGAGTCCACAAATTGACCCGGAGATTTTCCTATGCAAGTTGATTTTCTAGTTCAGGGACAGCAACTTACAGGTTAGAGCTGATCCATACAGCCTTTGGATCAGGCCACCCCGTGGCTTCAGAGGTATTTGGCAGGGGGGTAGCTCTGCCCACACTGCACCATAGCTGGGTGGCAGGGTGAAGCATCAGAGGCAGTGAGGTCCTGGTTTTTCTCAGACTCAGCCTAGGTCATTTTGACCCCTTACCTGAAAACCTTGCTGACCCCTGCCCTAGTTATTTTAGGGGCCCCCTCTGCACCCCTTGCATCATGGAAAGAGCACAGAGAGGTTGGAGACTGTAATGGTCACTGGGTTCAAAAAAATGCAGGTTTGTAAAGAATGGGAAGAACTAACAAGCTTTATCGCAGAGCACTAAATGACCTCCTGCAGAAATTTAGTTTCTCTTACTAACTGACTAACTAGGACCTAGGTGGTCCCTGAGGGACTATGGCCAAATCCCTCAATCTCCTGTTAGGGAGCATCTCTAAACTACAACTTCTTTCACTACAGAGGTAGGCCTGGCGAGCCTGGAGTATTTAGATACAGCACAGCCATGATAAATATGAATCTGCAAAGATCTAATGACCTCTGGCTAATGGCCCATGTAAATACTGTTCTTATATTTTCACTCTTGACCAACCAGTTTGATGACTCTCTTTCAGCTTTTTAACAAGTTAATCATTTTCTGTCCCCAGTGCTGAACACTTGCAGAGGGTTGTCTGATTCAGGTAGGAATATTAGGAGACCAGAGTAGGAAGAGTGCAATTGCTTCATTAGATAACAATTTGAAAAAACCTGTTTTGTTGTCAGTAGCCTCCTATGGTTGTAACCAAGCCATAAAATCAATGGCTTCTGTAACCAAATAAGGTCAGTGGCTTGGGAGCAGTCCTACGCTTCCTTCAAGAATCGTGTATATCAATCTGCAACCAGCTCTGATTTCACCCAAACATCACTGCTGAGAGAAGGCCATCTCCCATATCCCACTCTGTGTACACACCCTGAGAAAACACACCCGATGCATTTTGGAAAGTGGAGTGGGAGAAGGTTTTGGTACAGGGAGGCTGGTGATCATATTAGCAGAGCTGTTCTCTAGCTGCTAGCAGGACTAAGACAGTTAGCAGCTTCTGAAGCTGTGGGGATCATACTTCTTTGATTGGATACAGGCGGGCATGACTCGGTCTTGGATTGAAGGACAGTACTGCAGGTTTCTGGTACTTTTAAAAAGATCAAGATGTTCAGGAAAACCTTTCAGTCTGTAACCAGTATGAACATGTTGGGTTTCCAGGCCATCTATAGTAATAGTCTAAAAACCCAAAGTTTAAAGTCATTGGTGCAGGTGCCTTCATTCCGCACAGACTTAGGAATATAGTATCCCTCTCATCTAGCACATCCATAGTGTAAAAAAAAAGATTAAAGGTCTCTGCTTTTTTTGCATCTATGTTCTTATCTAAACATTTCTGGGGAGAGTGGCATAAAAAAAAAAATCAATCAAATAAACAAATAAATAATTTTTTAGTCACTTCATGAACAATATTTTTCTCTTGGAAACCCTGAACTAGTTGAAGGCTGGTGAGTATAAGTAACATCCATTTGCTTCTGCATAGCAGATCTACAGACATGAAAGCCTTGAAAAATTAATTCCAAAACTAGCAACCCCGCATGTTGAAGTTTTGATTATTATTTTTAGAAAACCAAATTCCCCTTGGGGCAGCCACCGCACATGAAATAGTCCACACAGGAGGGAGAATTTGTGAAAAATGTTTGAAGTAAAAACAGAAGGTTGTAATGTAATTCCTCATTTAGGTGAGACAGGCAATATCAAGCTCTCACTGCAATGATGTATATGGCTCTTGGGATTATGGGTAAAATAAGAACTAAAAAAAAAAAAGGAAAGAAAAACTTGGCGACTGCTTCCCTCTGACATATTAAAAACTATTGAAGTACATTATAATCACTTGCCAAATTTTGTAGTTAAAGCTCCAGTTTCTAGAACTGCATGAACTTGTGTCCAAAGCAGAGAAACTGATTGTGAGAAAGGACAGCAATAGTGGGTGTCTGCATCTGGGCCAACAGCAGCTGATACACAGCTTCTTCTTTTCCCACAATCTGTGCCAGGATGCATGTGCAGGGACTGTTGCTTAGTCCAGTGCATGCCAGGTGTGTCTACACATGTAATTAGTGCACATGAATAAATTCCAGAGGTCATTGCTCCAGAATTTTTTTGCTCCTAGGCACACCGTTTAAACATGTGCTCAAGAGAAAATAACTCCAGAGCAATTAGCTCCAGTTTATTCATGTGTGGCACATGGAGGCCAGTCATAGCTGCCTTGATGGATGCCATAGCTCATGGATGGCCCCATGAGCTAGCCTGCCATCCTGGGGTTGCTCCAACCAGACTCAATGTGCTGCAAAGGGGCTGGCTGTGGCATGAGGGTGTTTCAGTGTAGGGCCAGCCAGCAGGCAGCCCTGGCACTGAAGCACCCTTACGCCACAGCCAGCCAGTCAGCATCTACATGTGCGTAGCTGCACACCCAAAAAACTCTGCAGCAAGGGTAGGGCTTGTATTTACTAGTCCTACCCTCTGCAGAGTTTATTTGTTTCACGTATCCTAATACAGCTGCATATGTAGATGCCAATACATTTACTGCACAGTTAATTAGTCAGCTGTAGGGTAAATTTCTCATGTAGATGCACCCTTTAATGATCTTGCCCAGTAGTTCCCAAGTTCTTGAAGGCAGAGTGGCCTTTCTGTAGGACAAACTCTGTTCCGAGTGATACTGGTGTGACCGAGACCAGATTGGTTACTAAGGAATTTGGAGAGAATCAGAAGACAGGTAGCTAATTTCTATCAATGGCCAAGGGGCAAAAGTTTTTGGGTGGCACCTGGTTCTGGATTTTGTCACTTCGTAATAAAAATGCTTGATGTATCTGACAGAGTGAAGTACAATTTGTGTTTGGATATGTTGCTCTATTATGATCATAAGAAAATAAGAACTGCTATTTACTGGGTCAGATGAGAGGTCCATCTTTTCCAGTAAACTGTGGCGGGGTGGAATAGGGTATGACCAAGGTTTTTTCCACTGTTCCTCTCTCGCTTGCACCCTTCAGCATCTAAGGTCTATGGAGTTCTGATTCAGAGGCTGTATCCGTGTTGGGAGTCCCGTGTGTTGGGATTTTAGCCCATCCCAGGTCATGTATGCTCTGTACCAGTGCTAGTCTGAACTCAGTGAGGTACAAGGATCCCAAAACACCCCCAAAAGGCTACATCCACAGGAGTGTGGACAGTTGGTTCCCCGGAGACAGCTAGCAGCAGGACACCTTGTGCCGCTGCTAGTTTTCCCCAGGAAACACCTGTGCCATGTACCCTCTGGCACGCGGCATGTTATCCCAAGTGGGGTAAGGGAGACTGGAGCCAGCTGGGCTGTTCCCAGCAGGCTTACACAGGGCCCTGGGGGCCTCCTCAGGCTGCAGCAGTGGTGATCCTATCGCTTGAAGCCTGGCTGACAGATGAAGTATGGCTCCAGCCAGCCAAGGCTCTGGTTCTGAGTGCTGCATACTGCCCCTGCATGTGCCATTCCACTTTTATTTTTGTGCAGGTTTTCTTGACTCCCGAATATCAAGAAGTTAACCCCCCCATCACCATCATGCTGCTCTCTTGCAACACGGAGAACAGCTGAATGTGTGCTATGTGGCGCCGCAGACAAGTGTAGTGTACCACACAGCACATGGCCGTGCTTGTCTGGACATAGCCAAACAGCTTAGGAGGCAAAGTAACGGTCCAACTCGTCACAGGAGTGGGGCTGCCTGCACAGCCCTTTTGTACACCAGTGAATCTGGGGAGGCTCTTTCAGGTTCTGTATTGAGGGCTATGCCCAAAACTATGAGTGTGAGTATAAAAAGCTACAAGGGTACCAAAGTACACTGAGATTGCCAGCAATCAGAGATAAAAAATTGGGGAAAATGGTGTGTGTGGGATTGAATCTGCATGGACAAAAATCACCTTAATCCACGCAATGAAAAATGCACGCAGTGCATTATGCACGCAGTGAACAAGTCTGAGTGTCGGATGTGTGGCAAGTGGAATTTAGGAAGACCCTTTGACATTTCTAGAGTCTAGCGTATTGGTCCCGTGCACACATCACTAAACATTGCATAAGCAATGGGGACTTCTTCTGAAAAATGATTTAATGTATTTTCTAATTTATCACGCAGTGGCCTATTCTACTGTCTCTGAGCTCACCTACAAAACAGGACAAATCACTTTACTTCAATTCATGGCTTAGGCATTCTCTAACCTCTGTAAATGAGATAAGGGTATGCATTAAGAGAAACCCTTGATGGTAAATAAATATAACAAAGTACCTAGAAACTACAAGAAGCCTATTGCTTTCAGACGTTATGATAACGGATGTCATCTCTACCCTTTCTTTCTCGTCCCAGTGTGCAGTTCAGCCATTGATTTGCAGTTTCAGATAACTCACATTTGGAAGCTCTGTATTGCACAAAACCCTTGTCGGTGTCTTCCTCCCCCAGCAGGATGTGTTTACCATCACTTGAGTTTGTTCCTCAGTTTTTTTGTCCCTGATAACAGTTGCTGGGCAAGTTTTGTTTCTGTGCAACAGCATCATTTTGAAGTAGAAGTTGCAGATAGAGTGGGAAGGAGTTTCAGGGAAAGAAAGAAAAAGAAAAGAGAAGCAAGAAGGAAAGGGAACCACCACAGAACATGGCAGTGGAAATGGAAGAGCAGAGTAATTCGGGGGTGTCTGCAGAGAACAGAAGCATACTAGTAATCTGATGCATTGAGAAGGTATCAGAGAATAGGAAGGGACAACAGGTTCTGATGATGTAAAATGCACTGGGTGCATTTTTTTGGTGGTAATTACTACTTATCAACAAAGATAGGGGAGGAGGAACTGTTGTAGATGTGGTAGTTGGATGAACAAGTGCTTGCTCTGCTGCTAGTGTTTCATTTGTTATCTTACCTAATGATTATTAATGAGACCACTACAATGTAATTCTGAGCCTGCAAACATGTCACGTCTATTCTGGGATAAACCACTTCAGCCTGAGATGAAGTGCAACTGGTCAGACATCCATGTCCGTTGTCCTAGAAAAAAATCCTAAAAAGGCTCAAGCAATAAGAAATACTAACAGTTTATCCCAGGACATCACAAATTGCATCTGAACCATTACCCCAGGATTGCATCATTGAATCAGTGGCAGAAAAGTAGCATTTAGCCATTCACTAAATCCTGATTGGAAGGTCAATGTATATACATGCCAATCCTGGGATACTTGTTCTGGGACAAACACAGGGCACAACTGACCAAGGACCAAATATAAACTACATTTGTTCCTAGCCTAAGAATAGTGTGTAGGCAATTAGAGGTGTGGCTTTTTTTGAGCATCTGCTGTCAATTATTTGTCTAATGCTGCCTTGACAGAGCAACCTTTTCTCCAAAGACATGAGATCTCCAAGTGCTGTGCATGTGTTTTGGAGGACTGGGTAGTGGGATTCTCTCTGACATACATCGTTATTGGTTAGGCATCCCTTTCACCAGGATAGCTCCTCTTGGGAAAAAATTCCCAAGGTAGCCTCCAACCTTGGAGCAGTTTTGCCTGAAAGCTACTCTGCTCTTCTCATCCCAATACCTGAAAGCAAGCAACATATTTTGACAGTTAGAAGTATGAAAAGTCCAAACGAAGCCTTTTATTCACTGTGATGACACACCAAGAATTCTGTTCCCAGCTCACCAGGTTTTTAAGTTATTAAATGGATTACATTAGCAGAATAGATGTATGCAAAGCAATAAACAGTGGTTAAACATGGGGCAAGGATCAGATATTTAATCAACCACAGAAACTGCTTATTTCAAGCACAGCATAACCTGAATGTTCCCAAGAGGTTCAGCAACATCTGACACCTTGGATAAAATGGGGTTTCGAACAGCGGAAGTGCTGATCTCCAGTCTACAGGGGTTTCTGGTTAACTGAAGGCTGGTAAATGGAATTCTATGGTTGAAACCAAAACTACTTGCGAAGGCTGGAAAGGAAATGATCTCCATTCTTCTAAGTTCATAGTAAGGATATTTAGCTAAGGGTCATTTTGAGTCAGAGTTTGAATCGATTATAGCTGTTATTGTACTTTTGCCATCAATGGTCAGAGAGGAGATGAGGGGAAGGAATTAGGCACCTGAACATTTTTGCAGATCTGGCTCAGAGTTCTTAATGGGAGACCATGGAGAAAAATGTTTGCTTCTTGTGCTATCCTACTGGGTGAAGGTTCCTCTCGTAAACTGAACTTAAGGTTCACCCGGGGAATTCATCAGCTGTGTTAGACACTAGGACTGTGCGAAGCTTGTCACCGATTCAATCCGGAGGAGATATGGCCTGATTCAGCAGCCGAATCTCCAAATCGAATCAGAAGACCCATTAATCTCTCCAAATCAAATCAGAAGCCTCTGATTTGATTCGGACAGATTCAGCGATTCAGACGTAGACACAGCTTTATACGTTTTTTCTACATACCCCAGAGTACCGGGAGGCTTGTGAACGCGGAGATGGTGGGGTGATGGCGGGGAACATCTCATGGGAGGGCAGCAGACCTGAAAGTGGACCAGAAGCACTTCCAGTCCACTTCTGGGTTCGCTATGGAGCATGAGGGGGACCCTCCTCCTCCAACCACTGCCTCAGCGACTAGTGCCTCCTGGGTCTGGGTCTGGGGGGGGGCATCCAAGGTCCCCCAGGGTTCTTGGGTGCACCCACGGCCAATTGCTGAGCCGAGGTGGAGTGTGGGGAGTCCCCCACATGCTCAGATCCACTGACAAGCACACAAGGGGGGGCCCTGTGCTCCTGTGGGACGCTCCACTGCCCCAGATCTCCATCTGCCACCATCTCAGCGTTCACAAGCCGCACCTGGTACCTCGAGATATGCAGAAAAAACCCCACGTAAAGCTGTGTCTCTGGCCAAATTGCTGATTCTCTGAGTCAGAATCGAATCTTCAGATTTGAATTCGACCGACTCAAAATCAGGACAGCGATCCGAATCAGCAAATTGAATCACTGTTCTCTGAATCAGGCCGAATCTGAATCCAAATCAAATACAGCCCGCTTCACACACCCACTAGATACACTTTTAATTCTGAGATGTCCTCGAAACATGAAAGGGTAGCCAACCAGTGAGCTTCTGTTGAAAAGCTGGTGCTTCTCAGCTTTACAATGCAGTGACAGTGTAGCATGGATATCTAGATTTATGGACAGCTAAGCAGGCGAGGGTCCTTTTTCAACTATATTCTATCATGCCACTGGGCAACGTTTTCTACTCCTTTCTATTCTCATCAGCAGCGCAGGGCGGCGACTGCTGGCTACTGTTTTCAGCAGGGTGCCCGTTTCCTAGTGCAAGTGGGATGTGAGACAGAAAAATGCTGCGGTAAAAAAAAAAAAAATCACCTCTTAACTGGAAGTGTGTGTGTAAACCAACCACTGCCGTGTCTAACACACACAGACCTGTTTCAGCCAGGTCCCAGTCATGACGTCCTTGCCATATTTTGTTCTCAGCTCTTATTCAGTCTCACCAAACAAAAGCCTTCTCATTGAATGAAATTTGTTTAAAGTACCTCAGGATCTGGCTTATTGAAAAGATGCTGGTTGGCTGAAAAGTATCTTTTGGAAGAAGTATGTGCATGGGTGGGTTGAGGGATTAGGGATTAGTTGGGGTTTTGAGTTTTGTTATTTGCAATCTAAATACCATCTTATTCGCACTTAATACACGAGAACCAGAAAATGGCACTGTGTAGAAATAGATCAGGTCTCATTCCTTTTTCCATTACATTTTTAGTTTTGCCACTAAGCTAATGGAATCATTAAACATTAAGTCATTTTAGTAATGATAACTGTTCCCCACACAGTCCAACTATAAACATTCGCATTGTTACAATGAAAACCTGGCAGGGAGCTAATTAGAAATAGTAAGAGTTTTAATTGAAGAGCCTCTGACCATTAGGGCATTTTCAATTTCTAGCAGCATCCCAGGTGACACTGCTATAGAAAGGCAAAACTGAAAAGAGAGAGAGAGAGGCTAATTGGAACAATTAATTGAAACAACACACAGTTAATTTCAATTATAGCAATCCTGACTGCTCTCCAATCCCTTGCTGTGAGGGCCTGTTGCATGAGGATTCTCTCTTTGCAGCATAATTCAGCCAGAAGGGCCTTGGTTCAGAGCTTATGATTGTGTATAAATTATTTGTACGACTAGTGCCCAGAAACCCTACTTATAGACCCACCATGTCCCATGCTCTACACATACAAAAGAAAAACATGTTACCAGCCCTAAACAGCTTCCAGCACATTTAGGCATGTGCTATACTTCATGTATTTGACGAATCCCAACCCTGTTCAAGAAGGATAAAAGTCAAGCATGTGTTTACATGTGCTTCAGCAGGCCTAAATAAGGACGCCTCATGGAGATCCAATGTCCTCTAAATCAGGAGAGGATCCAAGGGGAGCGTGGTTTATTTTCTAGGGGTGTGCGAAACAGGCCAGATTCAATTCAGATTCAGTCCGAATCAGGGACAATGATTTGATTCATTGATTCAGATCATTGTCTCCGATTCAATTCAGCTGAATCTGAAGATTCAATGCTGATTTGGAGAAATCGGCAATTTGGTCATAGACACAGCTTTAAAATGTTTTTTCTACATACCTCAAGGTACCAGCCATGGCTTGTGATTGCTGCGGTCCTGGGGCAGATGAAGCGTCCCACAGACATGTGGGGGAGCCCCCCCGTGTGCTCAGCAGTGAACACAGAAGTGGACTGAAAGTACTTTCTGTCCACTTCTGGATCTACCAGGGAGCACGCAGGGGGCCCTCCCTGTGCCCCCTGAGCTCAGTGATTGGCCACAGGGGGACCCTGGGTACCCCCCAGACCTAGGAGGCAGCAGTCACTGAGCCAGGGGGGTATGGGCAGGGACCCCTTGCATGCTCCCCAGCAGACCCAAAAGTGAACTGGAAGTGCTTTTGGTCCACTTTCAGGTCTGCTGTCAAGCCTGCCAGGGACCACCCCGTGCTCCTGTGGGACACTCCATCCACCCCAGCATCGCAGCATTGAAAAGCTGCCTGCTACCTTGAAGCATGTAGAAAAAACATTTAAAAGTTGTGTCTATGTCCGAATCACCAAATCTTTCCGAATCTCTCCAAATTGACTTGGAGAGATTAGAGGGTCTCTGGATTCGATTTGGATTCAGACGTTCAGCCACCAAGTCAGGCCAAATGTCCACTGAATCGAATCAGGGACCAAAGCTTCACACTGCCCTAATATCTTCCCTCAGCTGCGCAGCGCTTGTGCAGTGAGCTCTCTCTGAATTGCTTCCTGTAAAGTGCCATGAGTTACAGCCAGGGCAGCATGTCTGTCAGCACCCTGACAGAGCTTACGTACGTGCACTGCACAAAGGAGTTGTGACCAACTACCCTGCTCCCTCTTTCTGGGTTTGCCTTTGCTCTAAATAGGAAGTCACTTACCAACTCTGCATTAGTTTCAGCTTCCAGCCAGATGCATCCCAAAAGGCTGCGTAGTGCAGGCAGTTGTACTTCCCTAATTGTCTACAATAAGTGATGACCTTGCTTATCACGTAGCAGGGTCATTGTTCTTGCAGTCTCTCTAAGGAGCAACTGATCTTCCTGCTGATCTTGCCCATGTCTGGTGTGGTAGCACATGTGCCTGTCAGGATTTAGGGTACATTTCTGCCCAAGATTGATTTTTTAGGTAAAATACACCCTGCATAGGCCTGAGCTGGACTTGGCTTCAAGACTTTAGCTGTGCTGTAGCTTCATATTGGGAATGAAATGTTTGATTTTGCTACTAGCATTCATGTTATAGGCATAATGGCTCCAAAATCTGCTTGGTGGCTGGTATATAAACTGCCTGCTCAGTGAGCCTGGGACATGACTAATTATAGTTTTATATGGTTGAATGAATCAAGACAGTATCTCTCAAGAAAGAGTCGACTGGAGAGTAGCATGCATTCATAACATGCACCAATATTTTAATCTCCTTTTGTCATGCACTGTGTTCCCTGCAGCTTGTAACTGAAACCGTTATTAGTCACCTGCAATTAAAACTCTCTGAATTCCTCCCCTGGACGGTTTTATACTCCCTCTTAACGCTCTGCACAGGATTACTTCCAAGTCATTGCAGGGAGCTGAATCTGAGGCTGGGTATTGATGGAGCATATCAGAAATGGAGAACTATGCAGCCCTTCTGAGAGCCAACTGCTTTAACAGACCCTGGGTCTTTTAGCCACTGTGAAAGCAAAAGAGCTGCAGAAGAGAAAATTCAGAGAACTTAAGTTACAGGTAATAAATACAAAGTATTGCAAATGGCTGTGCCAACTGGGTCCCAGTCCCACGCAGTTTGGCTTTGTCTGTGGTTTGCTATATGCAGTACTATTAAAACTTAATGAAATGACCAAAGGAGAGTCTTTCATCGTGGTCAGCTAGCTAGCAGAGGGAGAGAGCACTGAGGTACATGTCTAAATTGTGATAGTTACATTTTTATACCGCTGTTATACACTCATACTCATTTTTACTTAAGTTATTTCTCTCCTTCCAGTGAATTAAACTAACAGTTAAGATATTTGTATGGCTGAAGAGTGGTAACATTAAATTGCAAACTCTAAATCGTTTGTGCAAGCTAAAAGATGACCAGGGTAATGCTATCTCCGTGCTTCAAAGGAGAAAAACATACTGACTGGACATGGTTCAGGAAGCATTTTTTCTTCCTACATACATTTAGTGCACAATTAGCTAGAAGTAAGTGGAAGGCCTTTGTTTTAAAGCTCAGCTATTGATTATCGTTGAAGGCTTGACAAAAAGCTAGTTGGACCAATAAACTGATCAGAAATCTCAGTACCTATTTTCTCATATTTCAAACTACATATTGGCTGGGTTTGAAGACAATGCATGTATTTCCACTTGTAAATTTCTGTCTTCTAAGCTAATCCTGGGAAGGTATTTTCCAACATTTTTGTAATTCAAAATGTTAGTTGTACATTCTTTGAGTTCAGTCACAGATGATATTTTTCAGGTAGCAGTTGTCATCTCAGTATGAAATCTCTAAAGTTATACAAAACGAAGCAATTCTTTTTAATCTTAATGAAAACGACATGGGCTCACTGAGTGGAGAACGTAATCATTTTCACCTTAATCAATTTTTCTAATAAAAGGTATAGGCCGTATGCATTTTCAACACTGGGCACACCTACAAGTGTTATTAATGTGCAGCAATTAACTCCGGTGCATATTACGCTGGAGTTTATTGCTCCCAAGCACCATGTGCATATGAGCCTGGGACTGCAGCATGTTGAGCCAGGTCAGAGCAGCCTCAGCTGGCAAGGGTCCGAGGGGTCGGCCTGCCAGCCTGGGGCTGCGCTGACCTGGCTCAGCATGCTGTGGAGGGGCTAGCTGGGGCACAGGGATGCTCCAATGCAGGGCTAGCTGGCAGGCAGCCCCACACTGAAGTACCCTCTTGCCCCAGCCAGCTGGGCAGCATCTGCAAGAGTATTGCTGTGCATTAAAAAAAACTAAACAAAACTCTAGTGCAGGGTAGTGGTTGTATTTACAACTACTAACATGAGGAGGAGTTTATTAGTTTACTGCAGGCTAACAGAGCCACACATGTAGACGCTGAAACATTTACTGAAGAGCTAATTAGATAGCTTCACAGTAACTGTCTTGTGTAGACAAGCCCGAGGATTTGTTCATGCAGGAAACGGAACATACATAAGAAGAAAATAAAACAAAGATTAATTCATAATTGGCGCACACTGTTATGGCAATAAGCAAGCATTGCACTGACGTAGCAAACCCTAACACTGTGCAGGATCAGGCTCTTAAGTTAAAAGTCAGATTTGTTAGTGGTGTTTGATACCGGGTTATGGTTCCCTATGATACTACTTTGGTTTGGTTTGAAACAAGCTCACTCTTAGTCCAGGTTCCAAATTTTGTCCTCACATCAACTTGTTGGCTTACTCAATGTCATCCCATCCTTTGGGGAACTTTATTTTCTGTAGGTCAGGTCTCTTCTTCGTTCTTTGGCTTTTTTTATACTACTCTGGCAAGGTAAAAGTACAAGCAAATGCAATTTGTATGGAAACATAAATAAAATGTTAGTTTAGAGCAACTCTGTAATACCACAGTGATTGCAAAGGGTTTATGTATAAATGAGAATCAGGACCCTTCCTCTTTTTTTTTTTTTTTTTTTTTAATAGGCACGTCAGTTAGGACTGCGGACAGAAGTAAGTCAATGCCTGTAAACACATAACAAATCATGTCTTTCTGCTTCAGTGTAATACAAATATAAATGACATCAGATTGGAAATCGCAGCAGGAACTCATGCCCAGCTGGAGAAGGAATACTGTTAAACCTGATGTAGAATCTGGGGCATTGCTCTGATACCGAGACACATTTCAATTTCATTCTTTGGGAGTTATTATCTGTACCTTTTTTCGTTAATACCCATGACCCAATTGCATTCCTGCCGAAGTCAACTGCAGTTTTAATGGGTTTTTATTTTTTTTTCATTTTAATAGGCAGTCTATTTATAGAAAAGCATGTAGCTGAAGTCTACACTCTACTTCGGAGATATGTTTTTAACTGAAGAGTTAAATTCTACTCTGTAAATTGTAAGAATTATTCTAACAGCAGTAGTTTATGATGCTCAATGTGCTTGCAATATAGGGAATTCAGTATATGTTTAGTAATAAACTGAAAAACAGACTTTTAAAAAAAAAGTCCCCAAACATTATGATGCCATGGTTGCAGTTCAGACTGGAGACATAAGTGATTTTGACATACAACATCAAGCT
This sequence comes from Caiman crocodilus, assembly GCA_030014935.1. Taxonomy (NCBI): domain Eukaryota; kingdom Metazoa; phylum Chordata; order Crocodylia; family Alligatoridae; genus Caiman; species Caiman crocodilus. The sequence goes on from JAGPOW010003395.1 coordinate 14,102,156, forward strand.
GCCTAACATCTCTCATAGTTGGTTTTCTGCCCAAGGAAATTTTTGAGGTGAAAAGCTTCAGGGTTATCAGAAAAAGCATCCATGCAACATTTGACTTCAGCCAGAGTTTTCTCGCTGGCTTTGAAATGTCACATAGCAAAGATCTATTGGTTGACCTTTCTCCCAAATTTGAATTTTCTAGATGTTCTGAATAAAAACAGAAAAAAAAACCCAAAAAAACCCTTTCCTTTGGGAGTACTTTGTCAAAACAACATCAGGTAGGTTAGACGTCTTTTGATAATTTTTTTTAAATCTTGGCTAAGTCTGTGACTGTATTAGAGAGTGTCGGAAAGGTTAGAACCATAAAAGCACTTTACCTCGCTGGTAAATATGTTTTAAATTTTTTTATTTTAATTTAGAATTACCTGACCATGAAAGCTCTGATTTTTTTAATCGGTTTATGTATGGCTGGAATACAGCTTTACCATCTTTCTCTCTCATGGACTATTGACACACATTGATTCTTTGCACCCCGTGCAGTCATGTACAGTTGTGAAAATGGGCCATAAAGTTAATGATAAACACAATCAAGTTAGAACTGCAATATAAAACTATTTCTGTAAATGACTAAAAAATAGAAGGGAGGGAAGATTTAGGCTGACTTTTTATAAATTGAGGAAAACGTTGGAAATGGACATACCAGTATAGCAGCTACCTATAATATTTTATCTGCTCACAGGTCAACTCATTGTGTCAATTTATGTGCATCTGGCAACTCCCAGACATTGTATTTCTATTTTTGAATGGAATACATATTTAACAGATGCACATCCAATATGCCCTCAACGACTTCAACAATTTTCCTCCTTGATTTATAGAATAACTCTACACATATATCCATATAGCATCTATATAATATTCAGAGAGGCTAACTTTAGCATATAATTCCAGTCTCTTTTTATTTTGTAGAAGTATCTGTTTTTTTCTATGTAACAACTTCTCCCTTTTGGGCAGAACTTGTGTTATGTTATTAATGTATTATTGAACTTTCGCAATACGGACAACAATAATGATAAGAGATCATTCAAAACTGAGTTAGGAAGTGAGATTCATAAACCAGATATGCTGAATCAAAAACTCTTTTAGATGTATGAGCACTAATGTATCCTTCAAACAGCTGGAAAAACTTTACTGGCACAATACATTAATTTAAGCATTTGAATGGATACAATCAAATTAGAAATTTACAACTGCTTTAATTAAGCAACTGAAATGAATGAGTGAATGTGGTTTGCCTGCAGGAAAGGAGACAGCGGAGTTTGCCATGATCAAATAGGAAAGAAGAAACTATCAATATATTTTTTCTCTCTGACAATAAGAATCACATACAAGGTACCAACAGTTGCAACTACAGGTATATATATAATTGAAATCTGTTTATTTTAGATAAAGCAAAAAAAAAAAAGCATTTAGGTTCTCATTAGAAGTTAAAAGGAATACATTTTTAAAAGTGCTGAAGTGACTTAGGCAGACAAGGTTCTTTGGGTAGACGTGTGGTATCTTTTATTAGCCCAACTAATTAGTTGGACAAATTGTTCCTTGCAAGCTTTCAGGCACAAACACCCTTCTTCAGGCGTAGGGAGAGTCTGCTGATGTTTTGTGTGCTCTCCTGTGTGGAAAGGAAGCCAATATGCAAAGTGCAGGTCTGTGAAAATGCCGATGTGTGGCAATGAGGATCAGAGGAATGGGAGGCAATAGGTGTGAAACAGGTAGGTGGGGGGAGGGAGGAGGGGAATGTTAAACTGGAGAAAGAACATTCCCCGTCCCCCTGTCTCACACCTATTGTCTCCCATTCCCTCTGATTTCCACTGCCACACATTTGCATTTTTACAGACCTGTATCTTGCATATTCACTGCCATTCCACCCAGGAGAGCACACAAAACACCACCAGACTCTCCCTATGCATGAAGAAGAGTATCTGTGCCCAAAAGCTTGCAAAGAACAATTTTTCCAACTATTTAGCTGGTCTAATAAAAAGATACTGCGTCTACCTAAAAAACCTTGTCTGCCTATGGCCTTAGACTGACATGGCTATATCTAACAACCCTGAAGTGACTTAGGTGCTTAAATTTATTTCAATGAGATGTAGGTGCATAATCTGCTTAGGCTCTTTTACAAATCCCAGAGTTACCTGTATCTTTGGGCACCTAAATACATTTAAATATTGGGTTATAAAGGATTATGGGCTCAAGTCTCAGAACAATAAGGACCTCTTTGAAAAGTCACTGAAGTTAAATGAGTCCCATTAACTTTCATTAGTTTAGGATCAGGTGGTGGTGTTTGGGTATACCACACGTGTACCCTGTACTCCTGACAAGGTTCATAGAGCACTGTTGCATTATATGTTAACAAAATTCATGCAGAACAGTTTAGCTGCCTTAGAGCATATCCCCATGGTAGCTGCACTGTTTTAGCACAGAACACGATTTCATCAATGCAGTTCGTATGGTAACAGTCCACAGTCAACTGGGATGGATGATGGAAGCCTTGTTTTATGCAACTTCATCTTCGTCATTTAGAGAGGAAAGACTCCAGACTCGACTGAGTACAAGGGCTCAATACTTTGCTGAGCCACACAGTTCACGGGCAACGTTGGGCAAGTTCCTTAGTCTCTACGTGCCTGTTTCACAACTGTAAGTGGAGGTGATTATACTTCCCTATTAGATAGGAAGCTGTGGGTAAAGACTGTTAAGTGCTCAGATATTCCAGTATTGGGGGTATACAGGAGCTAAGAGATCACTGCATTACACAACAATTTCCTAATGCAGAAAACACTGTTACTAATATGATGAGACTTTTCTATTTGTAATCAGCAGCCCAGCTGGGAAGGGTAAGGAAATATTCTTTGATTCATGGACTACTTTCAGTTTCAGGGTATTTACCATTTCTTATCTGCTAACACAAATAAAAGCTAAGCTTTATCTTGCAAGATATTAAAACTGCATGACATGAAGTAGCAATATAAATATTAAAATTCAAATTCCTTTTTAAAGAAAGATATCATGAATCACAGTTTTGGCTATTACACAAACTAATTCAGCTCTCTTACTGTGCTGGATTTACTATGTAGGTCTTTTTTTTAACTCAAACTAGATTAGCGTGTTAGTAGGTCATAATGGAGCTATTGTTCTGATACCATGTACATTCCAGTGCAATTCTATTACTGATAACAATGCAGCTTGTGGAATTTAGGTTGAAGGAGAATGCTATACCTTTACGTCAAATTATTCAATAAATGTAAGTGTAAATAAAGCGTACAATTTTATAACGTCAAGTGCTGAGACAAATATTTTCTCCTTACTTCAACAATAGTCACTGAAATTGTAGAATCTATTATCTGGAGCACATTTCTGGCAAGTTATATAATAAGCAGGTTTTTATTAAGAAATGGAGCCTCCCCTCAACCGCAATGCTAAATCTAGCCATCTAGAGTGAATGCTTGAGATTCTTCTGGGTAAAAAGAAACACAACATAAATGAACTTTTCGCAGCCATCTGAATCTAGGTCATTGAATCTGTACAGCCAAGTTGCTGTATGCACAGTTT
>JAGPOW010003395.1:14115505-14139279 GCA_030014935.1 Caiman crocodilus
CCCAGCCCTGTGATGGCATGGGGGAGGGAAGTGGAGGACGGCTCCAGAAAAACTAAAGGATCAGGCCCTTTGGACCATAGAAATCTCAACAATCAGTGTAGAAGCAAAATTCAAAGAACTTATTCCACTCAGGTCCCAGAACTCTAAAAGAATTAGCATGTGAAATCATAAGGCTGATAGCAAGGATTTCTAACAAATCAGTCAAGCTGGACTAATTTCAGATAACTGAAAAATTGGAAGGTGCAGCATTTATATTATAAAAGGGAAAAGCTATCTGGGGAACTTTAATTCTGACCACAAAAACATGCAAGGCTGCTGGCCAGCTAGGCGCTGCCTAACCTTCAAGGGGCACAATCCTTTATTTTCCTCTGGACCTCACCCTCCTGTGTCACCGTTGGTAGAAGCGGCAAGCTGGTCCAAGTGACGGCAGGAGGCACCATGGCTGCCAGGTGCTCCAGGACTGTAGTGCTTTCTCTGCCTGATGTGCCCAAGGCACTGGCCCCAGCCCCACTGTGCCTTGGTGTCTCCACTTATCCTGACTTGGGAAGGGCCACACATCCTGGCATGCTGGAGGACTTCAACTTGAGTGGAACAGCTGCAGAGAGTGGCTACACCTTAATGAAACAGGAGCAAAATTATTCAGATTAGAGATAATTTTGTCCTGGAGTGGCAGAACTTTAAGATGAATAGTAAGTGCTTTAAACCACTTAAAAAGGTGTTAGTGGGAAGCCAATCTAGACGTTAAGAACTCCAGAAGCTGCCTAAAATTACTGTGTAACAAGGCCCAAACTCTGTTTGTGCCACAACATGATTTTAAAAAATTTGTGTTGTTTCTTGGAAAAATCTAACTTTGCTATGGAAGGTCATCCCTGACAAATTACCTTGCAGAAAATTCACGATCACTAACAGAGCAGAGATATTCAAATCTAAATTATTCAGATTCTTGGGGATATTATCAATAAGGACGCTATTGCTACCCTAAAACCTACTAAGTATTTTTCTGTTCAATATTAGTACACCAGAGCTGATGGCAGTGACTATTAGATTTACTTCTGCAGAAGAAGAAAGTGGGAGAAGAAATGGTGGTATTATGGTCAAAGTGTTCATTTTGGGGTTTCTGAGTGGTTGCAGTGAAATGTGGTATTTTCAATGTTGTTTTAAGGGCTTAAATTATTTTTTTAATCTTCCTGTTGTACTGGGATGCAATGAGCCAACATGTGACCAACCTGTTTCCGGGACCCTCATGTGAAATGAGATCTGCATATTTCAGTAATTAATTTCAGGAGTCTATGGGAGCACCTACATGTGCATTAATATGCTTTAAGTTTAGTACCTCTGGGCACTTTTATATGTGCTCCAGGGGCACAAGGGTTGGGATGTATTTTAATTAGAGAGGCTCCCAGAGCCAGTCTAATTAAAACGCCACCACGTCTTGTGTATCAGTGTCCTCGTGCTTAAAAATGGTGGTTGGGGGGCACTTGAACTAAAGCTCATTTGATGCACCCTCCAATGTGAGATACAAACTAAATGTGCGATTAGGCTGCCCTAACATGCAGTAGTGCAAGTGCATGCTTTTTAGGTAATGCTTAATGCACAGTAGTCTATTTTACCGTGCATTAGCATAATAGCATGGTTTTTTTAAATGCTGTTTTAATGTGCAGTAAATAGGCTGCTGCGCATTAAAGCACACATGTAGATGAGCCGGATGACAGTTTAGTTTCAAATGGCCAGTGATTCAAACCTAAAAGGGCCCCATGATAACCAATGCTCGAAGCAGTATGGAATTGTTGACCCACATAATCTGCAAATGTTAATTTTTGTGCAGTGTGGTTCTTTGGCATGATATATGTCATGATGTTAGTACCACAAGTGAAAGGCCTCAAGAAGTTGAAGTGAATATTGAATCAGCTAAAAGCCTCAGAACAATTCCTTATAAGTTACCATTCTGATAAATTTACAAGGGTCTTAATGCTAAGGAACTGGCTTCAGAGTGAAACCAATAAGAGAAAGTTTGATTGCAGGGATGGAAATTAACCATTAGCTAATTCAGAAAAGAAATACCGGTAACATGAAGATTTCCTATCTTGTTCTGAATACCAGCATGCACTTATAGAGAAATTTTGTAACTTAAGGGGTACCACAAGCTGTTCTGTTTGTTGTACAGTATCTCTTAAACACTGAAGAATTACAAAAGGATTACAACAGCAGTGCATTGTTTTAAGCAAAGCATAGAAGATGGGCTGCCCTGCTGAAGAGAGAGTGACGTAAATGCCCTGGGTCTTTACAATAAGCTTCAAGTTCCTGGCAGACGTTTGAAACCTAGATCATGCCAAAACAAGTACTGGATTTTCTTTCTAAAAATAAGCTATTGTCTTTTTTTTTTCCCCAAATGCTTCCATTGCACTCAGGCTTCTATTAACATGTCAGAAGTTGAGGCAGTTTTTGAAATTTAGGTTTATAAAGACATTTTTGCATTCTACAATAGTTCAGTCTCAGATGCCCGGGACTTGCATTTATTTCAGTTTGAAATCTAAATTGTGGAAAGTTGGATATATCCATCAACAAGTTCATATATTTTAAAGTGAAGTTTGTTGAAGATGCTAGATGCTAAACTTCACAAGCAAGTTTTTGTGAAACAAAGCTTTAAAGGACCAGTTATGTGTTTGATTTCCAAGGCCTTACTTTTCTTCATGCTTGCATTGTCATTGAAAAATAGGAATTATGAATCTTATCCCCTTTGCTTTTATTGGGCAGTTAGGAAATCAACAAGAGAGGACAGCAAAAAGGATTTCTGTGTATCCTAAAGTCTATAGCTGGCAGAGGTGTCTGTGCCTTGGCTCCAGCCATCTCCAGAGCTTTCCTAGTTCCTAGCAGTTACAAGGAAAGAACTATGCTTTTTTCTCTAAAATTATTGGTGCTGTTCCTTGGGACATTATTATGCCACAGGTTGTCACTGGATGTGGTATCCAAACCAAAAACAAACACACCACATTTCAGAAGTGTTGCTCCATATAATCACTTTTCTGATATAATAACCGATTCTGGTTTACCCATGCACATGAAGTCACACCTTTTTACTGGATCTCTCAGTGAAGGAATACTGAGCACTCTTTGGCAAGCGCCCCGTGCCATTTATTATTAGTTAACCAATAAGATACCCAAGATAGATGAGGACAGTCCCTGACCTAAAGAACTTAGTAAATGGCAATCAAAAAGATGACAGTGCTGGGGTATCTAGAAATAATTGTTTTATTTCCACAAAAAAATGCAATGGGACAGATTCTCCTCCTCTTTTCTCCTTCTGGCAGCAGGACTGATTCCAATATGAATTGAATTTTTGTTACAAAAATTTGACTGATAGTTGAGGAAGGATGTGATATTTAACAAAAATAATGTACTAATCTAGAGTGACATTTGTAAGCTCATAAAAATCACAGACAGATGGAAAAAGTCACGTAGGTCATCCCATCTGACAATCTGCACTTTGCAAGAATACTTCCTACATCATTCTCATTAGCATCTCATCTCATATATGATGACTCTTCTGCTACATTTCACTGCCCAACTGCTCTGATTATTAAGAATCCTTTCCTAATGACTAAGATTTTCCTGCTTTAGCTTCAGGCCATTGCACCTTGTTCTTCTATCTTTGGAGAATGTGAATAATTCCCTTCCTTCATTTATAGTGTTACCTTGAAAGTATTTATAGTCTGTGAACATAAGTCTCCTGAGTTTTCTCTTTAATACAGTTCCCTTCAGTTTCTCTCCATACTCTGTGCCTTAATGTTCAGTCATTGCTTTGTATTTTCTCTCATTTTTTAAGCCAGCTCTCTAATCATCTGAGGATGGCAGAGGCTCCATTCTTGTGCCCCCTCTAAGTTGGTGTCCAGGGCTCATACTCCAGGTGCCCACTGATAGTTATGCTGTTTGTTTTATAATGAAAAGTATTAGGCAGACTTTGTGGCAGGTACTGCCACCTTCGATACAACCCCTTCTACTATATAGATCCCATAGTCAGTTTAAAATCTTGGTGCATATTTCTCTGCCAGGTGCAACCTTAACTTGAATAAATTTAAAAAAGAATAGATTAGCAAGGTCATGGTTAGTGCCAAGTGAATAATATAAAAAGAGATTTGTAAATTCCTTCCAAGGTGAAGAATTATCTTAGATTCTTTTTATAGAAAGGAAAAGATGAGGAACAGCATGCTTAAAATTCTCCGAGTAAAACAAAGAGTTTTGCAGTTGTTTTAAAGGAAAATATGTACCAAGTTCTCTCTGGTGTTGTGTGTGGGAACACATTACTTGTTCCTGACAGCTGACTCATTTGTAACATGTTCGTCAATCCCTCGCCTCAAAAAAAATAAAATAAAATCACAAAATTTTAACCTCAAAAATTGTGGCAAAATTCTCAGCTTGGAACATCCTCCTCCCAAAGCCTCTAGTTGTTCTCCTGTTTAGATCCAGTCACTGAGCAGAAACAATTACCTGTGATTTACACAACCAGTTTAACAGCTACAGTAACAAATGACTTATCTGAATGGCAGTGGGAATGAATAGCTTACGAACAGCTTCTACGGTAGTACTTGTGTATGTAATATCAAGATTGGTTTGTGAATTATTTCTGAATAACAGAGGCAAAATATATCAAAAACTTATTTTTTTCATTAGAACCAATTGAGTTACTAGCTACTTACCATCCACTTTGGCATTTACACAGCTCCCATCAAAAACCTCCTACTATATCATGGTTATTAATATACAGATCTTCACAAGAGCTTAATCAAGCAGGACAGCATCATTTCAAGAGAACTAACATACACAGCATGCATCTATACATGCACTTTACTATGGAGTCATAGTCTGCATAGTATTCACAGTTTCATTGGGTCGGAAGGGACCTAAGTAGATCATCAAGTCCAACCCCTGCCATGGGCAGGAAAGAATGCTAGGGTCAAACGACCCTGGCTAGGTGTTCATCCAGCCTCCTTTTAAAGACCCCCAGGCGAGAAGCAAGGACCACTCCCCTTGGAAGATGGTTCCAGATCCTAGTCGCCCTGACTATGAAGTAGTGCCTCCTGATGTCTAGCCTGAATCTACTCTCCGTCAATTTATGGCCGTTATTCCATGTTACTCCCAGTAGTGCTTGGGGGAAAAGTGACTCTCCCATAGCCTGCTGGTCCCCCTTGACCAGTTTGTAGGTGGCCACCAGATCTGCCCCCTCAGCCTTCTCTTGTGGAGGTTGAACAGGTTCAGGTCCCATAGTCTTCACTCATAGGGCCTACCTTGCTTTCTCCTGATCACGCAAGTGGCCCTCCACTGAACGCCTCCCCGCCCCCGATGCTGGCCGCATCCCTCCTGAAGTGCAGCGCCCAGAACTGGATGCAGTACTCCAACTGTGGCCTGACCAGTGTCACATAGAGGGGGAGAATCACCTCCTTGGCCCCAGTTGTGATGCATCCGTGGATGCATGAAAAGGTGTGGCTGGCCTTCCTGACCACGTCCCCAAATTGGTGGGCCACGTTTATTTCGGAATCAATGACTCCGAGATCCTTTTCTGCCTCTGTGCTGATGAGAAGGGAGTTCCCCAGCCTGTAGGTCTGCTGCTGGTTCTTCCTCCCCAGGTGCAGCACCTAGCACTTGTCTATATTGAAACCCATCCTGTTTTCATCTGCCCACCCCTGTAACCTGTCCAGATCTAATTGCAGCCTGTCCCTCTTCTCCAACATGCCCACTTCTTCCCACATCTTAGGCGTCATCCACAAATTTGAACAAGGTGCTTTTCACCCCTTCATCCAAGTCACTGATAAAGATGTTGAGCAGTGCAGGCCTGAGGACCAAGCCCTGGGGGACCCCACTGCCCACATCCCTCCAGGTTGAAAAAGACCCGTCCACCACCACTCTGGGTCCCTCCAGCCAATTTGCCTCCACAGTCAGATGGGTCACATCAACACCATAATCGCCTAATTTCTTGAAGAGAATGGGGTGAGAGACAATCAAAGGCCTTCCTGAAGTCCAGAAAGACTACATCCACCGCAGCACCTGCATCTAAGGATTTTGTGACCCAGAAATACACCTGAACATAAATCTCCTGAGTTCTCTTTAATACGGTTCCCTTCAGTTTCTCTCTATACTCTCTGCCTTAATGTTCAGTCATTGCTTTGTATTTTCTCTCATTTAAGTCATCTCTCAAACCATCTGAGGCTGGCAGTGGCTCCATTCTTGTGCCCCCTTAATAGCATGTGTAGACGTGCCCAGAAATATTACGCAACTTCCACAGTAACACATGAAAAGTCAGAGCCAGGAATTCAACTAAGATCTGAGCCCTTGTCCAGCATCTCAATTAAAAGATCATTCCTCCTCTCTACAAGACCCTCTCAGAGAAAGAGAAATATTATAGCTTTACATATAATTTACAAAATTTCCATCATTACTCATAATTTTCAAATTATATGTACCTACTTGCAGCAAGCTGCTGTATAAGCAATTACATGGGCTTATTAACAAGTGCTGTAAAGATCACCAAGACACCAGAAATTATAGGGATAACAGAAACACAGTGGAAGAGCAACCATGACTGGAATGCAAGCACTGAAAGGTATGCACTATTCAAGAAAGAAAGCAAGAAAGGTAAAGGTAGAAAAGTGTTATGCATTAAAGATGTAGAAGGGATAACATGGATAAAACAGAAACTTGTCTGGACCAAAAGAACTTTAGGGAAGGATGCTAAAAACTTGGATATAGCTGGAAGTCTACTACAAGTGCGCAGTGTTAAGATTTGGATACGGGGAGTGATCTCTGTAATGTTATTAAAGGGAAAAATACTCCAAAACTTTGGTGTGTGCTCTTCCTGGATGGAATGAAAAATAAAGCAGCCAGAGGCTGGGCTGGTCTGCATACAAGGTAGGCAGTCAGTGAAGATGTAGATTGAGGAGTCAATGGGTGAGAGTCAATGGGTGGGGGACGGGAGGGGGAGAGAAGGGGGATGAATAGTGGAGAAGTACCTGGGGCATCAGATGTTAGGCAGGTTATAATGTGTCATAAATCCAAAGTCCATGTTTTTTAGTATCTAGGAGGTTGATGAAGTGGACTTCATAGGCTCGTCTTTGGGAAGTGTTTTGTAAGTTTCTTTTGAGGATAAAGACTGAGAGATTGGAGACAGTGATTTTCTTATGAGAAATGTGCCCCCACAGGTAATTGAGTATTCCTGTCTTTGATAGATTTTCAGTGTGCTAACCTCATCACCAGAAGCAATCTTCCTCAGACCCAGAACACACCAAAAGGATGCAGATCATGCCATGACAAGAAATGCAGAACCTGCCAACACATCTCCACCACCTCCACAATTGTGACACACTACAACAGAGCCATCGGCATTCCCGGATCTTACAACTGCACCTCCAGAAATGTAATACATCTCATCCAATGCACCAAATGCCCTGGTGGAAAATACGTAGGTGAGACCAAACAACAACAACTGTGCACCAGAATGAACGCACACCGGAAATCTATCAAAGACAGGAAATACCCAATTACCTGTGGGGCCACATTTCTCACAAGAAAACTACTGTCTCTCCAATCTCTCAGTCCTGATCCTCAAAGGAAACTTAAAAAACACTTCACAGCCTATGAACTCCACTTCAACCTCATGGATACTAAAGATCACAGACTAAATACAGACATTGGATTTATGACGCATTATAACCCGCCTGACAGCTGACTCCCCAGGTATCTCTCCACTTCTTCCCCCTTCTCTCTCTTCCTCCCCTCCCCAGCCTGTCTCTCACCCATTGATTCCTCAATCTACATCTTCACTGACTGCCTGTCTTGTATGCATAGCATACCAGCCCAGCCTCTGGCTGCTTTACTTTTCCTTCCATCCAGGAAGAGCATGCCAACTGCTGAAACTTCCTCAGCCTGATGAAGGATTTTTGAACCTGAAAGCTTACTTAAAAAGTGTTTTCTAACTATTTAAGTTGATCTAATAAAAGAGATCAGATTCAGCCAAAGAACTTTGTCTGCCTATGTCCTTAGACCAACATGGCTACGACCTACACCCCTCCAAAACTTTGTGCATTTACAGGAGACTTCAATTTCCCAGATACTGCTTGGACAACAAAAGGTACTAATAAAGTCAGAGACCAGTTATTGCTGGCTATGATACCTGACAGATTTCTTCAAAGACAGTCAATGAACCAACAACAAATGATGCTATTTTGGACTTAATTTTTGTAAGCAGTGTAGTGAGTATATTATAGATGAGCTGGTCATAGAATAAAATCTGGGAACAAGTGATCATACATTGATTCAATTTGAACTAAGTGGAAGGAGACACAGAAATAGCTCCGTAATTAAGGTTTTTGAATTTTCATAAACTAAAGCTAATAGAGAAGTTAACTGGACCAAAACAGTAGTGATCTGAATACAAAAGCAGCTTGCAAACCAAAGGTACTAACGTATTTGTGAATTATATCCTAAGGAAGAGGAAAAGTTTGTAGGGAAAGGTTCCATGCCTAACTGGATGAATGACCACCTTGAGAAGGATATTAGGAATACCTGTAGAACCAAAAAGGGATGGAAGACTGTTCAGCAAACAGAAGTCAAGATGTACAGAGGTAAAAATAGAACTGCTAAAACAGACTTGGACCTAGCAAAGGATCAAACAAAGCTCTTCAACCATATTAATAACAAGAAAAAAGGGAAAAAGTGGAACTGCTATGCAGCAAGGATGGGATAGAAATGACATCTAGGCATGGCCCAGAAAGTAAATGAATATTTTCTCATTCTTCAATAAGGATGGTGATGTGGACTATGAAGACAAAAAAAAAAAATATCGGAGTGACTAACGAGAAGGAGAAAATGGAAAAAGAAATTTCAACAACCCATGTAGAAGCAAAATTCAAATCCACTCAAGTCTCAAAATTCTAAAAGAATTAGCACATGAAATCATAAGGCTGGTAGCAAAGTTTTTTAACAAATCTATCAAGTTTGGGGTGATTTCAAATGACTAAAAAATGGAAGCCTCAGTACCTATATTAAAGGGGGATGTCGCCTGGGGGTCTTTTATTCTGATCACAAGAACATGCAAGGCTTTAGAATAGATTCTGAAGGAAAAAATCATAAAAGGTGTGGAAGTAAATGGAAAATGAGATACAATGCAATATGGATGTACCAAAATTAGATGCCAGGGTAACGTGGCTCTTACCTTTTTTCCATAAGTGACTGTCTAGATAAAGGAAACATGGATAGATAAGTCTAATCTATCTGACTTGAGTAAAACATTTGACATTGGGTTATCTAAAAAATGTTTATGAAGCTTAAGAAGAGGGAAATTAATGAAAAAATCATAAGGCAGGTAGAGAACTGGATAAAGAGGAGTATGTAAGTGCTGAAAAGGAAAGTTTTGGGTTGAGAGAAGTTACCAGTGGAGTATATCAAGGATTGGTGTTGAAACCAATATTACTTTATATTTGCATTAATAACTGACACAAAAGGTAGGTATGCAAATGAAATTTGCTGATGGCATGAATCTGGCAGACATTAATAAAGAAGAAGACCAGGATATCATGTAGGGAGACCCAAACAGCTTTAAAGCCTAGATTAATAGAAATACGATGAAATTCTACAGTATAAACTGCAAGGTCATGCATTTGAGAACTAATAAAAAAGAATTTCTACCATCAGTTAGGAGTTGAAAATAACAGAGGAGGAGAAAGACTTAGGTGTAGTACTTTATCACCAGATACTTATGAGTCACAAATGTCATAAAGACTTGAAAAAGGCAAATGCAATCCTAGGATGTTTCAGGACAGGTATTTCTATCAGAGATAGGGAAGTGTTAATACCATTGTAGCAGGCGTTGATGAATCTAGAATCGTATGTACAATTTTGGTTCCCAACATATATAAAAAAAATTAATTCAGACCAATAGTTACCAGAGAAGGGTTATGAAGATGACATGGGAAGTGGAGAACCTATCGAACTAAAGAAAAGTAGAAGATTGACTTATTTAGTTTAGCAGAAAAAAAAAAAAGGATGAGAAGGGATCTGACAGCTCTCTAAAAATACATTACAAGTAAAACAGTGGGAAGGAACAGAAGTATTCAAGTTAAGGGACAATATTGACACCAGTACAAAAAGGTGTATATTATTCATGAAGAAATTCAGGCTGGAAATTAGAAGAAAGCTTCTATTCTTCACAGCAGGGAGCTTATGGAGCACCCTCCTCATAACAACAAAAGACATTTTGAACTAGGTCAGGTCCTCCTATCCAATTATCCAGTCCCTACCAGTTCTAAGTCATGGATGTTTCAGGGGAAGGGTATTGGAAATGGAGTTCATGTAATAATCCATTTTCATGTAATAATCCATTCCCTGGCCAACCTGCCAATCACTCAACCGGTTACATCCCTAACAGTTGCGTTTCTTGGCCTCTGATGGACCCTAACCCCAGAAATGTGTTTAATTCTGTTTTTAATCTCATTTATACTGCTGCCTTCCACAACGCCCATGGCAATGTATTCCACAACTTAATTGTGTCATGTTAAAAAGTACTTCCTTTGTCTTAAAACTTCTGTCAGATAATTTCATGATGGATCATTTTGTATTATAAAACATAACAGAATAACAGTTCTCTAGTCACTTTTTCCAGAGAACTCAGGATTTTATACACTCTGGTCATATTCTCCCCCCTGCCCCCACTTGGTTGTCACTTTTCCAAACTGGAGAGTCCCAAACTTTTCAGTCTTTCCTCATACAAAAGTTATCACACACATGACCATCTTTGTTGCCCTTCCTTTTCTATTTCTGGTATATGCTTTTTGAGATGAGGAAACCAGAACCACACATGCGCACAAGACGTGCACAAAGCATGGACTTAATATGGTGGCATAGTATTTTTTTGTTTTGCATTCCAATGCATTCTTAATGGTTCCTAATATTTAATTTGCTTTTTAACTGCCACTAAACATGGTGTGGAGTTCTTTTAAAATGCCAGCTCAATAATACCATGATCTTTCTTGAGTGCTAACTGAAAATTCAGAGCCCATTGCTGAGCATGAATAATTAGGTTAACATTTCAACATTTGCATTACCTTCTATTTGTCAATGTTAAATTTCATCTGCCACTTTTTTGCCCGCTCAATTTTGTAAGATCTTTCTGTAACTCTGAATGTAATTACTCAGGATAATTAAGATTACACAGGCTCCAACACGGGGTAACACAGGCCACAACACAGGCCTCTGTGGATCCCACTTCTTACCTTCCTTCAATTTGAAAAATGACCCTAGTCCTATCCTCTCATCCCTTTTTCCCCCCATCTTTTAACCCATTTTCAGTACAGGAACAACCATTCCTTCAATCCCATGACATCTTTGTTTCTTTAAAAGTCTTTGATGAAGGATATTCCCTGGGTTCTCCCTACCCATATACTTGTTCACGCATTCAAAAAATACACTCCAGCAAATTGGTTAGACCTTAATTTCCCTTTACAGAAAAAACATACCGTCTCATTCATCAGCTTATATTTATCCACATGACTACTACTTCTGTTTTTTTTATTATACACCCTACCAATTTGTCAGGAACGGAAGTCACGCCTACCTATCTGCAGTTCCTTGAATCACGTCTGGAGTCTTTTTTAAAGAATGGTGTTACATCGTCTCTCGTCCAGTCCTCTGACATCATTTACTTTGAGTGACAGGCTGCTTATTTTTGTTAACAGTTCTGCATTTGAGTTCCTTCTGATTCCTTGGGTGAAATCCATCTGGTCCTGGTAATTTGTTACTGTTTTTTTTAACAATTTGCTCTAAAGCTTCATTCAGTGTACTGTGTAAGAAAAATGGATCACATGTGGGAATCTCCCTGGCATACTCTGCAAAAGATCCAGTTAGCCTCTCTACCACTGCCTTGTCTTCCTGGGGCATGTCTGCCCCCGTGCAGGGGCATGTGTTTGCCACAGCACAAGTAGCAGTGGCACATATCTGTGCTGCTGCATTGTGCCCCAGGGCACGCCCCTGCACACACTCTGGCACGCACCAAATTGTCCCAGGTAGGGTAGGGCAGGCTGGGGCCAACACCTGTGCTGGCCCCAGAAGACTTGCCTGGGGTCCTGGGGGCCTCCTGGGGCAGCAGTGGTCCCAATCTAGCCGCACAGAGCCTGCCCACCAGCCAGATTGTGGCTCTGGATGGCCAAGCTCCATTTCTGGAGGTACATGCTGCTGTCACATGTGCCACTTTTTACAACTGGGGGTGGGGTGTTACATCGTGATGTCCTAGTATCAAGTTTTGGCACTGTGCTGCAAATTTGAAGTGCAATGCACAGTTGCAAGTTCACCACGTGCAGTTTGCAGCACCACAAACTGCACACGCGTGCTCATCTGGAGTAAACTTTTCACACCCTGGTCATCCAATGGCCTCACTGTATGGCAGGCTTCCTGCTTCTGATGTTCCTTAAAAATATATACTATTGGCTTTTATGTCTATTGTGAGATGTTCTTCAAATTCTTTTGTGGCCTGCTCTTTTAGGGTTTTCCATTTAGCTCGCCAGAGTTTGCGTTCCTTTCTATTTTCCTCATTTGGGCAAGACTCCCATTTTTTGAATGATGCCTTTTGCCTCTAATAGCTTCTTTGACTTTGCCTTTAAACCACGCTGAATGTTTTTTGGGGCCATTTCCTGTCTTTTTTTGATTTGTGGTATTCATTTATTCTGTCTCTCTGCTGTAGTGTTTTTAAACAGTTTCTATGTTGTCTGTAGGCATTTACCCTCTTGGCTGTATCTTGTTGTTTCCTTGAAACTAGCTTCCTCATTTTGGTGTAGTTTCCCTTTTGTAAAATTACATCTTGCAGTGCTGGATTTTTCTCTTACCTGAAAAGATGGGACAGTGGAAGCAAAAAATCCTAACTAGATTTCAGAGACAGCTCGATTGTTTTATAACAGTGATGATACAATTTGGCGCCTGCAGCAGCTGAGGACTGCAACTGGTATCTTAGAACAGGGGTGGGCAACATCTTGTAGTGAAGGGCTGCTTTAACACAGCTCAGCTCTGAACACTTCAAACCTGCCCCACAATGGCACTGCCAGCACTGGAACCACTGTTGTGCAACTGTCTCTTCCTGTCACTCAAGCAAAATGCCCCACAGCCGAAATGAAATCCTTTCCAGTCCTACAATCCAGTCACCAAAAATCTCACTTGCACTTGAAAACTGATGGAAAAAAAATTAACACAATTCTATTGATATCTACAGCATATCTGCATGATGCCAGATACCCCAGAACTCATAGTTTATTTTATAAGCAAGAAAAATAAAACTTTGGACCCATATGTAGACAAATTAAATACACTGATCATTTACATCATGCACTTACAAAACAGATAATGAAAGATGTGTGCATTTTACCAGAAATCCTATATAAGCAAAGTGTAACAGCTCTTCAGAATAATGTACACTGAAGAAAACTAACTCCCATATATATTCAAAAGACATCAATACTGAAAAAAAATAATATAATTTAAACATTTAAGAGAAATGCCATGAAATTATGTTTCCAAGGTCTGTACATCTACCTAAATTTTCTTGGAAAACACCACCTGTGTCTGACAAGAGCCTCATTTTAAAACACTTCACCAGCTGTAATTGGGCAAAGTACTGGAAAAGAATATGCAGCTCAAAATGGACAAGAACCTGTGTGAGTGGCAGAAACGTTCTGGGGCTCCAAAGTGAACTCGTCATCCCCTACACCCCTCCAAAACTTTGTGCATTTATGGGAGACTTCAATTTCCCAGACTAAATCTGGGAACAAGCGATCATATATTGATTCAATTTGAACTAAGTGTGCAGTAAGCAACATGCACTATGCAGTAAGCAACATGCATCAAGTTGCAGGAAGCGTGGGACCCAGCAAACAGAATCACCCTGCGTGCTATCCCATTATCCAGATTCTCCGCTTGCCTATATTCCACCACTAGTACGTGGCCTAACGGAAGGGTCTCCAAAATCTTCTGTATTCTGGACTTTGTGGAAAGGCCAAGAGTGCCCTTTGCTTAACCAATCTGTAAAACAAAAGCCTATTTCCTATTGCATTTCTGGCCAGTCTCGCATAGATGCAAAAGCTCATTCAGAATTCTTCCCATCTTTTCCCCCTGTACAATTTATTCTGTTTTCTATACTGTTCTACAAATTTGAATCTATTCAAAATGTTGTAGCTTGTCTGCTCATTCATCCACGTAAACTGGAACACATCATTGTCTTCATATAAGTCCTCGGCAGTTACAAGAGGGGTATTATATTTTATAAGACCTTTACAGACTTATCCTAAGTCCTTAACTACATTTCTTTCTGTTCTCTGACCTATTCTCTTTACAGCCACATCAGCCCAGCACTTGACCCTTGACCACATTTTTAATTAATATTTTTGTAATTTTCAACAACAGCAAAATAAATATCATTTAGGGCAGAGGAATAAAGCTAATTATAAGCAAACAATATTTTGGGTTTAGCAACTCAGATTTAAAAAAGAATATCTCTCTCTCTTTTTTTATAAGTCTAATCTATACACTGATACTTACAAATTTTTGAAAACTGGAGTTATAATGCCCTTTTCTTCTGCTGGATCTGGCCAAATATTACATATACATTTTTGGAGAAGATACGGAATAGCCTAATATTAACAAATTCTTATCTGCAGTGCATTTCACAAACAAAAGAACACTTTAAAATAGCCTGCAGCCCACACAATAATGAAAAAAACATTGGAGTCCCAACACAAATACCTCATCTTTGGTTATTCGATAAGAATATAGAATTTATGTCAAGTATCATTTAAAAATCTGTTAAGAAGTATTTTCCTTCTCAAAATAAACCCAAGTTAGTGGAAGCATATAACAAATTGTGACAGTAGTAGGTCTGTATCCTCAAGTTAAATCCTTATCAAACATCTCCTGACTTAGGAATCAAAGCCTGCTTCCCCTACAATTATAGCATTATCTTATATCAATAAGAAAAATGCCTTTTATATAGTGTATGATTTGTGTTCGTGTAGGGGTGTTTGAAAGGGAATGTGGGTATCTCAAAATGTCTGTAATGTACATAGACAATGTCTAATATATATAGACAAAGAATTCTATGACTAATATTATTTTTATTTACCAAATAGAGAAATAAAGCTACCACTTGTTCAGAAGGAACAGGAAGAAGCATAATGTAGTGGCCACAACAGATGACTAACTCACCTCAACTGAATCGCATGTGACCTTGTGCAATTCATTCAAACAGACCCTTCAGTCATAAAACAGTAAATTGAAAATAGGTTCAGGCTATTTTAGTAGAACCCCTTTCAAAATATTACCATTTCTTCACATTTGTTTAAATGGGTTTTTTTAAATATTTTCTCTTGTCTGTCACTCTACGAGAGAGCCACACAAACCATGGAAAGTGACAAAGTAACTGACTAACCAGAGAAAATAATGACTCAACTCACGTAGAAAGGGGTGAAATCTTGACCTCCACTGAAATCACCAGTGGAACTCCGAGGGTAGGTACAGACAATCAAAAAGCCTGAGGCTGAATTGCTTCAGTCCTTGCCCATTAGACTAGGCTACACAGATTAAATTGAAACAGAAGTAAACAGACATTTACCTTTGGTTCAGGAAATGCAGCCATATGCCTGCAGTGTCCCAGGCCAGAATCCAAGGGACACCAGAGCAGGGCTCTCTGGCTATGTTCACTTCCTCTTCCTGCTGCCCCTGAGGTTTCTGGGATTTACAGTCTAGAGTTACAGTAACAGGACTCTGCAGGGTTGCTTATTACTTCCTCTTCCTGCTTCTAGGTGCCTCTGGGACTTGTAGTCCATAGTTGCAGCCAGCAGTAAATTTGAGCAGGGAAAGGGGTGTTTAACCTCCATTCCTTGGCCTCAGACCCCAGCAAGTTTTGCCGGGGGGGTACCCCCTGCCATAGACTGGGTTGCATCCCCAGCCAAACTTGTGCCCCACACCCCCTGTTGTCAGCTGTCCCTCACTGCTACAGCTAAGGAGCAGAGGGGCAGGGCCAGCATTGCTCTCTGGAGCAGACAGCACACTCCAACCCAGGGCTGGAAAGCATGCTGGGATGCGAGGGGACTATGATTTAACTTGAACCAGGAAGGGGTCTGGAACAGAAGTTTCATAAACTGGTTTGACCCAAATCAGTTAAGTCTGATACTACATTTAACCAGGTTTATCTTAAACCAGTTTCAGCCATTTTGAAACTGGTTTATGTGCACTGAGCTTCTGTTCTGCTACAGGTTTAAACCCATTTCTGATCACGCAAACCAGTTTGTGTGTAACTTCTGTCCCTAGCCCCACGGACTTCAATAGAACCGGAACATCACCTGAAGCATTATCATTAATACAAAGCGTACCAAAAAAGAAAAGAAAAAACAGTCTTCTCCCATCTGTTTCACCATAATAATTATAAAAAAGTTTCCTGTAACAATAATAGGTCAATATATCAGAGAAAAGATAGTTTTTTAACGTGATGATAATCCTTACAGTTCTTTCTGTCTCAACTTCTCCATCTTCTCCAGAGACTGTGGAATCTCCATCCCTAGAAATTTTCAGAAGCAGGTTAGGCAGACACTTGACTGAGACAGTTTAGTCAGGGATGATCCTGCCTTGAGCAGAGGGCTGGACTAGAAAACCTCATGAAGTCCCTTTCATCCCTACTTCCTATTATCCTTTGATCTATAACATAAAGGTGACTCCACCTATTTCAGAGGAGTTTGTGGGGCTTAATTAACTGTTTCAGAACCTCATGTGAAAGATGCTGTATGAGTTCAGGGCATGATTAATTATTATTATTATAGTACAAGCTGTCCAGAAAGTGCAATTAGGGCAGTCAGTGTTGCTGATAGCAGCATGATTCACATAAATATAAAAACTTCTACACATTTTAGAGGAAGAAACTAAGGAAGCATTTTTCATTTCTTTTGGACCAAAAAGCTTAAGATGGATTTGTCTCTCAGATATTTCTTTCTTTCTCTGTGTGTGTGTGTGTGTGTCATATCCACAAGGCTTTTCCCTGCCAGGTTAGTTGTATGCTATGGACATCGCCTGACTTTATTTCCTTAATACATTATTTCTCCCAAGATTCTGGGGGCTTTCAAAATAGTGCTTCTTGTGTCAAGCACACAACATGCAATAAAAACTGGTTTTTCCAGCAGGGTGAGAGTGGGACAGAGGCAAAAAATCTCATTGACGTTAGATGATGTTTATGTGAGTCACTAATCCTCATGCTTCAGGAACCCATTTGGAAAAGGATGGCACAGAATGTTTACAGCAAAAGGGGTCAGGAACATCAACCCTACTAAGATTTCAAAAACATTGCTTGTATTCCCAAAGGTGCATCCTGTCCTTTCATTTTTTATTTTCTTTCATAACTTCAGTAAATAGTAAATCAAACCTGCTACTGCTGCAATTTTACAGTCCATAACAGAAATACTAGGAATAACAGCCTCAGTTCATTGATCAGGTAACTAGTTGCAATGTGTCAACATTTTTAAAAGCCTCACTGTAAGATGATATCACACAGTTTCTGCAGCCCCAAGTCCACAATAAATCCAGACAGTAGAGTTGGTGCTGATGGAATTTGTTTTCCCGTAAGTCACGTTCCAAAACAAAGGCTCTGGCTGATTCCTTCAACTCCTTCTTTGACACTTCCATCTGTTTCAGCTCTTTCCAGAGAATCTCAAGCATCCAAGAAGAGAATCCAAATATTCACCATTAAAGGGCTGAAAATACAGTTAAAGCAGGAATTTCCTTTGAATATTCTTTAATAATAAAAATAATCACCATATTATCATTATACTAGTTTGTCATAATACTTCATATCATATATTTTAAACTTTCTTTGTACACATTGATGAACTGCTCAATAATAGCACATATAAGCAGGCAAGTACCATTGTTGCAAATGAGAAATTTGAAAGAGAGCGCCCCAAATTCAAGCAGAGTATTATGCCATTGTAGTGAAGTGTACAACAAAGGAGTCAGTGGTAAATCAGGTAAGAATGCAGGAGTCAGTTTCTCTAATACACAAATGCTATATATACATGAAGCTCCATAACCTGCACATTCTCTATATTTCATGGTATATTTTAACAACCTCTATATTAATGCAGATAGCAAATTAGACAGGTAGTCTGTTCTCTTACTCCCTATCCCCCTTCCCCACCCGCTGTGTGTGTGTGCATGCACAAAGACAGCTTTGGAATTTTTTTTGATTAAAAGATCTTACTTAATTGGGTAGTAATGATTAATGATTACTCTTCACGTGCCAGACTCTTTGTCTCTCCACAACAATTGTTAGATCTTTCTCTCATGATGTTTCCACCATCTGGATCTTTCTACTCTTAGCCCGCTCCATGATTCTGACAGTTCAAGGAAGTCAGATTCAGTCAAATGTTCCAAAAACCCAGCAGGAATACACGTCATACATGGAAACAAACTAAATACCAAATCCCTTCTACTCTCTGAGACTGATTCGGGGACCTTTAAAAGTTGTTTCCTACACTCTGCAGGTTCTTAAGTACTGTTCCTAAACTGCGGCTTCTGCATGCTGTTTCACCTTTTCCCCTCAGCATCCCATCTCTGTACAGCGATGATTTTTTGTTTATATATTTGTATTACTGCGCTGCCTAAAAGTGCACTGTAACACACACTTTAACTGATAGTGTGCAGTACAGATCTGCTTTGAATTCACTTTGTGTATGATAAAAGTGGAGCTAAAATAAATGGCTCAAATTGTAACCACTATATCAGTGTACGCAAGGGATTTGCTACATGTTGATCTCTCCATTTCTGCGAAGCAACATCCCCACAGAGATGATCTTGACAGCGTAATATTTTAGTGTAGCCAAACTACTGTATTTTGTTTAAATGCACTGACTTTGGACTCTCCAGCCCACATACATACAAGCACACGTTTAACTTTGCACTCATGAGCAGACTCATTAACAGTAACATATAGTCATACATTAAATTATGCACAATTTGGAACCTGTACAGGACCAGAGCATCACTGCTCTGAGTGTACAGTGACAGTGTAAAAACTGTATCTGTAAAAAGAATATAACATGTATGGAAAACCACAGTTCCATTTTAATACACCAGACTACACACAATAAGAAGGCAAAAAATGACAGGCTTAAACATCTGCAAGGAGCAACATTGTTTTTACTGTAGTTACCAAACACGTTTCTAACTAACCATCCCTCTCACACACATGCACTTTTTCTCCTATTTTGGGGAGTTGGTATCTGTCCCTACAGTATTGCTTTGCAGCAACGAATGCAGCCTGTAGACCATGCGAGGACAGCAGAATTCCACAAGGCCTGAGGGAGCACGGTTGTTGGGTTGGGGACTATGTGGGTGCATCCAGACGAGTGTGCATGTGCAGTATGCAGCACCGCACATGCAGACATTTCCCATGCTGCTAATTTGCAACCTAGAGGGTGATTTTGACACTGAGAGATCCCAGCATTAAAAAAACTCACACTAGAAAAAAGCAAACCAGCACACGTGGCAGCAGTGTGCGCCACCTAAAACTGGAGCCTGGGCGGCCGGAGCCACACTCCAGCTGCTGGTCAGGCTCCCTGCTGCCAGATTGCTGCCTAAGACCCCAGGTAAGGCTGCTGGGGCCAACCCAGGTGCTGACTCCAACCTTCCCTATCCCACCCAGGGCAACTTGCCATGTGCCAGAGCGCACGTGTATAGGCATTTCCCAGGATCAAGCAGCAGCGGCATATATTGTGCTGCTGCTGTGTGTCCCCAGGGAAACACTGTGCATTCATTTGGATGCACCCTGTGAGCTGGTTCCCTCAAATATATTTTATTACCAGAGATGTGATCCCTAGATTACATTCAAAATTAAATCTTATGCTTTGGGAGTCACAGAGCAAGCAAGCTACATGCTGTCTGCCCATTTAGGGCTGGACATCTGTCTGCTACGTTAACTGTGAGAGCAAAATCCATTCCAATGCACTTCCATGGGCAGTTCCACGCGTCTTCTGTGGGATCACACAAGACAGCACCAGGAGCCTCGCAACAGCGTAGAGTTTCCAGCAACCAAAGACCCCAGCACCCAAAAGAGTCCCTTTCACCAATGGACTCGTGGTCACGTCCCTGAAACCAGGCATTAGGCTAATAGAGGTTTAGCATGATATGTAATGTCAACAGCCAGAAATAGCAACCCCCTGCTCGCTCTCTCACTGCAGGATTCAGCAGCTTGAGGAGCTGGCTGCCAACTCTGAAATATAAATAGCCCCATGCACAACATGCGCATTAGGCCTGTTTAAAAAAAGTAGGGATGGAAAGCCTGAAAACCTAATGCTAAATCTAGGAACAAGAGCAAATGGGAGGGGGGGCGGGGGGCGTCTTTTTCCCTCCTTTCAGGAGGCTGAAGTATTTTGCTGCGTAATCCCAATCTACTCTGCTCTTCATTTAGGACTCTGTACTGGATGCAGGATATTATTTGTCCTATTCGTTAATAAACGTACATTGCGGATGAGATTCTCTCTGTTTACAATGTGTCATTCAAGAATAACGAGCCTTTAGTAGGTCTAGATTAGCTCTGAAAAAGGAACTGGGAAGAAGGAAGCAGGAATGAGGAACCAACATCAGTCTCACCCTCCTTTCCCCCCTCCGGGTTCACCCCACCTCCTCGCTGAATACTAGAAAGCCTCCCAGAAAAGAATAAAAAGCCACCCATGCTTTCCCCCCACAACACTTCAAATAAAAGGTTAGGCTTATAATTATAGTTCATTCGAGGTGATTCCTAATTAGCCGGGAGCTTTGATGAGAGAAGGCAGAAGTAGCAATTTTCATGCTCGGTACCAGGGCCCTATTATTTGAAGTCCCAGTGACAGTGACCGCGGGGGACAGGCTCAGCAGGGCAGGGAAAGAAACCTCCCGGAGCACAAGGCAGAGGGGATCCAGCCAGCCGGGCCGTTTCCACACACGCCTGCCCTGCCCGCGAGCACCTCGAGGGGAGCGGGGTCCCCGCGGTTCCGTCTGGCGGAGGCCGCTTCCTCGACTCGGAGCAGGGAAGGGACCTCAGAGGAAGGCACGCAGCTCCGCGCAGGACGGGTGCACGCCACAGACCCTCCCAGCCCGGGCCGCGATGGCCGCGTGTGCAAGGACAGAGCCCCCCGGTCCCCGTCCCGGTCCCGGTCCCGGCGGCGGGCGGCGCGCCCCGATCATTACTCACCGCGGCGGCGGCGGCGGCGGCGGATCCGGGCGGCTTCACCTGGGCACGCGGCGGCAGGTTGTGCGCATCAGGCAATCAGGGCTGGGCGGCGCTGCCGAGCCGAGCAGGCCGCCGTGAGTCACGGGGCGGGCCGTATAAGAGCGGGGCGGGGGCCACCTCCCCCTTGTGCATGTCCCTCGCTCCCTCCCCGCCGGTGCCTGCTCCTGCTCCTGCTCCGCTGCCCGCCTGGATCCGCTCGCATTGTCTCCGCCGGAGCCCGCCAGCCTGGCTCGCCTCGCCCCCCGCGGTATGGACCGGGGCGACCCCCCCCGCCTGCCGGGGACTTGTTGTGCGCCGAGCCGCCGCCGCCCGGGCACGTCGGCGTGGCGGGGGCTCTGCCTGCTGCTGGCCGCGCTGTGCTGCCTGCGCTCCGTGCAAGGTAAGCGGGGCGGGGGCGCGCCTGCCTGCCTGCCCGCCCGCCCGGCGCTGCCGCGCTTCCCTGGCAACCCTCTCCCTCCCCGCGTGTCCTGGCGCGCGCTCGCTCGCTCGCTCGCTCGCCCCCCCGGCAGGCTGCGTGGAGGGCACCTGCCAGCTGCATCCAGAGACTGCGTACACTTATTGCTTTATCCCCCCCCGGACGGGAGAGTGCTGCCAGTGCAGCCCCGGGGAAGCCCTGGACCAGCTGAGAGCCTCAGCACTGGCAGCTTCTTCCTGGCGGTCTCTCTTCCCTCCCCCGCCCTACCTGGGAGAGACCAGCCTTGGTGGGGCTGGGCCTGGAGGCATGTCAACAAAGAAAGGGATTCTGCTGGGGCTGCTGCTGTGGCTCTAGCTGATTATTTTCTTTCTTCTTATTTTGGTGTCTTTTTTCCAACTTGCTGGCCCCACAATTCACCTGCAGCTCAGTCTCTTGTAGAGATGTTTCACCCCCTCTTTCTTTCTGTTGTGTTCTGCTTCTAACTCCTTCCCCATCAGCAGGGCTTCTGCCTCCTGAAGCAGACTAAGGACCCCCAGGGAGACCCCTTCTCTCCCACCATCCTCCTCGAGCAGCTGAACTTGAGCAGAGTTACAGGGGTTGGGGATGTGGCTACCAGGGCTAGAGTTGGATTAAAACCTTGCCTAGTCCCTGCTTGAGGCCAATTGTAGTCTCCTCCATTGTTTGTAGAAGTGTTCTTTTGGTTACTGAGGGGAAATGGTCAGACATTTCCATCTCCTGAATCAGTCTGAATGACAGGTCCTTACCCTTTTACTTAGTTGTGTGCACCAAAAGCACTGCTAATGATGAGTAGGGTCCTCAATCTTCCCCTCTGCCCCCCCTCCCTCCCTTCATTATTAAGAAAATAATGCTGAGGTGGCAGGTGGGACTCATTGTCTAGCTTAAACCTGTGGTGTTGGGGGTCTTAATTTTTTAAGACTAATGTCTCTGAGAAATGACAAGGTAAGTGTCTGACAGCCTGTTGGCTCCCTTAGGGAAAGAATCATTGGACCTGAGATTCTGGTGGGGTCTTGAGACTTGTTAGGATGTGCTTGCATGGGTTTGTTTTGGCATCTGGCAATTGCTGCACAGCACATGATACCTCTTGGGGTTTGGTAACAGTAGGTTAATTGAGAGAATAGTGGGTGTTAAAATACACCTTTTTATAACTCTGCCAGGACAAACCAGGCCTCTGACACTGAACACATGTGGCTAATAACTATTTTGCTTGGGCAAGGGGCATGCCCAACTCCTCATTACGAAGCACACTTTAATTAGCAAGAGCTATGTTCCTAGGACCTGATGGTGGGCAAGCATCTTTTAAAAAGTTTACAGCTTAGTTGTGCTGTCCCCTGCACCTAGTCCTCCAAAGTACCAGTTTGGATTTCCAGTCCCACCACTTTGTCTGTTGCCTGTCTTCCTCTTTCCTATCTGACTCGGGGTACGGAGTTCCTTCTCTTCCTCCTCAATCTGAGCAAGCTTCCAGTAAAGGCCATAATGGGATAAAACTACTCAAACCTGAAGAGAATAGCTCAAACTCTAGAACAGCTCAGTGTAGCCAAGCAAACTCACTGGCTCTTGCCTTCTAATAATCTGACGAGAACTGACCAGAGTAGTCTGTTCAGGCTCTTGCTGTAAAGAAGCTCTTTAGGCCACCTTAATAACAAATTGCCAATTTCAACTCCTCCTAAGGACAATCCTGAAGAAGGCAAATTTGTTCTTGCTTGAGCTCTTTTAGGCTTCCCAGTTGAGTACTTTTTTTAAGCTGTTGTAACAGCACCATGTGTGAATTACTCTGGCAACATCCATTGCTTCAGATAACTTGGTCACTCCTGGAAAATGCTACATGACCAAAGGGCAAATGGTCAACTCTAACTTTGACACTTAGTTGCCTTGGATCCAAGTCTGGGAGATCTAACTGTTATAGGAATTCTTGGTCTGTACTGCCTAGCATGATGACTACAAGCCCGTTAATTGGCTTGGAGTAAATTTGGCATGTGGCTCTTATTTTTGTGGTAGTGTTTGGCTAAACTAACATGCAACAGGGCATGTAATTTGGCTTTCAGATAAGGTGGTCTCCATCTT
>JAGPOW010003395.1:14151037-14181991 GCA_030014935.1 Caiman crocodilus
ATGAAACTATTGTTTCTAGAAAATTAAACCCTCAGCAGAGGGAAATAGATAACTAGGTAAAGTAATTGTTTTGGCTGCTTAAAAAAAATGAAATATTTACAAGTGCTTTACTGGAGGGTATAGCATATTACTTCAACCTATCTATGCACTGGCTATATAGACTGGATGCTTCAGTGTGGCTCTTTGGAGCTCATCAAACTGGCTTTAGATGAAAGCTACTAGATCAGTGCCAAAAAAGCCCTGCTAAAGTGCCTGATCTATACAGACAGTGGGTGAGCTGGGTCCAACTAGTGTGTTGCTGCTTTTGAGCATGTGCTAGGCTTGGCATAGGAACATACTAAATCTGAAATAAAGTGCTGTTTTGGGGGGTTTTAAACATCTGCAAGCAGCCTGAGAGAAGCTTGCACTTCGGTCTTTTTATTTGAGCCTCCTGAGATTTTTAGCACTTGAATCTTTCTTTTAATTCTATTTGCTCCTATTTTTAGTAATGGGAACAATTGTACTGTAGGAATAAACCTACTAATGGTGTCCTTTTAACACTTTCTCATCTAGACCTGTGTAGATTTGGTTATACTGAACAAAAAACCTTAGTGGCAAGTATAGTGTAATGTTAGTACTACTAATAAAGCACCAGTGAGTATTCTAGAAACCATTTGGTACAGGGAATAACTGCATTGAGAATTGCATTTTAGAAAAATGCTATGGTATTTGTCAGTATTTTAATCTGTCTTTTATTCTCCAAATTCCTCTGCATCATGGCTCTCCTACTACTAGTATATGCCTCCTGAGCAACAGGAAGACAGTAACCTAATTATTTTAATGGTTTTTATTTGACCTTCCCTGTGATGAATTTTTATTTTACTAAAATGATGGTTTCAGTTAGCAATTGTCCATTAGTTATCTAAAGGACACTGTACACGTTTTTCCCCCTGTTGAAATCTGAATGCTTGTCTGTTTTGACCTAGTCATCTAACTATGCTAGTCAAATACCTGTGCACATGATCACTAGTTTAGTTTTTAGCACACTGTAAATATAAATATTCAAATCTCTCCATTGTTTCCTGTTTAACTACTTTCTTCAGTTCCCTTCTTTACTTAGACAACTTGAATACTATGCTGGCAGCAGCAGAGATGATGGTTTCCTTTTCACTTGGTGTTTTAATATGTGCTCTGAAGGTGGGGCAGGCACTTTGAATCATTCGAGTGGCTCCAAGAGCCACTCTGAAATGCCTGAGTTGTCCTCACACTTCAAAATAGCAGCAGGGTTGCTTCATCTAAGTTAATTGGACAAGCTTTAGTTAAAACACCCCCACTGCCATCTTGAAGTGAGGACTCTAATACACAAGACAGAGACAGGCTACAGCAGTGCTTCTCAAAGCGGTGGTCCACAGACCGGTGCCGGTCCATGAGCTACTGGTTGCTGGTCTGCAGTGAGTTCTGCAGGAAGGGGGGAGAGATTTTTTTTCCAGAAGCGTAACATGGATATGTGGTGCTATGTTCCAGGTGACGTCATGTCATGGGAGGTGAGGAAAGAGCGAGAAACAGCTAGTCGTGCATTTATGCAGTGCTGTTTGGATCCTAAATCCAGAACCAACACAAAGCATCATTGGATGCTGGGGGACAGAGTTGGTGTGAATCTGGAGGGGATCTAGTACAAAAGTTCAATAAACTGATTTAACCTAAAACAGTTTAGTCTGATACTACATCCATCCAGCTTTTCTTAAACCAGTTTGGGCCATTTTGAAAGTGGTTTATGTGCAGTGAGCTTCTGTTCTATGGATTGGAACGGGTTTGTGATTTCTCATACTGGTTTGTATAAGTTTTGTACCTAGCCAAGGTAAAGCAGAATTACCTTCAGACAGGGCCTGGAATAGAAGTTAGCAGAAAAAAATCTTGTCCCCAGAGTAACTAAAACATGTGTTTTGATTTTGAATCTTTAGTGTAGCTTTTTTTGGGAGAGAAACAGTGTAAATAACTGGCAGACTTGATACTGTGGTCAAGTACAGCAGTGCCCCTCAAAGCAGCGACGCGCACACAAGGTACATTGCCAGGGCAGTGTGGAGCTCTTGGTGGCGAGATCCCTGCTGTTCCCTGCCTTGCCAGGTCGTGCCTGCCAGGTTGCAGAGGCTCTGGGGGCAAGGGGCACCAGGCAAGTCTGTGGGGACTGTGTTGGGGGAGTAAGAAGCGTGAGCAGGGCCAGAGAGCTCTGGATGGAGAGAGTGAGGCACATCAGAATAGCTGGGGGGGGGGTTAATTTTAATCACAGACTTTGGGGGTTTTACTAGAAAATCTGTTTCTTAATTTTATTTCTTTTAATTGGGGAAATCCAGGTTTCCTGGGCATAACTAGGCATTTCCTTCTTCCTGGGCTGGAGGGACAATGTTCCAGCAAGTCTTATCTCACCCCTGAGCACTTAAGGACTGATCCACTCAACAAGCTGTGTCTGGGTTGGTTTCAAGGGATGCTCTGAGAGCCTATATAAGGCTGCAGGGGTCTCAAATCTGTTTTCCTGAGGATCTCAAAACATCCTGACTGGCCAAGGAGTCTTGAGACTGGATTTCATAGGGAACATGGATGAGGGCACTACTGTTGCCAACAAAAGTGACTGGATGCCAGAATGGAGAAGCATCTGATGAGGATTTCAGACCAATTTAGAAGAAGACCTAGAGCTATGAAGCTGGTAGTAACTAGATATGAACTAGCAAGAAGACTTGGACTGAAAGGAGAGGCTAGGACTTCATCTGGGGAATGAAACTATGAATTTCTGATGAGAAGCCTGCAGGGTGGAGGCTGAGGGAGGCTGGTTAGGAGAATGAGATTGGAACAAGGAGCTAGGACTAGGAAGGGAAACAGGGGCAGATTGAAGAAGATGGGACAAAAGAGGTCACATTTAAGGCAAAATGAGCTTGTTCACTGAAACATGCTCTCTTCCAGAGCCTAGAATGGAAACTAAAATTCCTGAGTCTCTTTGCTCCTCTGCTGCCAACTAACATCTGAGAACCACCCCCCAGCCTCATCCCCACCAACAAGGATAATTCACAAATTAATGCTACTAGCTATCAGTTGGCTTGAGTAGGAAGTGTAAGTGGTGACTTCTAGGATTTCAGTTTTTCTAATGCTAATGGCACATGGGAGTGTCAATATGATGGCACACATTTGGTTTCAAATCTCTCTGGGGTTGGGGGGAAGCTGGGCAAACTGTACATGTGCACTTACAAGCACATTACAGAGGTGGTGAAGTACATGGGGAAATGCCCGAGTTAAGGGGTGCCTCGGCAAGGATGCAGAGCTGAATTTTCTTGCTGTGCACCTCATGTTGTCCTTTACTTCAGTTTAGTTCATGGCTGATATAAAATGCATATTTATCAGATGGTAAAAAAAACAAACAAAAAACAACTCACTGAACCTGAATTAATTATTTTGGCATTTGTCAGTATTTCGGTATGGCATGGATACTAGAAACGTAGCAACTGCTCAAGGCAAGTGGCAAAACTGAGACTTAAGGAGAAAAGTCTTTGTAGAAAATTGCTGTGAATAAACTTTTTGTGAGGATTAGTGAAACTGATTCCTGGCTTTCCCTGGTACCCCTTACCCTCTCTTTTGCTTTTTCTGACTTTGAAGTGTGAGCCAAACAAACCAAATACCAGTAAGTGGGAATGGAAATGTTTTATTGTACTGTCTCCATGCAGATTTAATCTTACTAGGTTTAAAGACTTTAACAAGTGGAAGGGAACTTGGGAAAATTAATTAAACTCTAGGGATAGTATCTTTTCCAGTGAAAAGTAGTTAATATTGAAACTAGCTCAGTCAATTTCTGATTATACAGATACAAAAAGTTCTGCAAGAATCAAAAGCAGAGAATCAGCAGCCATTAAGATCTTTTGCACAGCTGAAGTATCAGTGCAAAGTGCATAAGCCTGAATAAAAATATAAACTCTTTAATTCATTATTTTAATACTTATTGTTCTAATAATGATGTAAAGTCTCATTCTGTTTTCCTCGTGCTTTTTTTGTTAGTAAGATGAACCCACCTTAGTAACAAAAAAATCATGAGGAAGACAGAATTCATGTTCCAGCAAGCAGTTTTTACATGTTTTTAAGCTGTCTTTTTGCTAATACATGGGTCATAACCTGCGATTTCCATAGCTTGGGCTTTGAGTCCAATTCATGCCTGCCTAAATAGGTTATCCATTTATGAACCCCCCACCCACTAACATTTATCTATAGAAGTTCTGTGTTCACTTTCCAAAAGGCTGTCTTGAGCCTCCAAAGTAAAATTTTAAGTGTCATTTTCACTCATCTATATGTGACAACGGGGCACACCAATGTTTTGATCTTCCTTTGAAAAGTTCATTGTCCCCGCTGAATGCAGCTTTATTTGGCAAGTGAGCAAAATGCCACAAGAGTAGATGAACTGGTGTTCTCGGGCTGGTAAATCTGCATGATGATTTTGTATGGCTGGCGTATTTCTCCCCTTTTGGGCAATGAAACAAGCAGTAACAAATCTCAAAGCTTGCTTTCCCCACCATCCTGCCTCCTGGAAGCTTTTTTTTTTTTTTTTCTCTCCTCACTTGTTTTCTTGGTTGTCTGTAATTTCAATTTTGTCCCTGGCAGTTTCAACACATTCCCTTTTAGTTATTTGTTCTCACGCAGTGCTACTCTGCAGCAGTAGTCTGCTTCTCTGTTTTGACTGCCTCTCTCACTGATCAAGAGACTGTGTAAATGGTAATAACCTTTGCTTATCAAGGTGGTGTTGGTGTATTTTTGCAGCAGTGCTCAAAAAACCTTCC
Source organism: Caiman crocodilus (assembly GCA_030014935.1). Taxonomy (NCBI): domain Eukaryota; kingdom Metazoa; phylum Chordata; order Crocodylia; family Alligatoridae; genus Caiman; species Caiman crocodilus. The sequence continues at coordinate 14,155,828 of JAGPOW010003395.1, forward strand.
ATAGTGCCTGCAGGTATCTCCTCCATTGTTAGTTTCCTTTACTTGAAGCCAGATCATAACCTCCTTATTCCTACTGATAAGGAGTTTCTCCTGATCTCCTTATTCCTACTGTTAAGGAGTTTCTTGGGCTAGTGATCCCACTGATTTCACATAAGTGCCAGTGGGTCACAGTCATCAGGAAGATAAATGCAAGTCCATAAGCAGACTTAGTCTTGCGCTGTAGCCAGTGATTTGTTGAATGTTCTTTAGTGCACCCACAACCATCAAAGTTATTTGTTAGTAATAACTGCTCCTGCAGGAGCCTTATAGCATTAGGTTGTTAACAGAGATTCTTTTTTGTGGCTGCTTTAGCTTTGCTTTGAAGGATAGGTTAGGACCTGTATATTTAAATATATGTTCCTGTCTTAAGGTTCTTGCTATCTGCAGGTTAAACTAGAGCTTTTATCTACTTTATCCTCTCTGACCTTGATAATTCAAACACTCTCTGGAAATTTTGTTTCCTGTTCCTAGAAGATGTGTTCCCGACTTTTCATTTTTTTTCTTACAAGGTCTTTTTACAAGGAGGTAGAAAGAAATGCACCATGACGCTTTCTCAGCATTGAGATGATGCTGATCATTGTGATGCATGAGCACTTTTATCATCTTGGTAATCCCAGAAGACTGTCACAGGAGGACTGAGTTACTCTGTGATGACTGTAGGTGTTGTAGGGCTGCTGCCACTTCCCTAAGATCACTTTTTTTTAAAGGCGGTGACAGCGTGGACCTTGGTTTCAGATCACCTGGTCTGCGAGGAAGTTGGTCTTATGTTTCTTACCTGCCATGACTTTGATATCATATTGCTAGGAGGCAATGCCCAAGGTGATCCTACCCAGTCTCAATCCCCATTTTCTTCTGTGGGTCTCCAAACCTCCATTTTTACCCCACCATAGCCTCTCCAGATGGCACTCGTAGTTCTCCGCAGCCAGACCTTTAATGCTGCCTGTCGGTCTATTATTCTGACCTCAGCTACCAGGGTGACTGTTGGCTTTAGTTAGGCATGCATCCTTCCAGGTCTGGCTGGAAGAGATCTGAAAAAGAGAGAGAGCAAAACCAAACTGCTCTCAGTCTCTCTGTCAGACTCAGTCCATTTCCCCTTCACCTGGGGTCAGGATCCCATGTCCAACAACAAAAAAAATCAATTAACCCAGTCCCTGCTCTGCATAGGCCCGCCCCAGGTTACTTGTGAGCATTCACAGTCCCAGTGGGATCTCTCCCATGTGCAGTGAGGCTCCAACCTGAAAACAGCAATTCTTCTGGCCTCTCCCCCCAGATCTTGAGCTGTCGCTCTGCTCCAGGGATTATCAGAAGCCTTGTGTGTGCAGGCCTCCACCTGCCACCTCCTCAGGGTCACACCTACAGCGTTTCCCTAGCAGGTTCTGCAACACTTGCCAGATAGGAGTGGCTGAGCATCCTCTCTGCAGCCCGCAGGGAATCGATAACACTGCCACTTCTGGGGCCAGAAATACTGCTAAGCAGCCTCCCTCCTCAAATCCAGAGTGAGATGCTGCACTGAAAGTATAGTGATTGCTTCTCTTCCCTTCTGGTCTTCAGCTGTAGCTCTGCCAGCTCTCCATGCTTTAAGTGTTTCTTGCTTTCACTTTCCTTGTCCTTTGCTGCCAACTGCTTTTCTTCTCCGGACCTCCCCTGCCCAGCATGTAAGACACCTCGGGGCTTTTGTTTACTGTCTCACTCCTTCACATACTTCCAGTTTAAACATGTCCAGGAAACAAATGTCTCTTGTTAAGGAACACAGCTAATAAATCCCTATTCTTTCTTTCTGACTTGCAACATGTAAGATGCAATAGGTTGCTACTGGAAAGCTGCTCCTGCCCCCTGATTCTGACAAAACTATGAACACAATGTCTAACTATCTCAGCTTAATGATCTGATTAAGATCAGGTGCAAGTAGCATACCAATGAGTAGGCAAGCAGGGCACCCATCCCAGATGAAGCAGAAAGTGGGGGAGACCTATTTTACTCTCCCATCCTATCTACCCCTGACCCCAATCCTGCACCAGCTGTGCCTCTAGCAGTGAGGAGGACAGAGTAGCAGTAGTAGCATCTGGTGCAGGAGTACATCTCACTGTTGTGATAGGAATTGTCATTTAAAGATGCTCCCTAACTAAGGAGATGAAGGAAGCTGGCAAATGGGAGATGATCCTTCAAGGAACCAATTTTAGTTAGAGAAATGAAAGGACTGCAGAACTAGGGACAAGCATTCAAATAGCCTGAGCATGAATTGATTCAATCTTTGCAGGTTAGTTTAACCTGCCTAGACTGAATCAGTTTGTAAATGCACAGATATTCCTCTGGACTGAGGAAATGCAGACACATGCCTGTAGTGGCTCAGGCTAGAAGCTGGGGGGTGCTAGAGCAGCCCTCCCTTCCCTTCTACAATGCTGAGCTGAGGAGGGAAGGGTCAGGGCAAGGCCCCAGCAGGATGCTCTGATTAGGGCAGGGTTTTAACCTCTACCTTGCTTGCATAGTCCCAGGCTTTTCCCCACTGGCTGCTCAAGTGGCAGAGTGTTGCCAGACCCCATTAGCACTATGAGGCAGAGGGTAGGTGTGCAGTGCATGCATTTGTTCATGATATAATCTCCCTCTCCCTGATTCTTCATACTGTCTGCAAACCTGACAGGTGAGGGAGCAAGCAGGGGGCTGATAAATTCTGTTATCAGCCCATCAGCAAAACAAAAGCCCCGTCTCATTATTTAAAGCTCTTCTTAAACAGCTTTTTCCAAGGTAGGAACAAAAGGAACATTATCAGCTGATCTGTTTATTAGCTCCAAAAAGCCCTAAGCAGACACTGCCCTGTCCGTCTTTGTCCTGTCTCAGTGAAACTGGACGCACACATCGAGCTTTAGCTAGCATACCATATGCCTAGGGTCCATGGGGCTGGGGTCTGCCGTGGAAGATGGGAGGGAGGGAGCGGGGGGGGGGGTGGCAAGGGTGAGTGGGGACAGAGGGAAGTCAGGTAGACCCTGTTGTGCCTGTAATCTCTGCCAGAGCTAGGGAGCAGAGAGGCAGGGCCAGCTTTGTTCTCTGGAGCAGACAGAACAGCCCAGGGCTTTAAAGTATCTGGGATGCTGCGGGACTCTGGTTTAACTTAAACTAAGATAGTCTGGTTTAAGTTAAAGTCTGATTATTACATTCAAACAAGTTTATCTTAAACCACTTTCAGCCAATTTGAAACTGGTTTATATGCACTGAATATCTGTTCTGTTACAGGTTTAAACCAGTTTCTGATCATCTAAACCAGTTTATATGTAATATCTGTCCCTAGCAGTCAGAGGTTTGCCACAAAAATTGCATTTAAAAAACATTTGATATACTGCTGTCACTTCAGAACAGTACATAAAACCTACTGCTCATTTTTTCAGGTGCTAACTGCAAATCATCATCAAGTGATAAATACTAACGGTGTGTTAGCTGTTTTGACGGTCCCAGGTTAACTTGCAAGTAATAGGCATGCTCAGTTATACGATACCTTGTAAAGTATATTTTTGACTTGCCAGAATTATTTAACAAGCTTACTTTGATACTCCTTTACTTAGAAGTCTATACTCATGTGTTTGCCAAGCACCAGGCGTGAGGTCCACAAACGGGCTTCGGGGAGCCATCGTGAAACGCAAAAAGAATACTTCGAACCTAAAGGTAACTAATGTTTGCTTTGCTGTTCTGCTCATTGTCTGCCTCCTCAGCAGCAGTTACTTAAGTTAACAAAACGCCATTTGCCACACTCTTTGCACTGTGTAGCAGGGACAACTTGGAAAACGAATGGGCATTTAAATCATTGCTGCAGAACAAAAGGAAGCCGAGTGGTCAGATTAGGTCATTTAGAATTTTGCAAGCATAGTAACTGGGTTATAAAGAATTGAAGTAAGCACAGCTTGTATTAATTGGTTTAAAGCCTTTTTTGTTTTTAAGGTTTTCTTCTTCAAGTGATGGTGCATGAGTGCATCCTCACTGTGGGGGTGCTTGCACCTCAAGCACTTGATCAGCACCTTAGCAATACCAATAGACTATTCCATAGCTCTAAGTGGAGTTACTATATTTCCAGGTCAAAAAAAAGAGGACACCTGTCATGGGTGGGGAGGGAGGAATATGGGCAAGGGCGAATATGATGTGGGAGGCAGTGACGTGTTGGTGCCCTGCCCATTGTGTTGCCTCTCACTGAGAAGCCACCTCACTAACAAGCAGCCCTGCTGCTGCCCCTTACTCTGCACCCACTGACCCCAGCCCTGCTAGTGGCCCTCACTCCCAAACAGCAATACCCTGCCCCCCTCCCTTGCTGATCCCCCTTATTCCCAACTCGCAGCCTCCTGGTGCTGCCAGTGCCCTGCACATCCAACTCAGTCACCTGTCCCATCCTGCATGCTCCTCATTCCTGATCTGTAGACCCCTGCAGCCAGCCCAGAAGAGCAGCAAACCCAGACATTTGCTCTTATTTTGAAAACCCACCCAGACCTGGGTCCAAAAAAGATGGCATGTCCAGGAAAACCCAGACGTATGGTAACTCTACTCTAATGAAGCCTTGCCTCCCACCCCAGGGGGTGGAAGAAGAACGTACATTCAGCTCATTGGCTAAAGTCTGATTGCTCATGTCAGGCTGTTATTGTAGCCTTCAAGCCCTCTATTCAAAGAAGTCCTTCAATTTATTAGTATTGCTTTTCATATTTTTATTACTTGTGTGTGGGGGTGGGGTTCTCTCTCAAAAAAAGGGATTCTTTTTTTTTCTTGGCAGTTGTCATTTTTACCTTGGGTTCAGGGCCTTCTGAGCACCTCTTTTATATCTTTTTCCCCTTTCTGGGTAGAGAAGTAGAAGCCTCTTTTGTCTTAACTGATACAGTAGCATTACTATGGCTTGTCCCTGGTCTTTGGGACTTCAGCTGTGCCTGTTCTCCAGTGGTGCCATGCTTGCAGAGGATGGGCACACCAGGTGCCTTTATTGCCCAAATTCCTGTGCAGTATTCCATATGCAGGTGATTTACATCCAGGAAATGCAAAAACTACAAAACCCTGTTCAGCTAATCTCATGGGGAAGTCCACAGGGCCTGCCTTTGATCAGGTGGATGCCATGCATCACAGAAACCCTGTCTCCTCAGTATAAGAGAGACTATTGGCAAATCATCAGCCTAAGGAAGATGCCCTGTGCTGAGCTCCTTGATGAAACATGCTTCTCTGTTACATAATTTACTTACTTCTGAGACTTCACAGACCTATAAAGATAATACTGAAGTGTATAGAGGCTCCATCATTGATCTCCAGTACTGTCTTTTTGTTCCATAAACAGGGCAGAGATAAATGGGCCAGATACTCCTTTGAATCTCTTTAAGGGTTGGGGGTTTCAGCTTCCACTTCAGTGCTGAAGCCCCCAGTTATGCCCCGCAAATAGGCTTGGAAGGGAGTTACAGGGTGGCCGGCGGAGCTCCAGTCTGAGTCGGGGTCTGAGCAGTTCTGTGCTGCTGACAGCAGTGACTTGGAGGTCCCTAGACTCCTTAAAAGGGACACTTCTTGTCATGAGTCTAGCCAGCAACCTCGGTGTTCCAGCAAGGCTTTGGGGGTTTCTAGTTTTCCCCTGAATTTGGAGGGCCGCATCATGTCTTTTCCTTACAAGACCTAATCCTGCCTTTTCGAGACCACATGGTCACCTGTACATTAGGGCTGTTCGAAATTTCACTGGCAGTTTTGTTTCAATGTTGTTCCAACTTGTTTTGAGCTCAAAAACAGCAAAATCAAAACAAAACGGCCTCAAAACGAAACGAGGCAAATTGAAATGTGAACTTTTTTTAAGCGTTTTGAGTTTTGAAGCTCAAGCTGGGCTTGCCTGCAGGGAAACAAACTGAAGTAAGGAGAGGGAGGGAGGGAAGGAGTGCTCTTATTATTGACTGTGTAGCTGGCCAGTGACTGTCATCCTGTCCTGAGGTCCCTTCCAAGCCCAGTGCTCTGGGGAAGGGTGGAAAACTGCATAAAAGGCAGCATTGTTTGAGCTGACCTGCTCTCTGCCTTGGTGCCAGTTGAGTGAGGGCTCACCCGCTCTCTCACACTCACACACGGAGTGTCACCCACCCATGTCGTGAGTGTTGCCTGTCAGCAGCTAGAGGTGCAGGGCCCCAGAACTCAGGCTCCCCCTGCACCCATCTCCTTGACAGATGGCAGGCTTTGTGGCCACAGCAGGGCCTAGCAGACCTGCAGTTTTTACCCCCTGTGCCCCAAGACAGAAACAGTCCTACAAGCACCCATGTCATGAGTTTTGCCTGTCTGCAGCCAGATGTGCAGGGCCCCAGATCCCAGAAGTCCTGCACCCATCTCCTTGACAGCTGTCTGGCTGCTTGGCTTCAGCAGAGCCTACCAAGCCCACTGTTTTGACCTTACTGTGGCTTAACATCTTCTCTCCAGGTATGGATGGCCACTGCCTCACGGGGAGCTCATCTGCCCTTTGACATGTCTTGTTTTTAGTCCTGATGGATGCCCACATACCCTCTTCACCCAGACTAGCCCAGATGGGGTGCCCACTTAGTGACCAACAACCCAACCACAGTATGTAACAAGCAGTACCGGTATACATGGTACCAGACGGCAAACCAAGAGAGGCCACAGATTCTTACTTGAAATCTCTGAACTTATCATGTGAATCTGTTTTCACACCTAACAGTGCTAATGTTGTATGGCACCCTGCAGCACCCCTGAAAGGATCTCAAGGCACCTTAGGGTGCCGTGGCACCCTGGTTGAGAATCACTGGGCTAAGGAAATTCACCTTTCTCTGCCATGAATGGGAGATTAAGAACTTAGTTCTTCCTTCCGTGTTTGCACACCGAGGTCACTAAAAGACATATTTGTTTGCATTGGATGTCCAAAGAAGTGCTAGTCTTTTTACTTCAGAAGAGACTTCTGTCTAGGCTCCCTGCCATGCAATCTTCCATGTAGTGTGGTTGAAAAGCATCCTGTGTGCCTTTCCAGCCATGCCTCTGATCCTTTAAAAGGCAAGACAGAAGTTGGTCCAGATGATGCTGCTGGATTTAATGTGGCTGAGACAATTATGGAACAAGGATGTCTGAGTAGGCCCATAGAGCTCTGCTCATAGGCATGGCCCTCTAGTCCTTACCCAGAATAGAGTGAAAAGTGCTTCACACTTGACCTACACTCTCTTCATTTCATAGCTTGGCTGGTGGATGACATTCAAAACTTGAGTGAAACCTCTCCACACAGGTAAGTGACATCCTTACTTACTGCAGAAAAGACTCCTAGGCATACTTACCTGACTCGGAGGCAAGTTTTCTGGCTAAAAACTTTACCTAGACCAATTTTCTAGTTTCCCTATATTAGTCTGCTGGAGTTCAAGCAGGCAGACTAACTGTGCAAAGTGCACCTTGTGGCTACCTTAGCCCACTATCCCCCAGCTGATAGTAGGCATATATTTCCTTATATGAACAATGCATGCCCTCAGAGACTTGTGGGGGGGCATGGTGACTGCCTGCAGGTGGCAGGCAATGGTGGTGGCAGAAGTGGCATCATGGTGGTGGTGTGTGGGTAGTTCTCACAGGCAGCTGCAGTGGTGTCAGTGGTGAGGGGAGTTAGGATTAGCAATTGGCAACTGCCCACAGACACCTGCCAGCAGCAGCGGGACAGGAGGATGGTGAGCGGCGACTGCCCACAAGCACTGCCCGCGGTGTTGGTGGTGCTTCTCTCAGGGGTTGCACTGCCAATCTCAGGGGGTGCACATGCACCCTTATGCACACACTGCGCACTGCTGTTGTTTCCTTACCCAGATTTTTCAAGGGCCTGAAAACAAGGTATTTCCTCTGGTGAGATGGGAACTAATTAATTAATTCTCAACATCTTTGTGGAGGCTGCCATATGAACCCATGACAATGTGCTACCTACTGCACCTATCCATTAAAATGGCTTTGCTATTTTCTAATGCTACCATTTTTTCTTTTTCTTTTCATTTTCTCATTTTTCTTTGCTAATGGTAGTCACTTTGCCAAGAAGGTCAGGTGAGGTCAATGGGCATCTTATCACATGCTCTGGAGGTGGGTGAGAAACTTTGAGAGCAGCTCTAATTAAAGTGCCTGTTGCATCTCATTTATGCAGCATCCCATTCTTCAAAATGGCAGTGCAGGTGCTTTAACTAAAGCTCATCTAATGAGCTTTAGTTAAAGTGCCCCTACTGCAATTTAGAAATGCAGGGATGCTGAATACACAAGATACAGAGGCTGTTAGAGTGTGCTAATTAACTGTACTTATAGCGTGGTGAAGCAGTGTCTCGTAGGTACAGGAACCCTAAGAGCCTATGGTGAATCCTTCTTAAAGGATCTTTTGACCTAGACCCTGCTTATCTTAGATGCCACTGCAATTGCTATTGTCTGGTCTTCTAGGCTAGGGAAAGATATTCAAAAAGTCTGAGCCTGAATTGATTCAATTTTTGTAGGTTACTCAAATCTAACATGACTAGGCTGAACTGGTTTGAAACTAGACAGACTTTCCCTCTGGACTGAGGAAATTCAGGCACATGCCTGCAGTGGCTCAGGCTAGAAGCTGTGGACTGCTAGAGCAGCCCTCCCTTCCCTTCTGCAGGGAGCTGAGCTGAGGGGGGTGTGGCCAGACCCCAGCAAGAGTCTCTCATTTAAGTCTGCCTGCATGGTCCCAGGCTTTGCCCTGCTAGCTGCTCAAGGGGCAGGAGTGTTGCTAGCCCCCAGCCCTGGGCTAGGACTCGGAGGCAAGAAGGGGTAGGGGGGGTTCAGTGCATGCATCTGTTGATGAAAAGCTCTGTATCAATCTCCCTCCCTGCTTCATCATATTGTCTGCAGCAAACTGACAGGCAAGCAAGCCAGCTGGGGGCTGATAGTGATAACAGTCTTTATCACTCAATTAGCAAAACAATGGCCTCTCTCCATTACTTCCAACTTCTTAAACAGTTTACCTGCTGACCTGTTGATTAGTTCCAAACAGCTCTAAGCAGTCACTGTTCTGTCTGTCCCAGTGAAATTGGAGAGAGAGACACACACAGACACCTCTTGGCATTGCCTAGCATACCACATGTCTAGGGTCCATGGGGCTGGGGCCCATGCTGTGGGAGATAGGAAGAGGTTCTGCTTGAGCAGCAAGGGAGCAGGTAGGGCAGGGGGAAGTCGAACAGACCCTGCTGTGTTTGCAGTCTCTGCTGGAGCTTGGCATGGCATTAGCTAGCATACCACATGCTGGCTATGGTCTGTGCAGTGGCAAAGAGATCCCTGCTTAAGCAACAAGTGGTAAGGGGGTGGGACAAGGGGCCATGGGGAAGCCAGCAGACACAGCTGTGCCTACAAGTCCCTGCCAGAGCTCCAGCCAGGGAGCAGAGGGGAAAGCCAGCTCTGCTGTGGAGCAGAGAGCTCTGCCCAGCCCAGAGAGCATGCTAGGATGCCAGGATGCTGGAGGGAGTCTGATTTAAATTAAACCAGCAAGGAGTCTGGGACAGACATTGCATACATTGTTTTGACCCAAATCAGTTAAGTCTGATACTACATTCAACCAGGTTTATTCCAAACTAGTTTCAGCCATTTTCAAACTGGTTTGTGCCCTGAATATCTATTCTGTTAGAGGTTTAAACCAGTTTCTGATCACTTAAACTGGTTTATGTGTAATGTCTGTCCCTAGCCTTTCTCTCCACACTGCAACAGAAAAACATATCAACTCTGCAGACAGCATAACTAAAAAAGGACATAATGCTTCTAGAAGGTTTTTGTGTTGCCTACATGTACTTTGAGGGATCCAGGCCCACAACAAAAAGGCTCTATCTCCTACCCTCTTATGAAAATACAGTACAGTTCTACACCCAGCCATCTCAGTTGACACAATGAGATTTACTGCAGTAAGAATGGAAAGGAAATACTGGAAATGTCCAATATCTTATTGTAACAGGGCCCCTTCCCAAGGCCAGTTAGAAGTTGACCCTCCCACCTTTTTCTGGGCTAACTGCCCACCTCTCTTTCCTGCCACACTTTGGTGGAAAATTATTAAGATATTACCTAGGCAGGAGGCTTCCCATTTCTTGCTCCAATGCCAGAGGGCATTATCTGCAGCTCTGAAACCTTCCCTATACTGCAGCCCATGCCTCACAGTTGGCATCTAAGCTCTTAACATCTCTGGCCCCATATCGTTCTGGTCTGGACCCCAACTAGATCCCTCCACCTAGCTCTCTGGACTGTTCCCCCTCTTGGGTGTGCTGCCTCCTGGGACCTTAGGCCACACAGGCCCTGGCCTCACTTCCAAGGCCAGTCAGAACCCCAGACCCTCAGCTCTGGGCATGCCTCATGGTGGGCCTCTGAACCTTTTGACCCTTCTGGTCCTGGCCCCAGCATTGACCAGTCGAGGATGCCTCAAGTCAGGCTTCTGAGCAACTAGCTCACACTCTCTTACATGGATCTGCCTTCTCAGGCCCTATTACAGGGTTACTCACTCAGTGATGGGAGCTGGGGTGCCCAGACACCCTGACCTGCCTTTCATTGGGGTGGTAACTAGCCTCGCATTTCATAGGGGCGCCCATGCCACTAGGAGCCCCACCAAGCCACCCATTCCTGGCAGGGTGCAGTTTTAGGTCATGCCAGACAGGACCAGGAGCCTCTGGACAGGACCAGGAGGCTTCTCCTTCCCCATAAGCTCTGAGGTCTTCCTGGAGCAGCAGAGTTCATTAGGGCAATGTTTCTTCCCTGCTGGCTGGTCACAAACTGCTCCCCTTCAGCACTGAGAGCTGGGCATTAAATGGCTCATTGATTCCTTTCGCTGTGGAGCACTATTTTGTAAGTTTGAATAATTATGAAGAAGAGAGGTTTTAAGGAAAAAGTAGCCATCTAGATTGTTCTCAGTTCAAGTCCACTATTTGTGATTAACTTTGTTTCTAAAATGGTAAGGATCAATAGTTTGCCTTTGAGGTTAAAGAAAGAAGGAAAGGCTTTGGGCCTCATTTTTCTCATCTATAAACTGAAGATAATTATAGTTAACGCACATGAACATTGATAATATTTCTTATTTGGTGCGCCTGCCTGGCTTTGAATGCCTGCTCACATGTCGCCTTGGCCCAAACTGTAGAGAGCGCGTGTTCCTTGGTTTTGTGGATCCCCTGAGGTGGGCTTTGGTTGTTCCTCTGGTCTCCCCCAAACTTGCCTTCAACAACTTTGAATGTTATGCCAGTGGAGGGGGTAGCCTGAAAGGACCTCTCAGGGATGACCACTTCACTCACCAGATGTTTGTGGGGCTCCATCTCTCCTACACCCCAACCTTACACTAGCCTCTGGCAGGATGTCTGGTCTTGAAACAGCCATCCCCCGCAGTGTGGATGTTCCTCATAAGTGCTCTATGATGTCATCACTTCTTTGTGCTTTAGACGGTATCCCTCATGCTTCTTGGGGAAGGATGGACAGTCAATTCAGACCCTAGGCCTGGAACCCCCTTGAACTGGTTGGCTCTATTCCTGGAGCCAGTGGGGGTGCCCCTATTGGGCAGGAGTAAAGAAAATAAAATGAAGAAAAGAAGAAAAAGAAAAAACCCAAAAAGGCTTTCTGGTCCCATGTCCTACTGGCCAGCTCTCCCAGCCCTCCTGCCCTTGTTTGGCAGTGGTCCTTCAATGCTGGTCCCTCAGGGTCCCCCTTCCCTTTCTGCACCCAGCCTGGCTCCCCAGCTTGGTACCTGGGAGCAACCAGGCAGGGGAACTCAGTCTCTCTCTCCAGGTCCCTGTACCCTTCATACTGTTGTTCAGCAATTCCACCGCCGAGCTTCCCCAGCGGTATTAGGGGAGAGTCACCCCACATGCTGCGCCCCTTTGGGGGCTCAATCTCAGCACCCTGGGTGAGAAGCTCCGTTGCAGCCTCTGCTGCCACTCACCATTCGGGCGATCCCTGATTGTGCTGGCTTCATTCGTTGCTGGCACAGACAGCTTCTGTCTCCTCACCCACTGTCCCTGGCTTACTGCTAGTGGCCACTTTTATCCCTGTGGCTGGTGCATCCCCGTGACATCACCTGCCAGCTTTAATTGTCTAAAGGTGCAGTTTGTAAACCACATGGGCTCTTCTCCTCATCCCTTCGGTGTTGTTCCTCCTGCAAGTAAGTGGTTATTTTGTGTTTCCTTCTTTATTTTCATGTTTTTTCCTGCACCGAGCCTTGTGGGTAGGGCTTCCTCATCCTCCTCTCACTGTCCCCAGGACACTTGGATTTACAAAAGACTTTAAGATCTTCAGATGAAATTTGTGTGTGGAGGCAAAACAAAAAGATATTTCCATTGTTGTAGTTTAATTGAATCACAGTAAACAATTTTAAATGAATTATTCTGGCATTTGGCACTGCCCCTCCTCAGAAGTAGTGCATTTGATGTCTCCCATATGGACATTTTCTTCACTATTAATCATGTGTGTTGTTTAAATGAAATATATGCTGTCCAGGAGAACTGCACTACAAAAGACAGAACTCTGTACTTCATACTTGTAATATTTCTAAAATGATTTATTTTTTGGTCTCTTGGTTCCTCAGAGAGATTTCTCCACTCTGAGAAACTGGAGAAAACTGAAAAATTACAGGAATAATAGAGAACGAGGTCTTCTGGTACATAATGCCCTCTGGTGAACAAAAAAACATTTAATCTATACAGAAAATGGCATATATTTCCATAAATTCAATTATACTTCACTGGTTCTACTTAGATACCTGATAGCTTACAAATAGGTACAGATTTCTGCTTTATTACTCCATGCTCTAGTGACTAATTTTAAGAGAATCATTTGATTAGAGGTGATGCAGTAAGGTAAAATGTTTCTGCTATATGGAATATCCTACTATCTTCAAGAAACATTTTTATCTTTCTATATGTATATTTTTGCCATCTGCTTTTAAGCCCAAAGGAAAATATTTTACCAATGACTGGATTTTGTTGTTCTCTTTTAAATATAAGGCGTCATAAAAAATTATGGTGGTCCTTTAAAATGGCTTCTTTTTTTTTTGTTATATTTTTTTAAAGTACAGTATTTGGCCTTTACAGAGTAGCCAAACATTAATTAAAATTCATAAATTTCATAGACATTAGGGCAGGAAGGTCATTGGGTGCATCCATACATACAAGCATATGCACTTGCAAAAACTCAAATAGAAGCGGTGCAAATTTGAGCCGGGGCTTTTTGCCTCAGCGCACATGCTCGGACATGCACTTTGTTGTGCAGTAAATTGTGCCACTTGGGGCAAAATAACCGTGCCTGGCTCCTCTCAGATCTGCTGCAAAGCGGAGCACCTGTGCTGTCCCCGGCAGTATAAACAGTTGCCCTGTCCTGGCCCCAGCAGTATAAAAACCTGCCCTGGCCAGCAGTTCAGGGTTACTTGCCCTCAGGAGCTTCTGGGGCCCAGGCAATTGGTATCTGGGGACACTACCCATTGTGTCAGCTAGACTGCTGAGGCAGCATCCCAAATTCACTTTTTAAAATACCTCAAAATTCACATTCTTCCACAATTAGAACAAAAGAGAGAGAAAAAGGGGAATTGATCAGATGGGCAATGTTTTCTTGTTCTATTTACAATGTTAAAGAAATTTGGAAGCCTAACAGTGTCTCTAGCATCATAATAAAATAGATCCTAAATATCTAGGTTTTAATGTTTGCTTTGGCTTGCCTTATCACGTGGTGAGTGTGTGATGGGGGGGATGTGGGGTTTGCAGGAGGGGGTGGGGGGATGTGGGTGGGTGTGGAGGGACTGTGGATGTGGGGGCTGCTTAGGAGGGGTGGGTCCCTTACATGAATGCCACATGCCCCCAGCAGCTGGTGGGGCACAGTGGTGCTGGCAGGACTGTGGTGGCAGTGGTAAGCGGGGAGCTTACCTAGGTCCCCCCAGGGGCAACAGCTCCCTCCACCCCCACTGGTCTCCAGCCCCCTGCTCATTCCCCTGCTCTTGTCCAGCCTCTGGAAATGAGCAGGAGAACAAGCAGGAGGCTGGAGAGAATAGGAGAATGAACAGGAGACTCACTACCCCCACCCCCATTGGTTCTCCCTGCTCCTCATTCATTCCTCTCATCCCCAGTTCATTCCCCCTGTTCATTCTCTTTGCTCCCCATTTATTCCCCTGCTACACATTGTTTCCCCTGCTCCCCACTTGCTCTCCCAGCTCCCCCCTCCATTCACCAGCAGTAGCAGAGAACATGAAGGAGGCTGGAGAGAGAAGGGGAAGTCCCCAGCTTATCTCCAGGGGCTTGTCTCCAGCATCCTGTTCGTCTCCATCCCCCTGCTTGTCTCCAGCCTTGGGAGGGAACAGAAGGCTGGAGACTGCCCCTGGAGACATTCCCCTGCCGTCTCCAGCTCCCTGCTCCTTCCTCTCTCAGGTCTGAGAACCGAGCCTTGGGGGACACCCCTGGTCACTGTGTGCTATGTTGATTTGATTCCATCAACAACCAGTCTCTGGATCTGACCTTGGATCCAGTTACCCAGCCATCAGACTGTAGAGTAGCTGAGGCCACAGTTCCCCAATTTTTCCATAAGGACATCATGGGACACCAGGTCAAAGGCTTTTTTAAAGTCCAAATATAAGATATCAACCTCTTCCTCTTTGTCTAGGAGATGCATCACCTGGGCATAGAAGAAAATGAGATTAGTCAAGCAAGACCTTCCCACAACAAACCCGTGCTGGTTATCTCTCAGAATGTTGTCTTCTGTTAGTCTGTCAAAAATGTTCCCTTTGATAATATTTCTAAGATCTTCCCAGGGATTGAGGTCAAACTGATTGGCCTGTAGTTCCCTGGATCTTCCTTCTTCCCTTCCTTGAAGATAGGCACCACATTGGCCCTCCTTCAATCTTCAGGTACTTTGCCCGAGTGCCAAGAATTCACAGATATCCTTGCCAGTGGCTGTGCTATGATGTCTGCCAGTTCCTTTAGTATTCTTGGGTGCAATCTATCCGGACCAGCTGATTTGTGGGTGTCCAGCCTCTCAAAGTGTTCCCTCACAAGATCTATGCCAATGGTGGGCATATATTCACTCTCACCCTGGTCATCCTGCATCTTGTCAGGCAGGGTGGTCCCTTTGGGCTAGTGAAACACTTATGCAAAGTAATCATTAAGCAGGTTGGCTTTTTCCTGGGTGTCAGTTGTCAGCTGTCCCATTTGGTTTAGCAAGGGTCCAATGATGCCCTTGTTTTTTTTCCATTTTTTTTCCCCAAAATGGGCAAGGTCATGTTCTTGACTGTTGACTTTACATTTCAAATCTTAATTAAAGTAAATAAAACTTCAGGACCAGATTTGATATATGCATAAATGCACTTTGATATATATGCATAGATCCATTCTGGTTCAACTTATAACTTCAACTTATAAGTCTGGTGACTTATGTATAAACTTCAGTCCCAGTGACTGCAGTGGTTTGCTGAATCAAGGCTATCTTCAATAATTCTGACTCTTTCAATTTGTTTTTCATAGGTAAAGAGCTCAAAAATTATGCAGACTTCCCTTGTGCTGCCTCAAAATCACCCATATCTATCCACTTAACTGCAAAATAGATTATCTTTTTGCAGTATTAGGACAGTTCCCAGAGCAGCAAGCCAAGACCAAGGCCTGTGGCCTAAGACTGGCCTGCTCATTTCCAGATGTTCACATCCCATCTCATGGGGCTACCAAAATAATACAGTCCTTAGAAGACCTCAACTTTCCTCCCAAAATATAGGGATTCATACAGTACTCCTGGGGTTGTGATGCTAAATGATTCCAGAGGCTAGAGTTGGCAAAAGAGAAAGTAAGTTCAAAGGAACTGGGGGAAAAGGAAATGTGTGAAGGACTAGTGAACTCATTCACCACAGTGGACAGTTAGTAAAACCAAATAAATATAACTTGCATTACTGAAACAAAGGAAGTCTTATTAACAAAGGAAGTAGGCTCTGAAGCTGCCAACCTGACCATCTGCTGCTGCATTAAAAGTACCCAGCAGAGTAAAATGTGCTGCTAGAAAACTGTTTCTTGTTTTTTAAAAATTAGCAGCAATTTGTTAGGCCCTTGCTAATGTTGACTGTCAAAATTGTGCATTGCTTCTTACTTCAGGAAGACTGTAATTTCCATTTTGCCCATCTCAGACTCAATATGGTGATGCCTTGCCCATATAACTAGCCCCACTGACATCACAAAGGCTAGGGAGAGAAGTTACATATAAACCAGTTTAAGTGATCAGAAACTGGTTTAAACCTGTAACAGAATAGAAGTTCAGTGCACATAAACCAGTCTTAAAATGGCTGAAACTGGTTTAAGATAAACCTGGTTGAATGTAGTATCAGACTTAACTGATTGAGGGCAAACCAGTTTCAGAAATGAAACTTCTGTCCCCTGCTCCTCCTGGTTCAAGTTAAATCACAGTCCCTCAGCATCCCAGCACTTTGCAACCCTGGGCTGGTCTGTGCTTTCTGCTCCAGAGAGTGGAGCTGGCCCTGCCCCTCCGTTCCCTAGCTGGATCAGTGAGGGCTGGCCCACTGGCCTCACTGGCTGGTTCACTGGACCCCCTAGGCAAACCCTAGCTTGAGTCTAGGGCCATGAAAATAAGTTAAACTTATCTTTGCCCAAGTACAGAGCTGCTCTGCTTACTTACTGCTGGCTGCGACTGGACTGCAAATCCTAAAGGCACCTGGAAGCAGGAAGAGGAAGTGATGAGCAACCCTGCTGAGTCCTGCTGTTCTGCGTGTGGACTGCAAATCCCAGAGACCTCAGGGGCATCAGAAAGAGGAAGCAAACACACAGCCCATGTTGGATACGTGCCAGAAAGCCATGCTCTAGTGCTCCCAGATTCTGGATTGAGCCACTGCAGACATGTGGCTGCAATTCCTAAATCAAAACGGAATGTCTGTTCATTTGCTTATTGTTTCAATCTGTGCAATTTAGATTAACCTGCAAAGACTGAATTGATTCAGCCTCAGACTTTTTGATGATCTATACTTAGCCACAGGATTTGGGTCCTATTGGTCATCTTAAAAAAAAAAAAAAAAAAAAACAAAAACCCAAAAACCTAACACCCAACAGAACAGTTTCTTTTAAAATGTGTTTGCTCCTGTGTCCAAATTGCTTCAGTGTCTCTTTCATTTTTAATTTCCCAAGTGTCTTTTCACCATCTTGGTACACCTTTGAGATCATTAACAACAGTGCACATTGTGGGATAATTAAAAATGTATGAAACAGAAGACAGCTTTCTATCAGAGATTAGGTCAAGCATATACTTCTTAAAATAGCTGAAAATAATGTTTAAATTAATAAGCTGAGTAATGTTTTTTCTTCATTTCTGGTACATGACCATGGGCATTCAAGTTGTTTTTATAGTCTTGTCTGCCAGACTTTGCTTTGGGAATGAAAGGGTTACAAGTGCATCTTGGTCTGTGATCCAGCACTTTGCTTTTCTCCAGTGATGCAAAAGGACCAGAAATCTGACTTATGAAAGCTTCTGAGGATTGTCCCATAGTTTGGGAACACAGGTGCAGGTAAGACCATAGGTTCTCAATCTTTATAAACTAAAGATACCCCTCACAAGACTCAAGGCAGCCCTTGCAAAATGTCAGCTCTTTGTTTTTCCTTTATTTTTTTACTACAGAAAAATAAAAGGGCAATTCTTCTGTGGCAAAGAACTCAGAAAAATCACAACAGGCCAAAATACTTGAACATTCTGTATTCCTACTTGCACTGTCTAGATCCATCTTGTGAATCATGTTTGCAAACCTAGCATTCATTGTGTGGCACCCTTGAAAGGATCTCAAGGCACCCAGGGTGCTGTGAGAATCACTGAGCTAGACCAAGGATCAAAGTCATTGTGTTTGCTCTGTCCTGCCTTACCCCAGCTGTTCATGCTGGTTCCCAAATTGCAGTGCTACATAGAAGTTCCTGTTTCATTCAGGAACATTTTATGGTGTGTCCACTATGTTTTTAGCACTACAGAGAGTATGCACGTCTGCCCCCTCAACTGCAAGGGCATTTGTAACACTACAAATACAACATCTGTCCATAGTCTGTGTGTCTGCTGCACCTGGGAATTTCCCTCTTCCCCGTCCCACTGCTGTTCTGTGTTATGATCAGACCTGAGGAAGACTGTCTTGCATACAAAAGCTTGACTAACTATCCCAATTACATAGATGATCTAATAAAGGATATCATCCTAAGAAATCCTTACCTCTCACAATAGATATGAGACTAATTCTGATGATTTCTCTTTTGGACAACCACTACCATTTTCTAGTTGTATACAGATTATAGAACAATGCCATTTGTTATTGCCAAGTAGTGTCCAGAACCAAGAAACCTCCAACTTGGCTGAGATCGCTACATGCCACTTCAGTATATACCAGTAGTTGTTTAACAGCAATGATAATAATCACAATATTGTAATAAATTAAGTTCAACAAGACACAGTTTACATAAACTGAGTCTCAAAGACCCACAGAGCAACACGAGTAGCCATGCTAATAATTGAATTATTAAAATGTGTCAGCTAAATTTTACAGCAAAAGTGTTCTGTCTTGTTTAATTATGAGATGTGGCTGAATATGTTGGATATAATACGACCTTGTACAACAGGGAACTTCACACAGTACAGTAAAGGTCTGGAGGAGGCACTTCTTGTGCCTGAGAGTTTAATCTGCTTGATCTGATGGGTTTTGCAACAATTAAATGAGTTTGGGAAACTACTCAAGCTTTAAGGTCACACCCTCTGAGACTGGACTATGCCTTTGCTACAAGGGAGTTTCCAGCTGGAGAAAAGAGCAGAAAAGAAAATGGACGAGGGTTCAGCCTGGTTTTATGGGCTGAGCCATCTATTTTTAGCATATTGTATTTCATGGACAATCTGCTGCACAGGGGATCCCTTGCCTGAATGTATGCTAAGAAAATCCTATTATAAAAGACACGGTCAAGTAGCGCCATCCTAAAATTGAACCTGCCTTGAAATTAGTGTGACGGGGGGGGGAGAGGGGGGTCTTTTCAAGGTTTTAAATATCTGTCCGAAATTATCCACCTTCCTCTAGCTTTTACTGGGGTTTTTAGACAAACTGATAGCTGCCATAGGAAACACTACTCCTTTTTGGCATATTCAGAATAGCTCTTAACTATTCAACAATACAGTGAGGGATGAGCTGATGTTTAGGATATGCTGAGTAAATGTAGGAAGTAAGCCAAAACAACCGTGTTAATTTCTGTACCAGAGAATACACACGCAGAATAAACACACAGAGAAAGCAACGGTGATGAAGTAGAAGAGCATAACACTGGTTAAAAAAGAAAAAGCTTGATTTCTAATTATGCAAAAGGCTATATATAACTACTAGGGAAAAACAATAACAATTGCAGGCAATAACCTGGACACTGTTGTGCATACGTAATAGTAAGGCTGTTATCATCCGTAGGCAATAGCCAATAGAGAAAGAAATGGCTGTTCTTGGTTCTGCCCTGCTCATTCACACTCATATGTACTCACATATGAACCCTCTTTAGAGATGGCATTGCTGTGTTCCTTATATTCAGCCAGTAGAGGGCAACAAAATAATACACAATAAAGCAATTCTTGTCTTCCATCCAGGAGAGCAGTGGTTCTCAACCTTTTTTATACCAGGACCCATTTGTAAACATTGATGGCCAGTCCCAACACAGTGCCCCTCATGCCTGATCCACTGCTTCTTAGGCCCCAGCCCCTAAGTGTGTGGGGCAGGAGGTGGATATGTGTGGGGCCGGGGGTCCCCAAGCAGCCTCTACCAGGCTCAAACTCTGACAGCCGGCAAGGGAAAAGACATGGTTTCCCACATCTTTCTCCATTTTTAAAGTTTATTGATCCCTTTTTAAAGTTTGTTTGTGACCCACTTTTGGATCGCAACCCATGGGTTGAGAAACACTGCAATAGAGGACAATTATGGCTGAAGTGATAACTAGACAAAAAAAGCAGTGCAAAAAATTACTTCAGTGGGGTGGGGGGTTTGGGGGGGGTTAACCCTTTCTGCGCTCCCTCCTCATTTTTTACTGAAAACTCCTCAGAAATTCAATGCAAAAAAGAAAAACGTGGTATAAGAATGTAACATTGTGGGTATATCCGGACAAGCCCACACATGCCGCTTGCAGCATCTTAAACCCCTTTGAGTCACTGCAAGAGGCACATGTGGGAACAAAAATCCATTCCCTGCACTGCAAATCTGCAGCGGAGGAGCAAAATTAGACCCTTGGATATACAGGGGACATACAATACCCTGAGAGGAAAAAAAACAGGTCTGGGCATAGTCTTAGACTATAAACTGAGGCAACCAGCGGCTCAGTCCTCCACAGAGATGCCCTGGTTGGCCCTTTCCCCGGTGCTGAAGCATGCTGCCTGCCCATGTAGGGCAGGCAGCAGTGCAAGCTGCAGGAACCTGGACCCAGCTTCTGCTGGGTAAAAAGGAGGTTGGGGGCTGGAGGAGCTCCCTGTTTAGTCTCCGTGCTCCCAGTTTGTTCCCCTAGCTCCCCGCTCGCTTTTCCCAGTCCCCGTTGGTTGTCCCTGCTCCCCATTTGTTCCCTCCACCCCCTATTCATTCTCCTAGCTCCCCGCTGGCTCTTCCCCCCCCCCCCGCCCCCCAGCAGTAGCAGAGAATGAGCAGGAGCCTGGAGAGAGCAGGGGAATGACTCCAGGGTCTGTCTCCAGCCTCCTGCTCGTTCCCCTCTTGTCTCCAGCATCCCAAGTCTGGCGGGGAATGAGCAGGAGGCTGAAGACAAGCCTCTGAAGATAAGCTGGAGATTTCTCCTGCTCTCTCCAGCCTCCTGCTCATTCTCTGCTACTGCTGGTGAGTGTAGGGCGGGGGCTGGGAGAGCAAGCAGGGAGCTGGGGGAATGAACGAAAGGCAGGGAGAATAAACAAGCCTCCTGCTCATTCTCCTATTCTCTCCAGCCTGCTGCGTGTTCTCCTGCTCATCTCCAGCCTCCAGAGATAGGGCATGCAAGGTATTGCAGGCAGGGCAGTCCACATGCTGTGGCAGGGCTCTGCCCTGTGGGGGGCAGGGGTGCACGTGAGTGCACATGCACCCCCAAAGCATGGTGGTGCACCCCCTCAGAAAAAGTACTGCTGACACTATCAGCAGTGCCTGAGAGTGGTCGCCACCCCCGCTCCACCACCAGCGGCATTTGCGGGCGGTCAGTGATTGCTGCTGGCCACAACTGTCCTGCCGGTGGTGTCTGTGGGTAGTTGCTGCTTGTCACCCTCGCCCCCCGCCCACTGCCAACAGTCCTTGCGGCATTTGCACGAGCTCCCCCCTTACCACTGCCGCCACGCTCCCTCCATCACCAGCGCTGCTGTGCCCCTCCAGCTGCCGGTAGCACACAGCGTTCATGCAGGGCACTCCCACCCCTCTAAGTGGGCCCCAAACCTGCAGGCCCCCCCCCCCACACACCTACCCACACAGTGACTCACATCCCCCAACATCCAGCCACATCCTCCCACCCCCGTCCCACTCCCTTCTGCAAACCCCACATCCTCCCATCACACACCCACCATGTGATAAGGAAACCCAAAATAAACATTAAAACATATAGATATTTAGGATTTATTTTATGATGATGCTAGAGACACTGATAGGCTTCCAAATTTCTTTAACATTGTAAATATAGCAAGAAAACATTGTCCATCTGATCCATGCCCCTTTCTCTCTCTCTCTTTTGTTCTAGTTGTGTAAGAATGTGAATTTTGGGCTATTTTTAAAAGTGAATTTGGGATGCGGCTTTAGCAGTCTAGCTGACACAAGGAGCTAGTGGCCCTAGATACCAATTGGCTGGGCCCCAGAAGCTCCTGTTTATTTGTAACATTTTAAATAGTGTGGGTCCTAAGGCCCACCCAGCTAATGAGTAACCCCTATTGTATGGAGGCTAGTGGGTAAACGTTACAACAAAATACTTGGGATAACTAATGAAAAAAAACAGGATAGGAGTGTTGTGTGGGTCAAAGGGTCAAAAAGTGAAAGTAAGTGTGCCTGAGAGGGACACTGAGCAGAGCCTCCCAGGCTGCACCCACCAGTCCTCAAAGGCATCCAAGGAGCCAGTGGACATCGCCCACTGGTGCTATGCCTGGAAATGTGCAAGGACAAGTGACAGTAAAGTGGCCCCGCAGTCTCTGGGCACTTTCCCTACCAGAGACTCCTTCTTGGTCAAGTACAGGGCACACTTGGCTAGGGCCAGGAGGAGGTTGACCAGGAGGTCCTGGGACTTGGTGGGATAGCAGATGGACTGATTAAAAGCAAAAAGGTGGGGGGGTGAAATTCAACCAGAACCTTAAGAGGAAGTTCTGGAGGTAGAGAGGCTGTAGCCTGGTGCACCTGAGGATCATGTGCTCTGGGGTCTCCTTCTGCCTGCAGGGGAGGGGTGTCCATGAAGCTCGCCACATACATGCCCGTAGAGATGGCTCCAAGGAGGAGCCACCAGCTGAGGTCCCCAGTAGCTTGTGGGATGAGGGTGGAGTACAGACGCAGCCACGAGGGTGCCCCAGCCAAGCCCTCGCTGAGCAGGTCCAACCACTTGGTGTCTGGGTGAGATGCAAAGATTGTATGAGCATGTAGAGGTGATGGCAATGGATGGTTGAAAAGCGAACTGGTCTGGTGTCCTCCAGCTGGCTCAGGTGGTAGAGCAGGGAGTGCTGTAAAGCCAGGTGAGAAGCTGGTCCCACGAGAAACTCTGGTGGGCTGAACACACTGGGAGGGCAGGGACTGCCACTGCTCAGGACCTAGTCAATAAAGGCAAAGGCATCAGTAGGTGGGGCAATTTTACCTCCTGGACCAGATGGCAGGTTGCACGTATCATAGGTAGACCCATGTGCCAGGCCAATGCAGTGGGGGTCACCCACTCCCACCTATTGTAGTCCAGGAGGTCTCCAATATGGGTGATACCAGCCAGGATCAACCTCTGTCGCAACCGGGGCATCTCTGGCATTGGCACCTCCAGCTGCAGGTTCCAGAAGAGGGGCTCAGTGAGCAGGAATGGCATCCTGAGTGACTGTTGTGGGGGACCTGGAGGTGGAAACCAGCCTCCATGCCCAGAGGAAGTCCTGGTAGAAATCTGGCAGCCCTTGCAGGTCCTACAGGGAGAAGCCCCATAGTCTGAGAAGCTGCCAGTTGTATCAGAGCCCCTGGAAGTAATGGAGAGAAGTGTGCCCCAGGTGGCCCCATGCCACCTGGCTACCGACACCGTATAGGAGTTGCTGCAGGGCCTGAAGGTGAAAAGCCAAGACCTGGCTGTACAGGCAAACCAGGCTCTGGCCGCTCTCCCACGAGGGAACGCTCCGGACCTCTGCAGTGACCCAATGCCATCCTGGCCAGAAAGATTCCAGCACCCATCTCTGAAGTCATGCCAGGACCTCAGGAGGCACAAGCAGGGTGTGCAAGCGGTTCCAGAGCGTGGACAGGACCAGCTGGTTCAGCACCAGCATGCTCCCATGCAGGGAGAGACATCTCAGGAGCCCTGCCTATGCCTGGAGCTGCTACACCACCCTTTCCTCCAGCTGGTTCCAGTTCTTCAGTGGGGATGGGCCTGTGGGGGACAGGTAGACCCTCAAGTAGAGCAGCAAGCCCATGCTCAGTGGATCCCGCAGAGCGCAGGTGGGAGTTAGCCCATCTGCCACCCATCACCCACTGCCAGGTCAAAGCTCTTAATCCAGTTGACCCAGGCACACGAGAACACTGAGTACAATGCCTGGCAGGTCTCCACCTGCGCGAGGTCACCTGAATCCTGGACCATGCGGAGTACATCGTCAGCATCTGCTAATAGGACCAGTCTCACTGCTGGCTCCAGGAGCATCAACCCTGCTTCCACAGGAGAACAAGGAAGGGCTGTAGGGCCAAGGTGTACAGCTGGTCCAACAGTGAGCAGCCTTGACACTCTCCTCTCCTGAACAGAATGGGCTCCATCAGGGTCCAGTTGAGCTTGACCAAACACTGCTTGACCAAACGCTGCAGAAGCGTACAGCACCTCGAGAACCTGCACGAAGCAGGGCCCAAAGCCAAAGGCCCACAACATGCCTATGAGGTATACATAAATTTCATAGCTTTCATAGACATTAGGGCTGGCAGGGACCTCAGAAGATTAGCCCGCCACCCAAAGAGCAGGAAGTTAGCTGGGGGCATAGGATCCCAGCAAGATAAGCATCCAATTTACACTTGAAGGTGTTCGATATAGGTGCTTGAACCACCTCCAATGTCAGGCTATTCCAAACTTTGGGGGCTCGGACAGTAAAGAAATTCTTCCTCGTGTCCAGCATGAAATGGTCTTGCAGTAGTTTATAACCATTCGACCTCATCATCCCTTGGGCAGCTCTGGTGAACAAACGTTCCCTCAGATACTGGTGGTCACCCCTGATAAATTTATAAGTGGCCACCAGATCACCCCTGAGCCTGCGCTTTTTCCAGGCTAAAGAGCCTCATAGATCTCAGTCTGTTGTCATAAGGTCTGTCTTCCTGACCTCTGATCATGTCTGTGGCTCTCCTCTGGACTCTCTCAAGCTTCTTCACATCCTTTTTGAATTGTGGGGCCCAAAACTGGACGCAGTACTCCAGCTGTGGCCTCACCAAGGCCGAGTACAAGGGGAGAACGACGTCCCGGGATTTGCTTGAGAAGCATCTATGGATGCAAGCCAGCGTTTTGGTCACTTTACTGGCCGCAGCATCGCATTGCAGGCTTATTTTCATGTTGTGGTCAATGATGACCCCCCCAAGTCTATTTCTTCCATAGTGCTAGCCAGTGTAACACTGCCAAGCTTATAAGGATGCCACAGGTTTTTCCTCCCAAGGTGGAGAACCTTGCATTTTTCAGTGTTAAACACCATCAGGTGCTCATCTGCCCATATGCTGAGCCTCATTAATAAAGATGTTGAACAGTATGGGTCCAAGGACAGAGCCTTAGGGGACCCCACTGGTCACAGGGCACCATGACGATTGACTTCCATCGATTACCACCCTCTGGGTCCGACCACAGAGTCAATTTCCCAGCCAGCGGACCATGGTGGACCCAAGGCCACAATTGGCCAGTTTCACCAAGAGGTGATCATGGGATACCAGATCAAAGGCTATGGGATACCAGATCAAAGGCTTTTTTGAAGTCAAGATATATGACATCAATCTCTTCTCCCTTGTCCAGGTGATAGGTCACCTGGTCATAAAAGGAAATTGGTTAAGCAAGACCTACCCACTACAAACCCGTGCTGGCTATCCCTCAGAATGTTGGCATCAGCCAGTCCATTAAGGGTGGCCTCTTTAATAAACTTTTCTAAGATCTTCCCTGGGATAGAAGTCAGGCTGATGGGCCTGTAGTTTACCAGATCCACTTTCCTTCCTTTCTTGAAGATAAGCACCACATTGGTCTTCTTCCAGTCTTCAGGCACTTCACCAGAGTGCCAGGAGGTCTCAAAAATCTGTGCCAGAGATTGGGCTATGATGCTTACCAGTTCCTTGAATACCCTGGGTTGTAGATTGTCAGGGCCAGCTGACTTGAAGGTATCCAGCCTCTCAAGGTGGTCCTTTACAAGGTCCACATTGATGGAGGGCAAGGGATCTCCCTTACCCAGACCTCCCATGCCTGCCCCGTAGCAGGCATGGGTGTCTCATGGGACTGATGAAAGACCGATGCAAAGTACCCATTTAATAGGTTGGCTTTTTCCTGGGCATCAGTTGTCAGTTATCCCATCTGGTTTAGCAGGGGTACAATGTTGCCCTTGCTTTTCCTCTGGCTCCCCACACATCTGAAAAAGGACTTTTTATTGTCCTTAATGCTCGAAGATAGTTGGAGTTCAGTTGCAACCTTTGCTTTCCTGGTTTGCTCCCTGTGTGGTGGGCCAGTAGGGGGCGCTCCTGCGTTGAGCCACACACCTCCCTGCACCTGACCACCTTCCAGGCTCTGAGTGCCTCCCTTGGGGTGCCTCTCATCCGGCCAACCCCTTCCCTGGAGTACACCTGCTAGCCTGGGGTTTCCGCTACTACCATCCAAGGCTCTGGACTTACTTCTGGCTCTTTGCACCTTGGAAAACACAGGCCTGATCGTCCAATGAGTCCTAGACCCAATACCCGCACTTGGGACACTTTCCCCAAGTCAGGGGCTTATCAGGGAAGTCTCCCTTAGTCCGCAGACCTAAGGGGCCTCCTTGGCATAATTTAGACCCACCCCTCAATAAGTCT
>JAGPOW010003395.1:14182091-14193174 GCA_030014935.1 Caiman crocodilus
GGGCTTATCAGGGAAGTCTCCCTTAGTCCGCAGACCTAAGGGGCCTCCTTGGCATAATTTAGACCCACCCCTCAATAAGTCTCCCACACCGGTCACAAAAGAGAACTTTATTGATTACAGGGGGTAGAACAGAAACAGGGTAAAAGGTAAAGCAATATCATAGAAGTAATAGAGGAATATCAAAGGAATCCCATAGAGCAAACCAGAGTGGCTGAGGTAGCCGTTTAAACACGCATCTGAAATACTGTACTCTGAATATGTAATCGGATCTTGAGACGTTTACTCACTCTCCTCATCCAGAAGTAGTTGGTGTTTCCCTCTGGAGGCAGGTCACTCTTAGAGCATGCAGAGAGAGAGCCCGGTTCAGGTTCACCTGGATGACCGCATGGCTAATGGCTAATCTTCTTCTTGGATCAAGGCCTTTTATCCCCTCTCTGACCTCAGCAGCCCCGTCCAATTGAAGCTGCCAAAACTGGTCAGAAGCCGATCCATTTCCCAAGCATCCCTGGCTACCTGGGTCCCTGCGCAAGGCTGGGCCTTTTCCCCCCCTGCCCAGGTGACCAGAGCATCCACCTCCCAGGCCCAGGCTTTTGTCATGCAGACAGGGAGGAGATCCCCGCCCTGAGGGATTCAATAGCAGCCTCTCAGGCTGGCACAGAGAGAAGTTTCTGGAGAGGGGCACTGACAGTGGCATTTCTGCCACAGACCAGACCAGTGAAGAATATTCCTGCTTGGAGGAATCTATGATCCATCCTGTCAAATGCCTTCTCCTGGTCTAGGGATAGGAAGACAGAAGACAGACCCTTCCAGCACACTAGCTCCAACCTTTACCTGGATCGGGATCTCCTGTTGAAGATGGAATATCTGGCCACCATGTACGTCTGGTCAGGATGGATTACATCCGTCAGCATGGACCGCAGGCATAGCAAGATGGCTTTCGCTGCTACCTTGTAGTCTGTGCAGAGGAGGGAAACAGGAAGACAGTTCCTCAGGTCATGGAGATCCCTCTTCAGCAGGAAGGTCAGCACGGCCTTCCAGTATGACAGCGGGAGCTTCCCTCCCTCCTGAAGGAAGGAGAGTACCTGGCACCTTTGGAGACCCCTCCTGCAGCCATGGACATTGAGGGTCGCAATCTTAAATGACCTCATGGCTAGAGGGGTGGAGTAGATGGTTCAGCAGGGGCCTCACGCATTTCAATGCCTGGTGTGGGGCACACCAGTTCACGTAGTGCCCTCCCATACATATAGAGTGCATCTATGAAACTGCAGGCCTACTTATAGATCCAGCCATTGCAGTTTTTGGGCCCCTTGCCTTCCCCTAGCAGGGGCAGCAGCAGCCCAAGGCAGGAAGGGGTGCAGCCAACTCACTCCCAAAAGCTGTGAGACCAAGCCAGCAGCTAGCAGCAGCCAGGGGCAGGAAAGGGCTTAGCCATCTTCTCCCTAGAAGGTCCAGAGACCAAGCTTGCAGCGACTAGCAACAGCAGCAGCAGCCTGGAACAAGGAGCATGGCCAAATTATTCCCAGAGGTTCCTCCCCCAGAAGCTCCTGAAAGCAAGTAACCTTAAGCTGCTGGCCAGGGTAGGTTTTTATACTGCTGGGGCCAGGACAAGGCAGCTTTTTATACTGCTGGGGACAGGTGCTGACCCCATGCTCTAGCTCCCCCTGGCTGCAGAGCCAGGAGGAGCCAGGCAAGGTTATTCTGCCCCAAGTTGCACAATTTGCTCCATAACAAAGTGCATGTCCAAGCACGTGCACTGAGGCAAAAAGCCCCGGCTCAAATTTCCATCGCTTCTATTTGAGCTGCTGCAAGCATATGTGCCTGCATGTATGGACGCGCTCTAAGAATGCATGGTCTGGCACCTAAAAATCAAGACATTGCAAATGTTAATGCTGCTTCCAAAATGTGAACTCCTCCCTTTTGTACATCCTATAATATGATATAATGGATACCAATAATGCATGTTTACATTTAAGAAGGGGAAGGGGAGTAGGGTGTATGTGCAATATGGGTCAGTTACCGCAGTTAGAGCAAAAATCCTGTTTTGTTTGATCTTACAGCTTTTACATTGAATTAATGTCTTCTTTTGCCTTAGGAAAAACAAAGGAAAGAACACTGAAAGGTAAACAGCTTTCATGGTTTATAATCTCCACTTGTTTTACCATCGCTTAAATTCCTTGATCATCCTAACAAACTTGAATTGAAAGGTTCTAAGTCCCTTTCTGCACAGCTGTTCATCACACAGCTTAACAGCTAGGTTTGTTTGCCCACCAGAGCTTGTAAATTACTTGAAGCAAGTGTGCCTCTAACCAATGTGCACAGAGTTCAGAGCTCTGTGCATAAAAGCAACATTTTCAAAACCTGGTAGCTGCATGTTAAGCCATACTTATACACCAAAATACAGGTGAGGCCCCCCCTTGGAAAATGCTAGATCTTAGTTTTCACCCTTTTTTTGCCTAGGGAAAAATAATAGAACAGTTCTTGTGTTGCAAAGAACACGGAAAGACCACAGTTGTGGATTTCAATTTGAGATCTCTAGCTTTGCCTTGTGAATCATGTTTGTAAACCTGAGAGTGCCAACATTGTGTCCCACCCCTTGAAAGGATTTAAAGGCAGTCAGGTCATTCCAGGTTTCTGTACCACCCTGGCAATAATCACTGCCCTAAGTAAATAACTATTGTGGATAAGCTGAGGCCAGATGTTATCAGCACTGGAGTTGTTACTCAAATTGCCAGTTGCTCAAATTACGAGCAAAACTTTATAAAGGGGGATAAATCAGATGCCATGTTTATTGATCACATGAGTTAGACATAGATGCTCGGGCATACCATTCATACAAACACACACAAGGCATCATACATATCATTACACACAGCCATACATATACACAAAACAACCACTTCATCCACATGTACCAGATATAGTTACCAGCAATAGTTGCTCAATATCAGCCTAGGGTGGCCAACCCGGGTTTAGTGAGTAGATGATGATGATTTGAAGATAACAGATTTGAAAATAGCTGCTGGAGCAGGGTGAACAGATGCATCTGTGCGCCGATGAAACAGCAGTAGAGAAAGAGATTCATCAACTTGGCATTTTCAAAGTGTTCTTTTATAGGGCCTGGCATCCTTTGTTTCAGTGCCTGGGGGGTTTTCCATACCCAGCTTCCGTTTTTGCAGCCGTTCTTTTGTCTTCGTAACTTATCGTAGCCTTGGAGTGTTTTTGCTGTCCATCTGGTAGAATGGGTGCATTCCTTCTCCTTGTTATCGTCTTTGTGCCCTAGGCCAAAAGGGATTCTTTAGCCATTTATTAATTAATTTACTGACTGGTAACTTACATTTGGTGCCTTGCTGCTGAAATAAATTGTTAAATCTTTTTCCCCCGTCTCTGTGTCATTCTCTCACCATTCACCCTTTTGCACACACACACTCATAAAGGCTAGGCAGTGTTCATTCACTTATGTCAAGCAGAAGGATACAAAATGGACTTTTCAAGTTGCTCACAGGACAAGACTAACATGGTTATATTTCACTATTATTATACTCTATGTTAACATCAACTACATTAATTCAGTTCCTGCTACAGAGTAACTTATACAAGTGTTTTTTTACCCCTTATGCTTTTAGGGGTAATTTTATGTCATATTGGTTGATGTTGCCGCAGTGTAGGGGTTTATGTCATCGTTCTTCTTTTTTGCTACACTAGCATTACAACAGAGTAAATGTAATCTGTCCAGGCCCTGAATGTGATTACATTTAATTTTATTTGGAGCTTGCAAAATGTAAACACTTCTAATGTAAACACTTGTAGCAGCAGTGCCACAAAAAGCATGGTGAGGTGATGTACAAGGCTTAGTTTTAATTGGGTTGAGTGGCCATCGCTGAGCAAGAATAGGGAGGTTCCAGCAGAAAAGGAAGTTGTTGGACTCTGATGTTTCTGTTTCTCCTCAAATTGGCTTAAACCCTGTAAGTTTATCTTGATTTCTCAGTTTTAGAGTTTAAGGTTCAGATAGTTATTGCCTTGTGCAGCTGAATGTCTTTGTGGTTAGAATCATATGACACAAGTAACTGAAATTACCAAAGGACTATATAGGAATATATAAAAAGAGAGAGAGGGAGGAAGGGGAGCATCACAGGCAGATCCAGAGATGGTGCAGTCACACCCTGCTTTCAAAACATGGTGTAGGAGCAACAAGCAAGGATTTTTTTGAAGTCCTCTCCTCTTGGCACCCCCTTCCTTCCCCTCTACATTCAATGGCACCTCCCTTCTCCTTCTCTCCCATTGCCCCACCTCCCATCCACCACTGTTGCTGCCTCTGGTGGTGGGAGGAGTGGCCAGAACTGAGCCGGCCCTGCTCCTGCTGGGATTATGGGGAGCCAGGTTCAGCCAAGAACAGCAGCAGCAGTAGGAACCGACGGGTTCCTGCTCAACAGACGTGGAATAGACTCCCTCCAGAAGTGGTGCAGCCACCTACTCTAGACTCATTTAAGAAATGCTTATCTCGCTGAGATCTTTTGACCCTAGCTGACTTCCTGCCTTTGGGGCAGGAGGCTGGACTTGATAATCTTTGAGGTCCCTTCCAGCCCTAACGTCTATAAAATCTATTAAATAAGTAGAAACGGGGAGGGAGAAGGGGAATGGAGGGGAAGAAGGGGATGGGAGGTGTTGCTGAGCATGGAGGGGAAAGGAGGTGCTGCTGCGAGGGGGAAAGGAGATTCTTACCCAATTTAGACACTTCAGACAAGTCCTGGCTGCTGCTCCCATGGCATGATCTGCCTAAAGGGACAGATGTCAGGGATACACTGGTGCACTTGCACCTGCCTTTGATTCCTGCCGCATCCAAAGTTTAATACCAACTGCCTGGCAGTGGCAGGAGCATTTCTAGTCAGGAAGAGCTGACAGAGTCAATTGACTTCATGGCTTATTACAATCTACCTGATCCCTTCTAAAAGCTTTATTCTGCAGATGTTAATGATCCTCTCTTCTTTTTAATGGTCATGAGGTTCCACCAGTCAAGCTATCCACCAGTTCAGTATCTGCTTGCTGCTGCTGGTAAGCTCTTATTTCACAGCCCTGCAGATTGTTTTTAGCTCATTCCAATGAAGTTATATTTGTTTTTGCTTCAATCTTAAACTGAATGATATGGCTCTGGGCCCCTAGAATATTACCAGAGTTTCTTGTTTACTTATAGTTGGAGAAAAATGTGTTGTGTTATATGTGATGATGCACTTCACCATGTGCACCCCCCTTTTCAAATTCGAGAATCTGCCCATGTCTGTCTGTCCTGGTGTGGGTAAAGGCTGGGAGTAAGGGAGTGCAGCCATCCCTGCAGCGACACCCCTCCTTTTTAAAATCCTGGATTTTTCCATGGTGGGATTAGCATTAATATTGGGGGGTTTTTTTGTTGTTTTTTTTTTGCTTTCCATCCACTGAAGATACTGTGATTTGATTGATACTTCTACACAACCAGGTAAACAATTTCAGTTATGCCTGCATAGACTATTGAGAACCTGGGGGTTGGAGAAGAGGGAGAAAACAGATGCCACGTGGATGCTTACTCCCCGCATGGAGGAGGGAAAGGCTGAATGGGCAGGCAGTATGTAGAGTCTTCCACTCTCTGCCTATTCATTGGCCAGTCAGGGAATGTTGTAACTGGGTACTGGTATATGCCAACAACAAATTACTGCCACCGGGAAGCAAGGGGAAAGGAGGGAAGGAAAGAAATGCAACTCAGAGGCAGGGGAAGATCCAGGATTTGCCGAAGTGGGGTGCAGGGGCAGTAACCCACACTGCAGAAGTGGCTATACTCTCTGCTCTCAGCCTGCTCTGCCCTTTCCAGTTTGGGCAGACCATGCCACAGGAGCCTCTGGGGTTGAAAATCCCCCCTTTCTTCCCCTTCCTGCTCAGAGGCACACCTCTTCTCCTCCTCTTCCCCATCCCTACCCCCCACTCCCCTGCCTGCCACAGCTACTGTCTCCACTGCTTGGGGGCAGGGCAGCTCTGGAGCCAGCCATGCTGAGCAGGCCAGGCTCTCTTGAGGAAACAGTGACAGAAGTCCCTAAACTGACATGGTGGCAACAGGGCAGCTGACGAGTATTTCCCCCCACCCTGCCTGGACTTGGAGCAGGAACCCCCATCCTTCCCTGCTGTGTGGTCCATGTCCCCCACTAAGCCCAGCCCCAGCAAAATCAAGAATGACTCTGATGCTTCCCCAACTCTGGGACCGTGGAAAAAGGCAAGCAAGGGAAGGAGAAAAGGGACAAGGGGTAGGGGGGGTGCAAGCCTTTTAGCAAGAAGAGGAAGGGAGACAGGATTTTCACCTGTTTCATGGACTTTAAAAGGTCCCCAGAGGCTCCCGTGGTGCAGTTCTATCCAAAAGCAGAGTGGAGCCATATCACTGTATCTCCTCTGAATCTACCCGGGCTCAGAGGGGTGTCTATGAGTGCACATCGCCTCCTACAGCTATTTCGGAGGTGAAGCAACTCACTCCTTTTGCTCAAGGCTCTGCCAAGAGAGGCAACTTTGCTTGTAATAACTAGAGACGTGGATTGCATTAAGCAGCTAGTTCTTGTGCTGGAGTATTGGCTTAAATCTTCTTTGAAGGGGAGAATCCTGTTAGACTACATTCTAATGAGAATTATTTTAACCTGTAGGGGCCTTTGTACACATGACCAAATTGCCATTTTTAGCAATTTAATTGCCCTTTTTAGAAATGTAATCGCATCACAGTGTACACATGCAACAGCATATTGCAATTAAATGTCATAACTCTGTACACAGGTGGTGGCGTATTCCAATTTAACTGACTTTTTACATAGCAAAGCGAAACACATCCAATGCATTTCAATTTGCTACATAACACATTACAGTGGTACATCCTGAGATGGTGGCAGGGATGGTGCGTGGGGTGCTGGAAGCCCAGGCATGCTCAGGGAAGCTGGGACTTGGCAGGCTTCCAGAGCCCCATGCACTGTCCCCCCTGCCTCCTCCAGCTGCCAGCACACCTGGCCACCTTCCCACACTGTCCCAAGGGCAAACCAGCCTATTCCCAGGCAGTTCCAGGTACCAGGAAGGTGGCATGGATAGTGAATGGGGTGCTGAAAGTCCATCGAGTCTGAGCTTCCCTGAGCACAGCTGGGCTTCCAGCACCCCATGCACCGTTGGATCCGGCAGGTGCTGCCTGTGAGCTGGGGCAGCACCCACACAGCTAGCAGCCTGCCTGGGCTATTCCAGGCGGTGCTACCACCATGGAAGGAAGCTCAGAGACTGTGTGAGTCTCCACTGAGGAAATACAAAAAGAAAGCGGTGAGGGGCCCCTTTTTTTCCTTCTGGTGGAGCCTGCCTGCACCTCCTGCAGCCAGGGAGTGAGCAGCTATTAGGTCAAGCAGCCCCTGACCTGCAGGGGGACCCCCTCCATGGGGGCAGCATCCCCTCCCCAGGCCTCACCTGCCTGCTGGCACCCTGCCTAGCCGGTCCTGGGGGGCACCACCATTGTGGAGGTTGCCCATATGAGCAGCTGCCAGGTCATGCAGCCCCTGGCCTGCAAGAAGACTCAGGTCTCCCCTCTGTGGCAGTGACGCCCCCAGGACCACCCTGGCGGGCTGCTAGCCAGCAGGTCTCACCCAAGGAGTGCCGCCACCATGGAGGGAAGAACCAGAGTCCGCCACAGCTCATGGGTCACCAACAACTCGCCCCCCCCAACAGCCACAGGAGAGGCCGGCAGGCTCTGGCAGGGTGGGGAGGACTAAACCCCCGGCGTGTGTACAACTGCCCTAGAACCTGGGAACCCGAAGGATGTTTTGGCTCATGAATACAATTCAGATTAACTCTGTGCACGTGCTCTCCTGTGACTGAACCAAGCATTACTTCTTACGAGAGATAAATTCCAAAAATAAAGTTCCAGCACAGGGGAGACCTTAGTGCTCTTTCCATTTTAAGTATTGAATATATTTTAGAGGCATTAAATGTTTATTTTACCTGCTTTGAGTAGGACCGCTGCTTGCCACACTTGTAGATGTTGGCTAAGTGCTATTTCTGAAGTAGCACAATTCTTTTGTGACGATTTGTCTTGATTTTGCACGCTGTGAGCAGGTTATGCAACTGAATTCCAGTTTTACTTGTCTTGAGGAATTTTTTTCTAGTCTTGTTGCCATTGGTGACACGCAGCATGCCATAAAGCTGATTGTAAGCCTCGCCACTCTGGGCAAAACCCTGCCCTAATACATCAAAGGTGACAGGCAATAGCATAGAGGTAATGGCTGAGCAGAAGGTTTAGAAGCTATCCTACCATGGAAAAGCATGGCAGGGGCTATATTCCTAGGTATGCACCAATTTAGTTAAGCCAGTACAAACTCCTATGTAAAAGCTATTCTCTTTAAGTATGCTTTTCTTAGTTGCTATTGAACCTAATCAACTGAAACAATGAAAAAGAAACAAATAGCTTTGGGAAACTGGAATAAGTGAGGCCACAAACAGCCTTTTGCAGCAATTCAACTGTAACAACCAAGTTACTGTATGAAACAGCACCGTTTCGACTTTTGTTTCACCATTTTGAGGGAACAGTGTTTCGTTTCATTTCAAAGCCCTGTTCCACTTTGTTTTGTCAAACCTGTTGTACTGTTTCGATGCATTTTGACATTTCACCCATGGGCTATAACGGGGAATCATGAAAATGCCTATTACTTTGTCATTTCTTGCCTGACTGTAATGAAAACTGCAGGGAGGGTAGCCCCTGCTGGGGCCACAAAGCCTGTCGTGTTTCAAAGAGACAGGTGCAGGGGTTTCTGGGAAACTGCACGTCAAGCTGCTGAAAAGCAAACCTCGTGTCATGTGACTCTGTGTGCGTGTGCGTGTGCGTGTGCGTAGGCACAGTGGGGTGAAAACAGCTGGCATGGTATCCCCTACTGAGGCCATGAAGCCTGACAGGTTTCAAGGAGATAGGTGCAGGGGTTTCTGGGAAACCGCACCCCAGGCTGCTGACAAGCAAAACTCATGACATCTGTGACTTCATGTGTGTGTTAAGGTGCATTCTCACTGGTGCGGGGGCTCTACACGACACGGTAATGTACCCCAATGAGGTCTCTTCCTCCTACTCTTTTAACAACAGGTAAGCACTGCAGCACAGTTGCATTAGCATCTCAGGCAACCACACTGTCACAGAGCCTTTCTTTCCTTTCCTGCAGGAGCTTCTTCTCCAGTGAGCTCTCCAGAGAACTCCCCCTGCCAGCCCCAGCCCTGGGGCTTAGATGTCCCCTGGGCCTTGTGTCCTTCCAGTCAGCTGACCGGGGACAGGTGCTAGGGGTATAGGATGTAGCCATGCTGGTCTGAGGACATGGCACTGCCAGACAAGGTTCTTTGGGTCAATCTGACATCTTTTAGATCACCAGCTGAATAGTTGGAGAAATATATCTTAGCAAGCTTTCAGTGAAAAACCCTTTATCAGGCTTAGAAAGCACCTGCAGTTGGTGTGAGAGCTCTTCCTGGATGGAAGGAATAGTAAAGAAGCCAGAGGCCAGCATGCAATGCAGGCAAGAAAGCTAGTCAATGAACATGGAAATGGAGAAGTCATGGTGTGAGGGATAGGCTGGGGGGTGGGGGAAGGGGGAATGTAGCAGATAAAAGTGGAGAGGTACCTGTGGAGTCAGATGTCCAGCAGGTTGTATTGTGTCATAAATCCAATGTCTATACTGAGTCCATGAGTTTCTGTACCTAGGAGGTTGATGAAGTACAGTCCATAGGCTTGTCTGTGAAAAGTGGTTTGTAAATTCAAACAAGCACCAAACTTTGCTAACCTCATCACCAGAAGTCAATTTCTTACAGCCCAAAATACATCAAATGAATCATACCATGCCATATGCAAAACCTGCCAACAGTATCTCCAGTGTGGAGATATCTTCACAATAAATATCTCCATCAGGGCACAAAAGTACCATGATGGAAAATACGTAGGAGACACCAAGGAACAACCACACACTAGAACGAGCACACACTGCATATCGATCAAGGACAAGAACGCGCAACTACTTGTCACCAATCTTACAGGCCTGATCTTCAAAGGGAATTTATAACCCACTTTTCAAAGACTTCTCACACACTACAACCTGCCGGACATCTAACTCCCCAGGTACCACTCCACTTTTACCTGCTACGTTTCCTTTCCCCCTCCCCACAACCTGCCGTCCCTCACTCCCTGAGGCCTCCACTTCCATTTTCACTGACTGGTATTCTTGCCTGCATTACATGCTAACCTCTGGCTTCACAGAATCATAGAAGTCGAGTCGGAAGGGACCTTGTAGATCTTCAAGTCCGACCTCCTCCCTGGGGAGGAGGAAAACAGGGCTCAAGTGACCCCAGCCATGTAGGCATCAAGCCTGCTGCTTTACTATTCCTTCCATCCAGGAAGAGCACACACATACATCGACTGCAGGTGCTTCTTCAGTCTGACAAAGGGCTTTTCAACCCAAAAGCTGGCATCCCAGGCAGCTAAGCTGAGCTCACCTGGAGCCTCACAACTCCATTGCAACCAGCAAGTCTCAGGACGTGACGGGTCTGGGCTTTCCCCAGCCAGGACACTCTCCCCCTCCCCTTCTCACACACAGAGACAGAGACAGGGACAGAGACAGGGAGTGTGTGTGTGGTGGCGGCAGCAGCAGCAGCTGGAGGTTATGGCACCTCCTACCTGCTTCTCACCAAAAGGATCCTCAGTCCTGGCATTTCCTGGGACTGCCGTGCCGCTGGCAGTACCACAAGGCCTCCCGACCCTGGCAGAGGGCAGTTTTGGTGGACATGCCCAGAACCTGGGGTCTACTCCCTCCTTACAGCCCCAGTCCATACATCCAATTTGGTCCTTGCATGGGATCTCAGCAGGGACATGATCTTTCCCTGCTGGCTGGTGATACAGTGAGTTCACCCTGCACCTCTGAGATGGTTGTGAAACCCAAAGGTTAAAAAAAAAAAGGAGGAAGAGTGGAAGGAGCGAGGAGGTTAGAACTGGTTAGAGGGCCGCACCCAGAGGGTGGTAGTGGATGGGTCCTTCTCGACCTGGAAGGACGTGGGCAGTGGGGTTCCGCAGGGCTCGGTCCTCGGG
>JAGPOW010003395.1:14193274-14208142 GCA_030014935.1 Caiman crocodilus
GACCCCGGTGCTCTTTCCTGCCAAGGCAGGGGGTCGGACTAGATGATCTGCCCAGGTCCCTTCCGACTCTAGACACTATGACACTATGACACTATGAGGGTGGCACTCACTCCATCTGCACGTGGAGCTTAGGGAACCCCAGCAATGGGAGTTTCACCTTCAAGGACACTAGCTGCTCCACCAAACCAGAATTCAAGGAGGTATGGTAGGTGTCACTACATCCCCAGCAATGCTGAACATCCTCTCTTGGAATACTGGTTGGTGGACAGGACAGGTGTTCCCAGGCAACCGTGACCAGATCCAGCCACATCTGGCTGTGGCTTGTCCAGCAGACCAAGGGGTCACACAACAGCAGCTCCACATCCTCGGTGAGATAGACAGCCACCAAGGCCTGAGCACTACCTGCCTGATGGTGGAGTCTGGTGCCTCTGGACCATACTGGACTGCAAGAGATCAAGCCATTTCCTGATGCGGTCCTTCAGCCGCCTCACCAGTGCCTGCACATCTGGTGACAGTGGCTTGCCCCAGCCAGGAACACTGATCACCGAACTTCTCCACTTTGTTCTGAACTTCCCTCACTACAGGAATCAGCTGCCTAAGGAGGGCATTGCCAACACTGAGGCTCTCAGTTGCCTCAGATGTTCAGCTCTGCCTGTTTGTTCCACAGCAT
The DNA here is from genome assembly GCA_030014935.1 of Caiman crocodilus. NCBI lineage: Eukaryota > Metazoa > Chordata > Crocodylia > Alligatoridae > Caiman > Caiman crocodilus. The sequence goes on from JAGPOW010003395.1 coordinate 14,193,945, forward strand.
CTTGTCCTCCTTGATGCTCCGGTGGAAGTAGCCTACCACCTTCCTGCATTTTGAAATGACCTTGCTGGTGGTGCTGGCTCCATCACTGGCAGCCCTGTTCCCCTCCAAGGCATCCCTGACAACGAGGTGGCACTTGTGTGCCATATGGAAGATGCCAACAAAGTTGGTTTTATGGACCGCCTTGACCACATTGGCCCCATTGTCAGTGACCATGAACCCTCAGGTGAGCTTGCCCTGCCCAATAAGCTATCCCTGCACCAAGCAGGTCATGGCCCCCATGATCTCTGTTGCCATGTAGGACTCATCCATCACTCTGGCTTGAAGGAGAGTCCACCAATGGCCTGACTGGTCACACAAGTGCCCTGTGAGAGAGAGGTATGCAAGATCTCCAACCTGGCTGCTCCAGATGTCCCAGGTGAAGTATAAGGCCACCTGCAGACCTGCCTCAGGTGTTCCCTCAAGTATTCCCTGCATGCTTCACCCAGGCACAGCACCACTGTCTTGCTGCCTCCGGAGGGGGCACAAGCACCTACTCTGGACTCCTTTAAGAAACATTTGGACGTTTATCTTGCTGTCATCCTTTGACCCCCAGCTGACTTCCTGCCTCTAGGGGAGGGGGCTGGACTTGCTGATCTTCCAAGGTCCCTTCTATCTTAGTAAAAAGGTGACCAAATGCCAGCCCGCATGCCGGACCAATGTGAAGCACGAGAGCGAGCTGTGTTCGGTGTGTGGAGAACTCATGATCACAGGGCTGACAGGCGCGTGATCAGATGACCTCGGCGAATCAGAAGCTGCATGAGGCGTGTGGCTGCACGGCCGGCAGTCACACTCCCCTAAATGAACACCAGCAGCGGATTCTGATTGGCACGGGAGTTTATAAAAGGGGCAGAGCGCCAGAGCGCGGGGACTCGGGACTCCACACAAACTGCTGGAGAGGACTGATCACCCTTTCCAGGAGCCCGTCCCCCCTGGGTCGGCTATTGTATACTCGCTACCAAACATACCAAACGTATCAAACATACCGAGATCTCGTGCAACAGTTGTGCTGTTGTTACCGGCATTTGCAATTGTCATTGTCCTGTTATCTTCTGACTGTACATCGCAAGAAGCAGCTGCTGTTTAAGAGTTTTCTGTCATCCTGCACAAGTTGTAAGTAAAACCTCAGTTTATTTTACCACCTTAACTTGAGTCAGTGTCCCTTTTGTCCCCGGCCTGGCCATACTGGAGGGCTGGTCATCCACCCGCCGCAGTTTACCTCGCCTTCCAGCCCTAACATTTATGAAACCTATGAAATCTATGAATGCACACTGTGAGAGAAAGCACAGCTTTCTTTTCTGGGGGAAAAGAATCAAAATAAACTAACAGAACCAAAAAGAGGATTTTGGGGGAGGCAGAAATTGAAAGAAATGAATGATTTATAATAATAAAAGGGTATACAAAGCAAAAGGTGTTGAATCCCACTTGCTAGTAACAGGCTAGCAAGTAGGAGGTGGTAGCCTGTCTCTGACACTGCTGCGCCACTGGAGGATACTGCTCAGTAACTGACTCCAGGGCACAGGGAAAGCTCAGTTCAAACCACGCTGCTTTTTATGCTATTTTTCTGCCCCCCCCCCCCCAGAGCACTGGGATTGGATGGGACCTCAGGGAAGAATGGCAGTCACTGGCCAGCTACACTTGTCAATATTAGAGCAGTCCTTCCCCCTCTTCCCCCTCCCTCTCCTTAGTTGCTGTTTCCCAAAAGCCAGCCCAGCTTCAAAACTCAAAATGTTTCAAACCTTCCAAAACATTTCAAGTGCCCTCATTTCATTTTGAGCCTGTTTCAAAGCCTTTCATTTCATTTAAGTATTGCTTCAAAATGAGTCAAAACAGTGTCAAAATGAAACACCCTGCAAAATTTTGCACAGCCCTAAAAGTTGCCCCACAGCAATTCCAGGGTAAGTGTACGGCAGTTTATTAAAAAGGCTGACATAGCAGAGGCCCTACAGATCAGAGTGAGCTCTAAAGCTAAGTACAAACAGTCAAAAAGCCTGAATCAATTCAATCTTTGCAGGGTTTTTTTTAAACTGCGTAGATTGAACCAATAAGCAAGTGAACTCGCATTCACTTTTTGAACAGGAAAGGCAGCCAGACCCCTGCAGTGGCCCACACTGACAGCCAGGAGCTCTCGAGCATGCCTCCCAGCCTGTTGGTCACTGCAATGAGCTGGATCTCTCTGATTCCCCAGTCCAAGCTCTCTCTGCAGCCTCCCTGCTGGCTATGCAAAGCGGGGGCAGGGGGGGACATACCCATCCTGCCTGACACCAGATCCTCAGCTGGGAATGGACCAGGTGGCACAGGGACGGGGAGAGGGCAGAGGGGAAGTTGTAACTGGGGCTTTACTCTGCCCCACCCTCCCAGCTGGGAGCTGGGCTGGAGTCTCCTAGCCATGCCCCCTTCTCAGCCTCCCAGACAGGCGAGGCAGCGGGGGAAGGAAAGCAGTATCTGGCCTTGGCTCTGCCCCCAGAGCAGAGAGCTACGAACCATGCCCCATCCTCAGCCGGGGACTGGCTGAGGGGAGAGGGGAGGGGAAGCTCAGAGCAGGGGCTTAGCTCTGCCCCCAGAGTGGGAAGCCAGGAGTTATGCCCACTCCTCAGCCTCCAGGCTGGATAAGGAGAAAGACTACAACAGGCTTTGGCTCTGAAGCTTCTCAGAGTTGGGAGCAGGGCGGGAGGCTGCCCCCCATTTCAGCCTGCAGCCAGGCGGAGGGGAGAGGGATGGAGAGGAGTCTTGGCTCTGCCTTACTGCAGCTGGGAACCGGGAGGCAGGCCCCCTTCTCAGCCTCTGGGCTGGCTGGGAGATGGGGAAAACCCTGCACCAGGGCTTGGCTCATCTGGAGCCATGCCCCCTTCTTAGCCTCTCAGCTGGCTGGGAAGAGGGAGAAGCCCGTACTGGGGCTTGGCTCCACCCTCCCCCAGAGGTGGGAGCAGGGCTGGAGCCCCCTTGCCATGTCCCCTTCTCAGCCTCCGAGCCAGCTGAGAGGGGCATGTCTCCCAGCTCCTGGGGGCAGAGCCAAGCCCTGCTCCTGTCCTGCCCTCTGCCAGCCCAGAGGCTGGGAAGGGGCTTTGACTCCTGGCTGCCAGCTTTGGGGGTGGAGACAAGCTCCTTTGTGGGCTTTTCCTCCACTACCTGCCATCAGCCAGCCCAAAGGTTGAGAAGGGGGTATGACTCCCAGCTCCTGGCTGTGCGGGTCAGAGTCAAGCCGCCACTACAGACTCCCCTTCTCTTCCCCAGCCTGGCAGCACCAAGCTGGGGGTCCAGTTCCCTCCTCTTCCCTTGCCACTCCAACCAGCAGCACCCAGCTGGGGGTCTGGTACCGGGCCAGAGGGGCAAGGTTATTTTCCTCAGCCTCCCAGAGTGATAGTGCTCTGGCTAGGGAGGAGAGGGGCATGGAAGACGCTGCTTATTGGAGCAGGCAGCATAGCCCAGGGCTGCAAAGCATCATATGATGCTGGGGGACCGTGAGTTAACTTGAACTGGGAGGGGATCTAGGACAGAAGTTCCATAAACTGGTTTGACCTAAATTAGTCAAGTCTGATGCTCCACCTAACCAGCTTTATCTGAAAATACTTTTGGCCATTGTGAGAGCAGTTTAAGTTCACTGAACTGCTGTTCTGTTATAGGTTTAAACTAGTGTCTGCTCCCTTCGGCCAGTTTATGTGTAACTTCTGTCCCTAGCCTAAAGGTAAAATAAAGGTGTGATAGTAACACAAAGAATGTAACTTAATTAAGTTGAATCCATCTAACATGGGCATATCAGTCCAAAATCGGTATATATTTAAGCTTGGCAGAATTTGATTTTTATTTTTTTACAATTTCGACAGCTAAAACTGATGTTTATTTTCAAGCATTTATTTTGATTTTTATCCATTTAAATGTTCTGAATTGCACAAAAAATAGAGGTGCGGGGGGGCAGACAATTTAGTACTGACAGTATACTGTTAAAAGCTTTATAAAATCAGATGTCAAAATATAAAAAGTAAATATCCGTAAATCAATGAATTATACCTGTTTTAAATCATTCTGTTCATGCATCAGGAAAGAGCCAGGCAGGCAGGGACTGGAAGCAGATCTCTGGAAGCAGAGGGAGCTGCCCTCAGCCTCCTGCACTTAGCCAGCCTGGCCTGGGTGGGACCCTACTGCTGCCAGGCTGGAGCCTTAAATACTTTGCGGAGGGGTTTGTTTAAGTAGCCAGTGGGTGAGTCTACACGTGCAGCAGCCTGTGCAGGTGTTACTGAGCAGCCACTTAGGACTTACTCCGCAGTCCTGATGCCACATGGCTAGTTTTAGATCCTTCTGCACGGTAGTGTTGGTGTCACAGTTCGTGCTTGGCCATGTTACATCGCCATAGCAATGAGCCATGGCAATGCAGCTCATTGCTACAGTGATGTAGCAGCTTGTGTAGATGCATCCTGTTATCTCCCTTCAGCCCACTATCCAAAGCTATGATGGAGCACCTAATAGCTTAATTGATGAGTCATTAAGGTGCCCTTTGTTCTTCTTTTTAACTCCTCTGCCCTCTGTCCTTCCATTTCTCTTTCACCACTGTCCATTAATAGGGGTAAGAGTTCCCCATTCCAGTCCCCTTTCTGTAAATTTCAATTATTACCAATGGAAATATTTTTCTGTTGGTCTGTAAGGGTGAGGTGAAATCGTCATTTATCAATGTGTATCGATAAAACTCAAATCCTGCCGTGCCTGTATATATTTTAGTGGCTAGCGCATACTGTGCCACTATTTCTTGGCTCCTATTATCTCTGCTGGCTAGGTGAAAGCAAGCAGGGCTATGTGTAGTGTGCTACAAACACCCTTTCATTCTGAAGTTTAGATCTACCCTTTTATGGATAGCCGTGTCTATTTGCCTACAATATACCAACAGGCTCAGAGGCAGAACAGATGGACCCACTAGGAGGGACAGACTGAAATAATTTCTGCATATGACTGTAAGCCAATCATTCCAAGGCCAGGATTTTTGCTGTGCCCAAACTACCCTGGCCACTTCGTCATCTGAATTGGTGAAGGTCTAGTTGTCTATTATTTATCCCATGACCCATCCAGCCATAATTATTTCCAAAATATTAATACTGCTTGCTCTGTAAAAGGATCGTAGATATGATTAGGAAACCATCACATAAGCATTCCTCTGAAGACCTGCAGACGAGTGGGTGGGCGGTGGTGGGAGTGGGGGAAGAGGGATTTGCTGTCTGTTTTTGTCACTCAGCAATAAGACTTTTAATGAGGCACAAAACATACATCCCCATGGATTACTCAGCATAGACAGGTAGTTAGTCATGTTTATTAATGTGAAATTACCTGTTATACTTAGACCATAGTAAATCTGTGGAAAGCTAAGCAGTGTTTAATTTAGGACATGCTATGTGCAGTTGAACATTAAGGCTACGTACAAACCTTCAACACTTCTGAGGCAGAATTGCCCTAACTCGCGGCTTTCTGTAAGTGGCGTTCTTTAAATCAGTAGTGAATGAAACAAAGAGTCACCCTTTGGTGGGAAGAGGGGGCAAATCTTAGACCAGGGTCCACCATTTTTAAAGTAGTCTGTCTGCTCCGTTACGGGTATAAACCGTTTTTGTGTGCTGAATTTCTGTTCCGTTATGGGTGTAGACCAGTCTCTGATCACTTATACTGGTAAAAATGTAATGTGTGTACCTGGGCTAAGGGTCAATACCATTTCTTGCCTGCATCGCTTTAACTTGCCACTAAAGGACTGGCACACAGAGGTGTAGGTAGAATCCGGGACACTGGGCTGTGTTTCTGGTCCAGGTGGGAGTGATGCCTCCTGGGATGCTGGAGGACTGCAAATTGTTCATTTTATTTCTGCGGAGCAGACTGAAGTTGCCCTAACAAAAGCTAGGTAGCATGGCCCAGAGTTAACCCTTGCTGGAAGTAAAATAACTTTGAGACACACGGGTGCTGAGGCTGCTCCAACACCCTGCAATTCCAGCCTGTTGGAGCAGATCTAATTAATTGAGTCTGTTGCAGCGTAGCAATTGCCACACTCCAGGAGCCTCCTGTGCCTTGTGTACAAGCATCCCCATGTTTAAAAATGGCAGCAGGGACCCTTGAACTAAAGCTCATTGACTGAGTTTTAGTTCAAGTGCCCTGACACCATTTTTTAAGCGTGGGGACCCTAACACAGGAGATGCAGTGGAGCTTTAATTAGCGTGGCTCTCAGAGCTGCTCTAATTAAAGCGCTACCCCGCCCCCACCCCTGGAGCACATGTAAAAGTGCCCTCAAAGGGCACTCAGCACTAGCTAACAAACTGTAGCATGTGCTATAGGTGCTGACATTTTAAATGACTTTAATATGATCTAAGTGTAATAGTCACTTCACCCTCAGGTAGAAAGCAGGGTAGCTATCACCTTGTAGATTAACTAAATCAGAGCTGCATGTACCTTCATAAACAGTAGCTTACTTCATCAGATGCTGTGAAGGGACTGCAGGAAGCAAATCCACCTGCCTTCTGCCTAGCCCTGTTTTGTAGGAAGGGCAGCTGAGTGGTAAAGACAAAATATAGCTCTTGAAGCCAGCAGCAAAATATCTCCCAATTTCTGAACCACTCCAAGAATTTCACTGCTGATGTGGTGAATGCCCTCAGGTTTCCTTACAGGATGAATATGTGGGCAACACCCAGATAGTTCATGGTAAAGACTGACAAAAAGAAGTTGAGAGATGCATAATAAGAACCGGAACTCTAAAATCTGAGATGAATTTCTGGGGCAGAGCCTTAGTTACTGCTTAGCAACACACAGCACAGATGAAGGCAGTGATGCAAAGGTATCTTTTGAATCCTGCTAGTGTTGGGCCCACTGCACACTGTGCCAGTCTCTGGCCTACATGAAAGCAGCTGTCGGCAGACACTGGGGCTCCTAGGGGGTATCTCTACACCCTCAAGTGGCAACACCATCATGCCAGTACTTAGAAGAACAGGAAGATTTAGGTTTTTATAGCACCTCAAGATTCCCTTACAGCGAGCTTTACAGTTGTTTGACAAACATAGTAAAGCAAAGCAGGCAAGGACCTCCAGACTCGATTAGTGTGCATAGTAAAGGCTCCACGATTTAACCAATTTGCTTTATCCTGCATTGATTAGAACCAAAGGATGTTACAGGCAACAGATACACAAGTGATAAATATGATTTGGTGGCCTTGCAGCCCTCCACCTTCCTGGCGGGCAGGTAGTCTGGTGGAGAAAAATGTAGTAAATCTGACACACTTGTAGGTCCTGGGCAGTTTTAAAAATATTTGTGTCTTGCAGAAAACAGCTACTCCCTGTTGAAATGCTGGGGAGTATGGAACCTCTGATTACTCTCCTATTTTAAAATCATAATCTGTCTGTAAGTTTGAGGTTATTTCAGAGGCTTTTATTACCATTAATTATCCTTGCCCTTCCATTTTCATCTCACAGTCATATAGTCCATTTTTAGCTTGATTGATGTAATAGTTGCTTTCAGAAAATCCAGTCTTTAGTTAATCAGCTCATTACCAGAGAGTTGCTTCAGGCTATAGTTTTATTTAAAAAGACTGTATCCCTCTTTTTTTAAGGGAATTTATAGCTGGTGAAAATGACTGGACTGAGAGGCATAAAAAGTAAAATCCTTTACAAACCCACAAACTTCCTCACTGCCCTGTGAGTGTGCTTTGCCCCTTTAGTTTCAAAAGTCTGTTTGGTTTCAAAGTCTACCCTAACTTTGGCGTCTCTAATGAGACTGCCAGCTAGTGAAATTGTTAGGGTGATTTTTGAAATGCAGATGTATGTTCACAAGTACATAGATTGAGACTGCTGATTTATTTCACATAGATGGCTAAACAGCCACACAGAAAGAAAGAAAGGGCAGTGAGCTTTCCCTAGCCAAAGCCAAGGCTGAAACAGAAATCCAGAGGTGGAAGGTGCCAAATCTTATTTCTAGTCTCCTCAGCTATTTAATCTGCAAAGAGGTGTAATCTTAGCGAGATCTGTAAATGGAAATGAAGACTTCTGAGACAGCTTTAGTTAGAGGTCCTGCTCCTTGTTTATATTTCAAGGAGTAACTGAAGTATAAAGGATGAGTAGTAATAATGCTTTTTCAGCTTTTGAAGAGGCACACATCAGCTGCAGAGTCTTTTAGGTTTCTAGTATTGTTAACTTTACCCCAAAGAGCATGAAAATAAAGGTGGAAATCCGGCAAAGTAGTCAAGAGATTAGCAGGATTCACATATATGTGCAAGTGGCCACCCACATTATCCTCACCTCTAGCGAGTTATTATAGTACCTGGAACTCAGGATGACACAAATGCTGAGAGGCCAGAGCACGTTTTACCTTCAGATAATCCTACAATTTAGGCTTTCAGTTCTACAGTTAACCATCAGTTATTTAAAGGTCATAGTTTATAGCTGCCAAAACAAAGTAAACACACACACACACACACACATCTATATATAGATATATAGATCTATATATACACACACATATATATGCTGGGCTGATATGAGTGATAAAGACTTTGGGGTGCTCTCTCTACTCTGTAACTGTATACAGTACTGATGACAATACCAAACAGCTGCCATCAACAAAACTATTGACTATTTGTTGTTCATCCTTCACAAGCAAAGATGACCACATTCAGCTGGGGGGAAGAAGAGAGAAGGAAGTGGGAAAGAAAAAGGAAGGGAGAAAAGAGAAAAGGAGAAAGAGAGGAAAAAGGAGAAAAAAGAGAGACAAAAGAGAGAGGAGGAGGTTGAGCGGGTATGTAGGTGATTTATAAGCCTAATCTTCGCCCCGAACAATCTGCTGCAGCAGAGGTAGGAGAGTGATGACAACTGGACATGAGAGGTCCTCGTTTTCCCAGCCATGCACTTCCTCACTGCCTCTGCCGGGCACCACTGCTCAAAGGCCAGTGCTCTGCTCTGGACCGATGACCTCCAGGATGGCCGGTCACAAGCAGTTCACTCCCATGACTCCAGGCTGATGCTGAAACGCTTTAGGGACACCTTTAGGGTGTCCTTGTACCCAGAGCCGTCCCTATTGGAGAATGGACCAGGGTGACCACCCTGGGCCCTGCACTTTGGGGGGGCCCTGCGAAGCTGGGTGGAGCAGCCGTGGCAATTCCGTGCTGCCATCGCCCGCTTTCCAGCTGGCTGCTCGGCACCCCTCCACCACTGAGTCTGCCACCAAAACTGGCACATCTGGCCACTCAGCACCCTGCCTCCCTGCCACCAAGTCCACTGCCAGCTTCCTCGCATCTGGGGGCAGGGCTCTGCATAGGCCGACTTTCCCTGGGCCCTGCACCCTGCTTGGGTCATCTCTGCTTGTACCGCTTCTTGTGTGTGCTGTCAAAGTGTACTCCATTTGACAGTTCTCCATAGAAGATTTTCTTCGGCAGGCAAGTGTTGGGCATTTGTACTGTCTTTTAAGTTCAACACTATGTAGTTTATAAACTAATAATAATGAACATGAAACTATATAGCGTGGAAAGTTTGTGAAGTTCCAGTAATCCCAAGGTTGGAGATATGCGTGGCAAATTGCTGCCACTTTAAAATCTAGGGAGAGCATGCTGTGGTTAAAATAGATCGAAATAGGAATAAGTGGGCATGTCTACACATGCATTTATGTGCGACTAAATTTAATGAACATTAAGTTATTTTTGATAGGGACTTGGCACTAAAGTGAGTCCCAAATCCCTGCAGGCCTTCCATGTGCCCCTGTGGCCAGTGTGGGAGCTCCAGCCACATGGCTGCCAACACTTGGCAACCATGTTGAAGCCAGAGCCAGGTGCCAGCAGCTGGCAGTCATCTGGGAAACTCTGACCCCTGGCCAGCCCCTTCTCTGCCCAGGAGCTGCATGCCCAGCACAGGGGCCGCATGCAGCAGCTCCCTCCTTGCCCACCCCCCCGCCCGGTACCAGGGCTGCTCCAGCCCCTGCCAGCAACACCCACCACCCCACTGCTACAGTCTGGTCCCTGCCAGTGACAACCAGCATAGATGCACATCCATACTGCTCATTAACTTAGACTAATGCACATTCATGTGTTCCATGTAGACCCACCCAGTGTTCCTCTTAGGTTTTGATGTCACGTGTGCTGTGCCACTGCATCATCTTGTAGGGAAGGACATGGTATGGGAAAGAAAAGTGCACAAGTGAATAAATAAAAAACTAGAACTCTTGGTTCCAAAAAGATACCTTTTTTTAGACCGTTTATTATTATTGTTGGTCTAATAAAAGGTATCATTTTGGAACCAAGAGTTCTAGTTTTTTGTATGTCTTTTTGTCTCAGACCAACACGGCTACCAAGTACACCCCTGAAGAGACCAAGTGTAATAGTTCACATCTCCAAACATGTCAATAGCCAGGCAAACAAGTGTGGGTATTTGTATATGCATATACATGTTTGTTTATATCACTACAAATAAAGAGTCTGGGATTACATATGGGAATAAATGCTCTGTCCCCAGACATCCACCCTATCTGTGCACACCACAAAGTGGAGTAACAGGTGTCAAGAAGGATCTCAGAAAGATATTCTGCTTCCTTTGAATTCTGGCTAATAAAAATAGATCCATTTTTCTCCTGGGTGGAAGTATCTGGAAACCTGGGAGTATAGGATTCTCTTCTCCCTCTAGCTTTGCTTTTATCACAGCCACAAGCTTGGGAGCCTTGACTGGGAGAACTCATAAGAAAAGTTTCCAAAGTGGTAGCAGTGGAGGTGGTTGAGAGCACCCACCCCTGTACTGTAGGTCAGGGTTTAGCCAATACTTCCACTAGGGTTAAAAGAGGAAAAGTGCTGAGCTGAATTCTTGTTCACTAGAGATACCAAAGGTATTTTTCAGCCAGAGATAAAAATTTCCCCTCCCCAGTTTAGTCTGAATAACTGCAGTCACTCTATGTTAAATCCTGTTGTGCTCTGGTGTTGTTCGTCACCTCTTGGCACCCTGATATTTTGGCAGCCTTGTATTTCAGGAATGCTTAGAGTTGGTAATTCTATGAAGCTGTCTATAAAGTAATAAACAATAATTATGTAAATATGACAACCTGATAATGTCATGGCTATTAGTTATAAGTGGGCAATTTAAATACAAGTATGACAACTTTAGTATTAATTGCAACTGATATTATGACAGAGTGCAAAGGCTGCAGAAAAATCAGTCTGTTGTGTAGAGACCTAGGAAACCATTGTCCCGGTCTTGAAAAAATTCTCATCTTCATATTATACAGTATAATATACACGGTATTAAGTTGTCCAATGTATCTGCCTTGTTAGTGGTCATGAGCTTGATTAAAAAATACATATAGCTAGGTCTATCAAAAGGACTGAGAAGCCTAAATTCTGTGCCGTGATGTCAAACTTCTAGGCACCCAGCTGCCTACTGAAACCCAGGTCTAAGGTGAGCTTCTAGATGGCCTCTGCAACATTCAAGGAAAGGTTGGATAGCCAAGAGCAGAATCTACCTAAACTAGCCAGTGGGACAGATGGTAGGCAGAAGATAGACCTAAGTTCCACCCTCAAATTTAGAGCAATGTCCAGATTAGTCCCCTAAATGCCTTCAATATAAGCATCACAGTTCCTAAAATCTGTTGCCTATCCACCAGAAAGTGAACCAGAGAAACAGGATTAGGTACCTGAGATTCCTTGTACAATGAGTGTGTCTACACAAGATGCTGACTGTGCAGTAGCTGAATATTACTGCTCAGTAGCACATATGCTACTGCACAGTAGCATTAGGCTACTGCATAGTAGCATTACTTAAAAGACATTCACCAGCACTATTGCATGGTAACTCCTGTTATACCGTGCATTTATTTAGTGTTTGTATAAGCAACTATTAAATAAATGTGCAGTTATAGTAACCACCGCACAGTAGCATCTTGTGTAGACACGCCCAGTCAACAGGGAAAGTTAGGTGCCTTTTAAGGGTGATTCAGAGAGCTCAGCCACAGAATCCCAAATCCAAATGTACCTTTTAGGCAGGTAAATAGCACTTATGCAGCTAACTGTAGCTGCATCAGTGGTATTTTAGGACAATTACACAGATGTGAGATTCTCCACCCCCTGAGAGGATATGCTACACTACGTAAACAGCAAAAAAATGCAGTGGCAGGAGCAGACCTTCCTACCTTTTAGCCCAATAATCAGTGGTATGGGGCAGAGGTGCCCACTCTTTTGGCCATACAACACAGAGGAGAGGTACAGTGTAGGTCTCTGCGTTAACTCCTGTCCATGGCCCTGATCCAGAGCATACCAGATCGGGCCCAAATCCTGTGTGCAATATAGCGCTTGCATCCACAGACAAAATGTTGGAGCCCCGTACGCCAGATCCTATGGCTCCACAGCCTGGATCTGATCCACCAGCTGCAGGGTTGCACACTGCTAGTGTAAAGCACTTGCATAAGGAGTGGGAGAGGTTCTCGGCACTCCTCAGTTAGAGGAGGCTAATGCCAACATCTCCTACTTCCCAGTCAACTTCTCATCCCTTTGGTGTCAAAGCAAGCCAACTAGAGAGCTAAAAGGAGATGATATGTGAGGGCAAGACAGACGTATGAGTCAGTGAGATGGGCACTGATTCGGAAGGGAGGAGACCCTAACTTCAGGGTCTTGTTCTTGTCCCTAATTAGAAAGACAATGTCTATTTTACCTAGTGACTGTTAAATGCAAAATGCAGAAACACCATAGGAGGCAGAACCACCTCTGCAGGCTGCAGACATGGTCAGTAACTGAAACACCACAATGACAAGTGCAGACTCTGGATGTAGCATAAGCATCACTTACGGATAACATTTGCTTAAGTTTACATAGGTAGAAATGCTCAACCCACAATCAATAAGCAATAGCATTGGACAGTAGAATAAAGTCTGTTAATCACAGCCACCAGTAATTGATTAGGCTGGGGGTGGATAATTAGGTTTTGAAAAGTACTAAAGTTTGCCCTTCTCTAATTAGCTCCTCTCCTGATGGCCATGAGTTGTCAATGATGGCCAATGGCTCTGCAATCACATCAGCCAACCCCCTCAGCACGCTCGGGTGCACCTTGTCCAGCCCCACGGGCTTGTACACGACCATCTTTTCTGTCCCCTCTGCAGAGCTGCTTCTTGCCTAGTCCTGAGACCACCCCCAGGGCTGACGGCTGGCTGTCTCTGGCAGCAGGGCCAGCACCTGCTCCCTGCTGCTGCCCACCTCTCTGAAGGCGCTGTGGTGAAGTGCCTCTACTGCGTGGCTCCCAGTCCCTGGCCATGCCCCTCTGCTGGGTGCTCTTGAGCGCTATCCAGGGCCAATCGGATAGGGCCAGCCCATGGGGGCCCAGAGCGCCAGTGCAGGATGAGAGAGTCATCCTTGCCATCAAGCCCCAGCCCTGCCCATGTGTGCACACTTGGGCTGACCTCCCAGGCCCCCAGCTGGACCCAGGAAGAGGCTGGCAACCTCATGGTGCACTGGGGTCACGCTGGCATACAGAGGCAGCTTGCGTGGGGCAGGCACCCAAACGTCCACGTTTATGAGGCCCAGTTGAGTGGCATGCGTGAGTGAGGGCACTCCTGGTAGGTGCAGCAGCGCTACATTAACCTCAAGGCCCTGTGGGCACAGTGGCTAGCTGGGACTGGTTACAGTCATCACTCTGGTCATGCCCACAAGACTGTGGCCTTTATGCAGGAGCTGACCTGTATTTCGGCACCCAGGCCACACCCCCGCAATGGCACCAGCAGGGGCTGTCTGCCTGAGCCCCTGCCCCCCCTGCCGCCTCCAGCAGGGACGTCTCCCCGGCGGAGGGGTGCTTGGGCCTTCAGTGCCCCACCCCACCCTCCTTCTCGGCTGCTGCATCCACGGCAGCTCAGGGAGCCCTAGCCAGTGGCTGCCTCGCCAGCTCCACAACCCCAGACCCTGCCACGAGAAGCGGCCAGCGGCGTCACCAATGGCCACCGGCAGTGCCAGCTCCTCCTCAGGGGGCCCCTGGGCTAGGCACTGGGTGCAGCCAGTCACCCATGCTGACAGGGAGGCCCATGCTGAGCTGCCAGCATTGCCAGCCCCAGACATGCGGTAAGTCCTGCACTGAGGGGTGGGCCCTCACAGTCCCCACTCCTGCCCCTGTCCTCAGACGCTGCCCCTTCCCCTGGTCCCTGCTCGGCCGGCCTGCACTCCCCCAGCCCCATGATGCCCCCTCAGTAGCATGCAGAGG